>CM022297.1:162469745-162936022 GCA_011799875.1 Thinopyrum elongatum | reverse complement strand
TCAGAAAAAGATTTCCTAAAAGATGAACATATTTTCAGCGGCAAATAATTTCACAAAAATTAAATAACGCAAACAGTGCTACTGCTGCAATAAAACCTAATAAAAATCATTTTAAAAATACCAAAATGATTTCAAATTTATTTCCCTCTAATTTTATATTGAAGGGAATCATTTTACCCTAATTTCCATATATTTTATTTTTGGATAAAATAATTTGAATAAAAACCAATAACTCCAAAGTGAAAATAATTTCAAAGGGACTTTAAATTTGATTGTTTTAAACTTCCAACTCATATTTCATATAATTTGAAGAAGTCATTTTATCTCCTCTCATGAAAATCATTGAGTTGCATAAAGTTTTCGAATTTGGAATATTTCCAAATGGAATTCAAGTCTTTTCGAAACCCCTTTTAAAATAGAAGAAGTCATGTTATCTTCACTCTAGGGTTTCTAATGAAATAAATTTGAATTCAAGAGATCATAAATGCAAGGTGAAATTTTTGGGAAAGTCATTTTATTCCCTCTCATTCAACTTTCAAAAAGTTTCCAAATTTCACTCAATTTCACACAAGCAACCACACCACAATCACACAACAATCTAAACTATTTATTTAATATAACATTCCAAAATTTGAATTTTGGGATGTTACAAAAGGTGATTACATCGAATAGAAGTCCAAGAACATCAGGAGAACATTGTATTGAAAATCAAATAGAGAGAAGAAGCCATCTAGCTACTAACTATGGACCCGTAGGTCGGTGGTAAACTACTCATGCATCATTGGAAGGCCAGCAAGGATGATGTAAGCCCCTCTGTGATTGAATCCCCCTCCGGCAGAGTGCCAAAAAAGGCCTCCACATGAGATCTCTCAAGAACAGGAACTTGCGGCGGCGGAAAAAGTATTTCGTGGACTCCCCTGTTGGTTTCCCAATTTTAGAGAATTTATAGAGGCATAGTTAGGTCAAACAGGGCCACGTGGGCCCCACAAGCCACCAGGGCATGCCCTGGTGCCTCATGGGCCACTGCTCCATCTTCTCATCCCCTACCGAAGCTTCCAGGGTCTCTTATTGCCAGAAAAAAAATCTCCAAAAACTTTCGTGGCATTTGGACTTCGGTTGGTACTGATATTCTGAAAAACCAAAAACGGGCAAAAAAATAGCAACTCGCACTGGGCACTAAGTTAATAGGTTAGTCCCAAAAAATGATATAATGTTCCTTGTAAATGTATATAGAACATCGAAGAATGATACTATAATAGCATGGATAAATAAAAAATTATAGATAATTGGAGACATATCAACCACCTCCTGTTCTTCATCAGAGGTTGTTCTAGGTCCGTTCAGGGCTCCGGAGAGGGTTTCGTTGCCGTCGTCATCATGAACCCTTCTTCAACAACAATTCCATGATGCTCACCACCGGGAGTGATTAATTCTTTTATAGGCTTGTTGGACGGTGATGGAGTTGATGAGATTTATCATGTAATCGAGTCAACTTGTTAGGGCTTGATCCCTAGTATTCTCTATGTTCTAAGATTGATGTTGTTATGAATTCAGTACGCTTAATGCTTGTCACTAGGGCCCGAGTGCCATGATTTCAGATCTGAACCCTCTATGTTTTCATCAATCTATTTGGGGTCTTTTACATCTGTGTCCCTAACTCGAACCCACTACTCATATTTGCCCCTAATTTCGAAGCAAGCTCAAATTTGCCCCTCTGCCGTCCAGTCACCTTATAGAAATGCCCTTCCGTGCCATTACCATCTGGTCAAAGGGCTTTGACCGTCCGAAAAAATAGAAAAAAAATAAAAAACTGAAATTTGGTGGGATTGAAGATACTCGAGTGCGCAAGGTGCGTGTGTGCAAATTTTCGTGGTGTTTGGACATTCCAGAGCCCGTGAGAAAGGAAAGAATTTAATCTATATGCCCGTGAACAGTAATTCAAAAAAAATAGCAAAACATCAAAAAAATCTGAAATTTTTCGGGATCGAAGATGCTCAGGTGTGCAAGGTGCATACAAATTTTGTGATCAAATGACATGCGAGGAGCTCTAGCCAAAAAACAAAATAGTGCATTTTTTGAATGTTTTTTTTTTTCGAGCAAATTTTGATTTTTTTTCCTCCACGAGCTCCTGCAATGTTCAAACCACACAAAATTTGCACGCACCTTGGACACCCGAGCATCTTCGATGTCACAAAATTTCATATTTTTTCTATTTTTTTGAATTTACTGTTCATGGGCATACAGAAATTCTTTCCTTTCTCACGGCTCCTGGAATGTCCAAACACCACAAAATTTGCATGCACCGTGCGCACTCGAGTATCTTCGGTCCCACAAAATTTTATATTTTTTTTATTTTTTTGCTATTTTTTTGGACGGTCAAGCCCTTTGACCGGACGGTAATGGCACGGAAGGGCATTTCTATAACGTGACTTGACGGTAGAGGGCCAAATTTGAGCATGCTTCGAAATTAGGGAAATATGAGTATGTGGTTCGAGTTAGGGACAGAAATGCAAATGGCTCATATATTTGAGTTCTTGATCCTATCTACTAGTTGTATCCACTTGTTATTGTTCTGATCTGTAGACCCCCAAGGTGACAATACTTGGGATACTCTCCAGGATGACTGTAATTCTAGGAGTTAGGAGTTCATGTATTCACCATGTGTTAATGCTTTGTTCCAATTCTCTATTAAAAGGAGGCTTTAATATCCCTTATTTCCTTATGGACCCCACTGCCACTGGAGGGTAGGACAAAAGATGTCATACTAGTTCTTATTATAAGCATGTATGACTATATACGGAATATATGCCTACATTGAATTGATGAATTGGAGCTATTGTGTATCGCTGTAGGTTGTTATTGTTACATGATGAATGTCATCCAATATCCATCGTTGATCCAATGCCCACTTTTCTCATATTGTCTTTGCTAAGTTACTACTACTGTTGTTGCTACGATCACTACAAAAATGCTACTGTTACCGCTACTATCAAACTATCATACTACTATGCTACTAAACACTTTGCTGGAGAAATATTATTTTCCAGGTGTGGTTGAATTGACAACTCAACTGCTAGGGCTCATAAATATTATTTGCCTCCCCTTGTGTCAAATCAATAAATTTGCATGAAATACTACTCGAACTATCGCGCTCCCCTTTACTTGTGGGTTATCAATACCCAGCACTTTTAGGAGGCAAAAAGAAAGCTTGGGCCTGAATGTGTGCTGGAAGCACCACATGGGACATTAGCAGGCCGACCCTACCTTAGACCAGTGCTGACCCAATTACTATGTTGGGTTGATAACACGACCAAATGCCCGCTCGGGCTTCAATGCGCCGCCGTACACACTGGCCTTTAACATGCCGAATGTGAGGGCGGGCCAGAATTGTGACCTGGAGAACATGGGTCGTTAATTGGCTGAATGTCATGTTGGACTACAAATGGCCCAAGTGTACACTATGGCAAGATGCTGCTAACGCGACACTACAATGAGAGACCCTTCGACGAAACTGCGTGCGATGCTTAATCACAAACGATGTCGTAATAAAACCGTCCCAATAATACGAACTATTTGCCATGGTAGAGACATCAAACGCGATTCATATTAGAGTTGCATGTGCGATATGTGGCATATAGTTGATCCATACGACTATTTGTGATGAGCATAACAATGAAACAGACACCCGGATGAAGGTGTGTGTAATATACGGCATAGAGTTCACTCGGATGAACTATTTGTGATTAGGCAACACAAGAGAAACGATCAGCCAGATCAAGGTGTGTGCGATATACAATACAATTCACTCACTCGGATGAACTGTTTATGATTAGCCAACACAATAGAAATGGTCAGCCAGATCAAGTGTGTGCGATAGACGGCATACAGCTCACTCGGATGAACTATTTGTGATGGGCCAAAACACAGAAATGGTTAATTTAACAAGACGTGTGTGATACGCGGCAAATAGGTCAGTAATAAGGAATGTGGGGAAGACCGATAACAACGCAGACGATTCCTGCTAACAAGCCGTGTGTGTTGTGGGCAAATGCTTGCTGGTATACAATTGTCAGTGATTGATGAAATCATCATCGACAGGTTCCCTATTTTTAGTCCGTGTGCAATGTGATTTGCTCTTCCCGCACAACATCTATGCTTTGTCTACAGCAGTACAACATATATACTTATAAAACATGATTGCATAACCAAATTAAACATACAATTACATAAGTGACTACACGCATAACATTTGCACACACCAAAGTAAACAATTACATGCATACTAAACTACGAGAAATGATCATCTATCATCTACTTCTTGTTTTGACGATGCTTGCCATTGCTCTGCTTCCGGCTGTATCCCTGGCCATTTTGAGAAGAGGCACTTCCTCATGTTAATGATCCGCATGTACATCTCGTAGCTCATGTACTCCTTGGCCGCGTACACGACGTGAGCTTTGTCGAGTTTCTCCATCCAGGCCGAGTGCCACGCACGCTTGTCCTTGTTGCATGAATCCTTCATGTCTCTGTAGTAGGGCTCGATGATGGCCTCGGCAAGGTGAACCAGTGAGTCCTTCTCATGCGTCTTGTCTGCCCTAGATCTTGTATTGGCCCTGGATGTTGACAAGATTCTGGTAGGCGATGCCCGAATTCTTGAGCACCTTTACATCATTGGTGATGACCACTGTAGCGAACATGTAGTGGGGGTTGTTGACAAACCTGGCGAAACGCTCGCAAGGCCTTGTGGCCAGGTAGTAGTGGTAGACGAGACGTGATTGCGCACGCACATCTGGGCGATGGCGACCTTGTGATGAGACCCGGCACGAGCGCGGTTGTACTCGAGGTCGAACCTGACAACCTTGTACTTCTGTGCAGCAAGCAACAGCTCCATGGCATGGATGGAGCTCTCCACCCAGATCGGGTTGATGGTGTACACCACCGAGAGCTCCGTGAACCTTCTATGGGTGTCCACTACGATATTCATGGTGAACTACCACTCATTGTCGGCAACAGCTCGGAGCGCCATTGGAGCCGCGCAGGATACCCCCTAAGAATTTGTCATCATGGGTGTGCTTCTTGAAATACCGGGGCGCGATCAAAAGGTTGAAGAGACACAAGGATTAAATGGCTGGTGTAATAAATGGAGTAATTGAAAGAACAGTACAACAGTTGAAATCAAAGAACAAAAAATTATAATTAAATAGATAGTATAACCATGATGCCATGCAAATATGAGAGTAATTGAAAGAATAATACATCATTAATTTTGCCTAATATAGAAAGAAGAAAATTCCCCTTTGACTATATGATGCATGTGGCACCTTTATCCAAATGTAGCAATATATAGTATATGTTGTGAAAGTAGGCCAGGCCAACTGAGGTAGGGTGAGATTGAACATACTGTGTGCCTCCTGAAGTCATCTGGTACGGTGAATGGAACTCCTCGGATGTCTGGCTGAGGTCGCAAAGGCCTGATGTGTCCATGCACTGTACACTCTATGAATGAAAGAAAACCCTTCAATCAGCTGAAGAAAAATGAATTCATGACAATTTTGGCCAGTTGATTAAAGGGAAAGGGACTGGGATAAGAGATGACTGAATATTTCAGTAAATTATTTACGTGGTTGTCCATGAGAAAAAACCCTCAATATCGCAGATCCCCCATCGGGCGGAGCTGGTCGATGGCGAGCAGCGTCGAGAAAGTTGATGGCGATAGGCGGCGGTAAGCGGCAGTGGCGAAATGCGGTGGGGTTTGCCGGCAGCCGGTGGTGGCGACAAGTGTCGAGCTAAGTGGCTGCTGCGGTGATAGGCGGTGACATGCAGAGTTGCGGAGGAGTGCAGGTGTGAATGCAGACCAGGGGGTGGCGGGCGGGGTGAGGGTTTTGTGATGTGGGAATGGTGAGGGTTTTATTTTTTTTTTCCTTTTTGAATTGGGTGGTGAGGGTTTTTGTCCCACAAACGTTTCGGGGCAACGGTTTGGTAGAGCCAACCATGTGTGATTAACATCACTCAGGTGTGTTTCAATAAAAATCTGGGAAAATGAAAGTCATCGCACATGGTTGTAATCTGGGGAATCACCATGTTTCAGGGTTGGTCCACATTTCCGTCATCGGTTGAATCTGAAATTTTTACCCACGTAAACATTCACCCTAATATCATAAAATTCCATCAACCAAATTGATTGCATCCATATACCACATGTAGACATAAGTAAACATAGATATAAGCATACTCAGGCATAGATAATAAGCGTACACAAGCATAGTTCAACCATATATAGTTCAACCATATAAGCATACTCGAGCATAGTTATAATTAAGACACTACATAGCCATATATAGTTCAATCCCACATCTCATCTGTCGGCAGCCTGCACGAAGGTGAAGCTTCTCTAGGTACTCACGTATGCGGCGTGTGCCACCCTGTGAGAATACTTCTACCGGAAGGAGCCAAGGCTCGTCCTCTAGAATGCGCCAGAACACTTTCATACGCGTCATGAAGCATCTGGTTGCAAAACAGGCATCCAAAGCCTCATCCGGGTCCTAATACGCATGTTATGATTTCCCGCATAAAGCTCCCTGAGCTTTTGCCTCTTGTACCTCCTCTGGCCATCTTCATCCTCGCTGTCAACATCGTCAGATATCACTTATACATATAGAAAAAATGTGGCGTTAGTATATTTTATAATATGGAAATTCAGCAGGCAGAGTTTACAAAACATATAATATCTTGTGACAGTGTGAACCCTAAATCATCAAGTGATCTTGATGAAAGAAATGCATAAATAGAGAGCACACAACTTACTGCAACAAAATTAAGAGTTTGATTGGTTTCCTACCAACATTTATCAAAATCAAAAGTTGCCAACACAGGGCAACCTTTTGTGAAATTGCAATGAACAATGAATACAAACTAATCTCTAGCAAACATTTGGTAGTTGCCAAATTTTGGCATCAAATCAATTTTTACATACCATAAAGTAGGATTAGGATTTATGTCTATTTTTTAAGACATATCCAAAATTATGGTTCGATTTTTTTAGCACAATCATCTATGTACATACCAATCTTGAAAAAAATTGGCACAAACTATATGTAGGACATTCAAAAATATTGTCAAGATCTACTAGGAATTATTAGCACGAACACTAACCCTAGTCGGATTATTAGAAGAAATCATTTGTACAGATGAAACAATTAATCACTTATCATTTGTACCATTCAAACAATCAATACACTACACGGATCTAACGAAACTTACTCAGATTTCATGATTGCAAGAACGTAACCATAGGATTTCTATTCCAAAAAGGGGGAGGCAGGACTAACCAGAGAAACCCTAGGATATATTTGCTACATAAATGAGTATAGATGACTAACCGGTTCTCCATCGTCATTGGAGTCATCGCCGAGTGGTCGTTGGAGTCGTTACCCGGAGTCGCTGTGGACCTCCAGCTCCGGCTGTGGAACATGATGCCATCGACGACGACAAGGTCGCGCTTCTGCCCATGCGAGACCTCGTTAGTGGTGACGGCAACCTCTATCTCCATACTTCACAACCATGCTCATTTGCTTTAGCAGCCCTGGCACCGCCACTCCATTCGATGGTGCGCTTCAGAGGCATCCTCATACGCTGACAGTAGTGACGACTGAGAGTGGCGTGGAGGATGCAGGCGAAGAAAGGGGATTGTGTCTGTAGCGAAAATAGGGGTGTGCGGCCCCCTATTATGACCAGTGGCTCGGGCGTGCCATTAATATGGAGCAGTGGGAGCGAGGCGGGCAGCGGTCAAAGGGTTGGCTTGCCCCCGGTGAGCCTACACAACGGACTGCTGGCATGCCTACCGTCATTTCACACAGCTACTCGCACACCTCCTAGTGACACTATGCAGCGAACATGCCACCTTCAATTCACACATCTGCCTGCACGCCTCTCGTCTCACCTACACAGCGGACTGATCGCATGCATCCCGTCAACTCACGCCTGCTCGCACGGCACACAGGATGCATGGCAGCACGTATATTGTTTTTTATGATTAATTCTGCCGCTTTATTTACTTAACCGAAGCATGGCACGTACATTGTTGGTCTAACGCCCATGGTACGATAAAAATCTGTTTGCGATATTGGTCGCCAATTATTAATAATCTCCCGTTTGTAAGAAGATTATATCAAAACTTGTCTCAAATTTGACAGAAAATACAATATCATAGTCTATTGGTGTCCATATGACACCACAATAAGTTTCATGAATTTCAACTAAGTTTGGATTTACTAGATTTTAAAAATCAAGATTCTCAATGGTTGAAATTTCTTGCATGGGGACTAAACATGCACCCAGGCACACACATATGATTTTCCAATCTATTTTGGTGCACTATCACGTGTGCATGTAGCTCAAATTTGATTTTTGCAGATTATATCCCTAGGAAATCAATCAATGTATAAAAACATCTGAATGATCTCTGATTTTTTTGAAATTTTACATGACACTCCTTGGTCACATATGTTCATCGCGGAAATTTTTTAACATGCCTCATATTGGCGGTGATGGTGCGGTGTGGTGTGTGTGTTGTGTGTGTTTGGGGCGGGGGGGGGGGGATCCGGCAGTACACTACGAGTCATGGGCCACAGTGTGGGATTGGTCGTTTTGTGAGGCAGGTGCCACACTCAAAGTCGTGAATTGGTTATTTAAAACATTACACAACCCTTTCATACATACATGTTTGGGCCCATGCATGCATGGTGGTCATCGGACACTCCCTCGTGCAGTTATCAGTGATGCGCTCATTCGTTAGTCCGCGAAGGTTATCAATTTTCACCTACATCGAAGGCATTTGACCAAAGCTGGATTTATCTTGGGATGTGTTACGGTGCGGACATGGTGAGATTCTAGATCAAAGTTCGAGCGCGTGTCTGTACACATGAATCCCTCCCACCGGCTCGAAGTGAGGGGACTACGACATGTCTTGAACCTCTATGTAGGGAGTTTTTGTGTTTGCGAAGCATGTGCCACAACAAAGTTGTGCAGTGGGTATTCAAACACATCACACACCTCTTTGGGCAACATGCAAGGGTGTGGTTGTGTTAGGACACTCACTCGGGTGTGATGCTTTCTGTGGGCCTGCGAGGTCGTCGTCCATCACTTTGACCTACAAGCGAGAGAGTTTAATTTGACCAACAAGGATGATTTTTTTTGGTTTGTGTTATGGTAGGAGTACATAGTACGCGTCAAAGAGGGGGAGGACCAACATATACTACGTGTCATTAACCTCTCCTCGTGTGGGACTTTCTGATTTCCGAGCAGGTGCCACATCAAAGTTGTGCATCGGGTATTCAAACATCACACAACACCTCTTTGGGCTAGATGCAGTGGTGGTTATCCTAGGACCCTCACTCACGTGTGACGCTTCCATCCGTGGGCCCGAGAGGTCGTCGTCCATGCATCACTTTGACCTACAGTGAGAGAGAGGTTAATTTGGCCATCAAGGATGATTTTTTTGGTTTGTGTTACTGTAGGAGTATATAGTACGCGTCGAAGAGGGGAAGGGACCACCATGTACTACCTTCATGAACCTTTCTTCTTGTGTGGGACTTTACGGTTTTCGAGGCAAGTGCCACATCAAAGTTTTACATTTTGGGTATTCAACATCACAACCACACACACCACTCGATACATATGTTTGGCCCACATGCAAGCGATGGTGGTTGTCCTCTGGCACTCACTCACGCGGTTATTGGAGATATGATGCTTTCCATCTATGCCCGGCTGGTCCATCACTTGACTGACAGCGAGAGAGGTTAATTTGACTTAGGAGGGAATTAATTTTTGGTTTCTCTTACGGTATAGGTCATGCTGTGAGATTCATAACATAGTTTTGAGCGCATGCATGTGTACGCATGAATCCCTCCCACTGATCGAAGTATGGGGGGATAGCACACGATGCGTCATGAACCGATCTCGCTCTGTGTGGGGAATGTACGATTTTCGATGCATGCACCACATCAATGTTGTGCATGGTATTCAAACATGCATGCATCACCTCCATACATATGTTTGGTACATATGCATGAATGGTTGTCTTCAAGCAGTACTCCATCTCCTCGCATGGTTATCGCGGCAAGCCTATATATTCATGGGCCCGCGTGGACGTCCATCACTTCGATCGACAGCGAGAGAGGTTACCAGGGTGGGTTTCTCTTTCTTTGGTTCATGTTACCGTAGTAGGTCATGGTGAGATTCTAGACCTAAGTTTGAGCGCATGCATACGCATGAATCCCCTTTTTTTTTTTTTAGAATAAAAACAAAAAAAGGTAAACGGAAAATAAGAAAAATTTCCATAGGCATATTATATATCAAAATTTTCAGAAAAAGATTTCCTAAAAGATGAACATATTTTCAGCGGCAAATAAATTTCACAAAAATTTAAATAACGCAAACAGTGCTACTGCTGCAATAAAACCTAATAAAAATCATTTTAAAAATACCAAAATGATTTCAAATTTATTTCCCTCTAATTTTATATTGAAGGGAATCATTTTACCCTAATTTCCATATATTTTATTTTTGGATAAAATAATTTGAATAAAAACCAAATAACTCCAAATTGAAAATAATTTCAAAGGGACTTTAAATTTGATTGTTTTAAACTTCCAACTCATATTTCATATAATTTGAAGAAGTCATTTTATCTCCTCTCATGAAAATCATTGAGTTGCATAAAGTTTTCGAATTTGGAATATTTCCAAATGGAATTCAAGTCTTTTCGAAACCCCTTTTAAAATAGAAGAAGTCATGTTATCTTCACTCTAGGGTTTCTAATGAAATAAATTTGAATTCAAGGAGATCATAAATGCAAGGTGAAAGTTTTGGGAAAGTCATTTTATTCCCTCTCATTCAACTTTCAAAAAGTTTCCAAATTTCACTCAATTTCACACAAGCAACCACACCACAATCACACAAACAATCTAAACTATTTATTTAATATAACATTCCAAAATTTAGAATTTTGGGATGTTACAAAAGGTGATTACATCGAATAGAAGTCCAAGAACATCAAGGAGAACATTGTATTGAAAATCAAATAGAGAGAAGAAGCCATCTAGCTACTAACTATGGACCCGTAGGTCGGTGGTAAACTACTCATGCATCATTGGAAGGCCAGCAAGGATGATGTAGAGCCCCTCTGTGATTGAATCCCCCTCCGGCAGAGTGCCAAAAAAGGCCTCCACATGAGATCTCTCAAGAACAGGAACTTGCGGCGGCGGAAAAAGTATTTCGTGGACTCCCCTGTTGGTTTCCCAATTTTAGAGAATTTATAGAGGCATAGTTAGGTCAAACAGGGCCACGTGGGCCCCACAAGCCACCAGGGCATGCCCTGGTGCCTCATGGGCCACTGCTCCATCTTCTCATCCCCTACCGAAGCTTCCAGGGTCTCTTATTGCCAGAAAAAAATCTCCAAAAACTTTCGTGGCATTTGGACTTCGGTTGGTACTGATATTCTGAAAAACCAAAAACGGGCAAAAAAATAGCAACTCGCACTGGGCACTAAGTTAATAGGTTAGTCCCAAAAAATGATATAATGTTCCTTGTAAATGTATATAGAACATCGAAGAATGATACTATAATAGCATGGATAAATAAAAAATTATAGATAAATTGGAGACATATCAACCACCTCCTGTTCTTCATCAGGAGGGTTGTTCTAGAGTCCGTTCAGGGCTCCGGAGAGGGGTTTCGTTGCCGTCGTCATCATGAACCCTTCTTCAACAACAATTCCATGATGCTCACCACCGGGAGTGAGTAATTCTTTTATAGGCTTGTTGGACGGTGATGGAGTTGGATGAGATTTATCATGTAATCGAGTCAACTTGTTAGGGCTTGATCCCTAGTATTCTCTATGTTCTAAGATTGATGTTGTTATGAATTCAGTACGCTTAATGCTTGTCACTAGGGCCCGAGTGCCATGATTTCAGATCTGAACCCTCTATGTTTTCATCAATCTATTTGGGGTCTTTTACATCTGTGTCCCTAACTCGAACCCACTACTCATATTTGCCCCTAATTTCGAAGCAAGCTCAAATTTGCCCCTCTGCCGTCCAGTCACCTTATAGAAATGCCCTTCCGTGCCATTACCATCTGGTCAAAGGGCTTTGACCGTCCGAAAAAATAGAAAAAAAATAAAAAACTGAAATTTGGTGGGATTGAAGATACTCGAGTGCGCAAGGTGCGTGTGTGCAAATTTTCGTGGTGTTTGGACATTCCAGGAGCCCGTGAGAAAGGAAAGAATTTAATCTATATGCCCGTGAACAGTAAATTCAAAAAAAAATAGCAAAAACATCAAAAAAATCTGAAATTTTTCGGGATCGAAGATGCTCAGGTGTGCAAGGTGCATACAAATTTTGTGATCAAATGACATGCGAGGAGCTCTAGCCAAAAAAACAAAATAGTGCATTTTTTGAATGTTTTTTTTTCGAGCAAAATTTTGATTTTTTTTCCTCCACGAGCTCCTGCAATGTTCAAACACCACAAAAATTTGCACGCACCTTGGACACCCGAGCATCTTCGATGTCACAAAATTTCATATTTTTTCTATTTTTTTGAATTTACTGTTCATGGGCATACAGATTAAATTCTTTCCTTTCTCACGGCTCCTGGAATGTCCAAACACCACGAAAATTTGCATGCACCGTGCGCACTCGAGTATCTTCGGTCCCACAAAATTTTATATTTTTTTTATTTTTTTGCTATTTTTTTGGACGGTCAAGCCCTTTGACCGGACGGTAATGGCACGGAAGGGCATTTCTATAACGTGACTTGACGGTAGAGGGCCAAATTTGAGCATGCTTCGAAATTAGGGGAAATATGAGTAGGTGGTTCGAGTTAGGGACAGAAATGCAAATGGCTCATATATTTGAGTTCTTGATCCTATCTACTAGTTGTATCCACTTGTTATTGTTCTGATCTGTAGACCCCCAAGGTGACAATACTTGGGATACTCTCCGAGGATGACTGTAATTCTAGGAGTTAGGAGTTCATGTATTCACCATGTGTTAATGCTTTGTTCCAATTCTCTATTAAAAGGAGGCTTTAATATCCCTTAGATTTCCTTATGGACCCCACTGCCACTGGAGGGTAGGACAAAAGATGTCATACTAGTTCTTATTATAAGCATGTATGACTATATACGGAATATATGCCTACATTGAATTGATGAATTGGAGCTATTGTGTATCGCTGTAGGTTGTTATTGTTACATGATGAATGTCATCCAAATATCCATCGTTGATCCAATGCCTACACTTTTCTCATATTGTCTTTGCTAAGTTACTACTACTGTTGTTGCTACGATCACTACAAAAATGCTACTGTTACCGCTACTATCAAACTATCATACTACTATGCTACTAAACACTTTGCTGGAGAAATATTATTTTCCAGGTGTGGTTGAATTGACAACTCAACTGCTAGGGCTCATAAATATTATTTGCCTCCCCTTGTGTCAAATCAATAAATTTGCATGAAATACTACTCGAAGACTATCGCGCTCCCCTTTACTTGTGGGTTATCAATACCCAGCACTTTTAGGAGGCAAAAAGAAAGCTTGGGCCTGAAATGTGCTGGGAAGCACATGGGACATTAGCAGGCCGAACCCTACCTTAGACCAGTGCTGACCCAATTACATGTTGGGTTGATAACAGACCAAATGCCCGCTCGGGCTATCAATGCGCCGCCGTACTACACTGGCCTTTAACATGCCGAATGTGAGGGCGGGCCAGAATTGTGACCTGGAGAACATGGGTCGTTAATTGGCTGAATGTCATGTTGGACTACAAATGGCCCAAGTGTACACTATGGCAAGATGCTGCTAACGCGACACTACAATGAGAGACCCTTCGACGAAACTGCGTGCGATGCATTAATCACAAACGATGTCGTAATAAAACCGTCCCCAATAATACGAACTATTTGCCATGGTAGAGACATCAAACGCGATTCATATTAGAGTTGCATGTGCGATATGTGGCATATAGTTGATCCATACGACTATTTGTGATGAGCATAACAATAGAAACAGACACCCGGATGAAGGTGTGTGTAATATACGGCATAGAGTTCACTCGGATGAACTATTTGTGATTAGGCAACACAAGAGAAACGATCAGCCAGATCAAGGTGTGTGCGATATACAACATACAATTCACTCGGATGAACTGTTTATGATTAGCCAACACAATAGAAATGGTCAGCCAGATCAAAGTGTGTGCGATAGACGGCATACAGCTCACTCGGATGAACTATTTGTGATGGGCCAAAACAACAGAAATGGTTAATTTAACAAGACGTGTGTGATACGCGGCAAATAGGTCAGTAATAAGGAATGTGTGGGAAGACCGATAACAACGCAGACGATTCCTGCTAACAAGCCGTGTGTGTTGTGGGCAAATGCTTGCTGGTATACAATTGTCAGTGATTGATGAAATCATCATCGACAGGTTCCCTAGTTTAGTCCGTGTGCAATGTGATTTGCTCTTCCCGCACAACATCTATGCTTTGTCTACAGCAGTACAACATATATACTTATAAGAACATGATTGCATAACCAAATTAAACATACAATTACATAAGTGACTACACGCATAACATTTGCACACACCAAAGTAAACAATTACATGCATACTAAACTACGAGAAATGATCATCTAATCATCTACTTCTTGTTTTGACGATGCTTGCCATTGCTCTGCTTCCGGCTGTATCCCTGGCCATTTTGGAGAAGGAGGCACTTCCTCATGTTAATGATCCGCATGTACATCTCGTAGCTCATGTACTCCTTGGCCGCGTACACGACGTGAGCTTTGTCGAGTTTCTCCATCCAGGCCGAGTGCCACGCACGCTTGTCCTTGTTGCATGAATCCTTCATGTCTCTGTAGTAGGGCTCGATGATGGCCTCGGCAAGGTGAACCAGTGAGTCCTTCTCATGCGTCTTGCTGCCCTAGATCTTGTATTGGCCCTGGATGTTGACAAGATTCTGGTAGGCGATGCCCGAATTCTTGAGCACCTTTACATCATTGGTGATGACCACTGTAGCGAACATGTAGTGGGGGTTGTTGACAAACCTGGCGAAACGCTCGCAAGGCCTTGTGGCCAGGTAGTAGTGGTAGACGAGGACGTGATTGCGCACGCACATCTGGGCGATGGCGACCTTGTGATGAGACCCGGCACGAGCGCGGTTGTACTCGAGGTCGAACCTGACAACCTTGTACTTCTGTGCAGCAAGCAACAGCTCCATGGCATGGATGGAGCTCTCCACCCAGATCGGGTTGATGGTGTACACCACCGAGAGCTCCGTGAACCTTCTATGGGTGTCCACTACGATATTCATGGTGAACTACCACTCATTGTCGGCAACAGCTCGGAGCGCCATTGGAGCCGCGCAGGATACCCCCTAAGAATTTGTCATCATGGGTGTGCTTCTTGAAATACCGGGGCGCGATCAAAAGGTTGAAGAGACACAAGGATTAAATGGCTGGTGTAATAAATGGGAGTAATTGAAAGAACAGTACAACAGTTGAAATCAAAGAACAAAAAATTATAATTAAATAGATAGTATAACCATGATGCCATGCAAATATGAGAGTAATTGAAAGAATAATACATCATTAATTTGCCTAATATAGAAAGAAGAAAATTCCCCTTTGACGTATATGATGCATGTGGCACCTTTTATCCAAATGTAGCAATATATAGTATATGTTGTGAAAAGTAGGCCAGGCCAACTGAGGTAGGGTGAGATTGAACATACTGTGTGCCTCCTGAAGTCATCTGGTACGGTGAGATGGAACTCCTCGGATGTCTGGCTGAGGTCGCAAAGGCCTGATGTGTCCATGCACTGTACACTCTATGAATGAAAGAAAACCCTTCAATCAGCTAGAAGAAAAATGAATTCATGACAATTTTGGCCAGTTGATTAAAAGGGGAAAGGGACTGGGATAAGAGATGACTGAATATTTCAGTAAATTAGTTACGTGGTTGTCCATGAGAAAAAACCCTCAATATCGCAGATCCCCCAATCGGGCGGAGCTGGGTCGATGGCGAGCAGCGTCGAGAAAGTTGATGGCGATAGGCGGCGGTAAGCGGCAGTGGCGAAATGCGGTGGGGTTTGCCGGCAGCCGGTGGTGGCGACAAGTGTCGAGCTAAGTGGCTGCTGCGGTGATAGGCGGTGACATGCAGAGTTGCGGAGGAGTGCAGGTGTGAATGCAGACCAGGGGGTGGCGGGCGGGGTGAGGGTTTTGTGATGTGGGAATGGTGAGGGTTTTATTTTTTTTTCCTTTTTGAATTGGGTGGTGAGGGTTTTTGTCCCACAAAGCGTTTCGGAGGCAACGGTTTGGTAGAGCCAACCATGTGTGATTAACATCACTCAGGTGTGTTTCAATAAAAATCTGGGAAAATGAAAGTCATCGCACATGGTTGTAATCTGGGGAATCACCATGTTTCAGGGTTGGTCCACATTTCCGTCATCGGTTGAATCTGAAATTTTTACCCACGGTAAACATTCACCCTAATATGCATAAAATTCCATCAACCAAATTGATTGCATCCATATACCACATGTAGACATAAGTAAACATAGATATAAGCATACTCAGGCATAGATAATAAGCGTACACAAGCATAGTTCAACCATATATAGTTCAACCAATATTAAGCATACTCGAGCATAGTTATAATTAAGACACTACATAGCCATATATAGTTCAATCCCACATCTCATCTGTCGGCAGGCCTGCACGAAGGTGAAGCTTCTCTAGGTACTCAGCGTATGCGGCGTGTGCCACCCTGTGAGAATACTTCTACCGGAAGGAGCCAATGGCTCGTCCTCTAGAATGCGCCAGAACACTTTCATACGCGTCATGAAGCATCTGGTTGCAAAACAGGCATCCAAAGCCTCAATTCCGGGTCCTAATACGCATGTTATGATTTCCCGCATAAAGCTCCCTGAGCTTTTGCCTCTTGTACCTCCTCTGGCCATCTTCATCCTCGCTGTCAACATCGTCAGATAGCACTTATACATATAGTAAAAAATGTGGCGTTAGTATATTTTATAATAATGGAAATTCAGCAGGCAGAGTTTACAAAACATAATATATCTTGTGACAGTGTGAACCCTAAATCATCAAGTGATCTTGATGAAAGAAATGCATAAATAGAGAGCACACAACTTACTGCAACAAAATTAAGAGTTTGATTGGTTTCCTACCAACATTTATCAAAATCAAAAGTTGCCAACACATGGCAACCTTTTGTGAAATTGGCAATGAACAATGGAATACAAACTAATCTCTAGCAAACATTTGGTAGTTGCCAAATTTTGGCATCAAATCAATTTTTACATACCATAAAGTAGGATTAGGATTTATGTCTATTTTTTAAGACATATCCAAAGATTATGGTTCGATTTTTTTAGCACAATCATCTATGTACATACCAATCTTGAAAAAAAAATTGGCACAAACATATATGTAGGACATTCAAAAATAATTGTCAAGATCTAGCTAGGAATTATTAGCACGAACACTAACCCTAGTCGGATTATTAGAAGAAATCATTTGTACAGATGAAACAATTAATCACTTATCATTTGTACCATTCAAACAATCAATACACTACACGGATCTAACGAAACTTACTCAGATTTCATGGATTGCAAGAACGTAACCATAGGATTTCTATTCCAAAAAGGGGGAGGCAGGACTAACCAGAGAAACCCTAGGATATATTTGCTACATAAATGAGTATAGATGACTAACCGGTTCTCCATCGTCATTGGAGTCATCGCCGGAGTGGTCGTTGGAGTCGTTACCGGAGTCGCTGTGGACCTCCAGCTCCGGCTGTGGAAGCATGATGCCATCGACGACGACAAGGTCGCGCTTCTGCCCATGCGAGACCTCGTTAGTGGTGACGGCAACCTCTATCTCCAGCTTCACACCATGCTCATGTGCTTTAGCAGCCCTGGCATCGCCACTCCATTCGATGGTGCGCTTCAGAGGCATCCTCATACGCTGACAGTAGTGACGACTGAGAGTGGCGTGGAGGATGCAGGCGAAGAGAGAGGATTGTGTCTGTAGCGAAAATAGGGGGTGCGGCCACCTATTATGACCAGTGGCTCGGGCGTGCCATTAATATGGAGCAGTGGGAGCGAGGCGGGCAGCGGTCAAAGGGTTGGCTTGCCTCCCGGTGAGCCTACACAACGGACT
Source organism: Thinopyrum elongatum (assembly GCA_011799875.1). Lineage (NCBI taxonomy): Eukaryota > Viridiplantae > Streptophyta > Magnoliopsida > Poales > Poaceae > Thinopyrum > Thinopyrum elongatum. Next base: position 162,917,769 of record CM022297.1, on the reverse strand, counting down.
GCTGGCATGCCTACCGTCATTTCACACAGCTACTCGCACACCTCCTAGTGACACTATGCAGCGAACATGCCACCCGTCAATTCACACATCTGCCTGCACGCCTCTCGGTCTACCTACACAGCGGACTGATCGCATGCATCCCGTCAACTCACGCCTGCTCGCACGGCACACAGGATGCATGGCAGCACGTATATTGTTTTTTATGATTAATTCTGCCGCTTTATTTACTTAACCGAAGCATGGCACGTACATTGTTGGTCTAACGCCCATGGTACGAATAAATAATCTGTTTGCGATATTGGTCGCCAATTATTAATAATCTCCCGTTTGTAAGAAGATTATATCAAAACTTGTCTCAAATTTGACAGAAAATACAATATCATAGTCTATTGGTGTCCATATGACACCACAATAAGTTTCATGAATTTCAACTAAGTTTTGGATTTACTAGATTTTAAAAATCAAGATTCTCAATGGTTGAAATTTCTTGCATGGGGACTAAACATGCACCCAGGCACACACATATGATTTTCCAATCTATTTTGGTGCACTATCACGTGTGCATGTAGCTCAAATTTGATTTTTGCAGATTATATCCCTAGGAAATCAATCAATGTATAAAAACATCTGAATGATCTCTGATTTTTTTGAAATTTTAACATGACACTCCTTTGGTCACATATGTTCATCGCGGAAATTTTTTAACATGCCTCATAGTGGCGGTGATGGTGCGGTGTGTGTGTGTGTGTGTGTGTGTTTGGGGCGGGGGGGGGGGGATCGGCAGTACACTACGAGTCATGGGCCACAGTGTGGGATTGGTCGTTTTGTGAGGCAGGTGCCACATCAAAGTCGTGAATTGGTTATTTAAAACATTACACAACCCTTTCATACATACATGTTTGGGCCACATGCATGCATGGTGGTCATCGGACACTCCCTCGTGCAGTTATCAGTGATGCGCTCATTCGTTAGTCCGCGAAGGTTATCAATTTTCACCTACATCGAGAGGCATTTGACCAAAGCTGGATTTATCTTGGGATGTGTTACGGTGCGGATCATGGTGAGATTCTAGATCAAAGTTCGAGCGCGTGTCTGTACACATGAATCCCTCCCACCGGCTCGAAGTGAGGGGGACTACGACATGTCTTGAACCTCTATGTAGGGAGTTTTTGGTTTGCGAAGCATGTGCCACAACAAAGTTGTGCAGTGGGTATTCAAACATCACACAACACCTCTTTGGGCAACATGCAAGGGGTGGTTGTGTTAGGACACTCACTCGGGTGTGATGCTTTCTGTGGGCCTGCGAGGTCGTCGTCCATCACTTTGACCTACAGCGAGAGAGGTTAATTTGACCAACAAGGATGATTTTTTTTGGTTTGTGTTATGGTAGGAGTACATAGTACGCGTCAAAGAGGGGGGAGGGGACCAACATATACTACGTGTCATTAACCTCTCCTCGTGTGGGGACTTTCTGATTTCCGAGGCAGGTGCCACATCAAAGTTGTGCATCGGGTATTCAAACATCACACAACACCTCTTTGGGCTAGATGCAGGTGGTGGTTATCCTAGGACCCTCACTCACGTGTGACGCTTCCATCCGTGGGCCCGAGAGGTCGTCGTCCATGCATCACTTTGACCTACAGTGAGAGAGAGGTTAATTTGGCCATCAAGGATGATTTTTTTGGTTTGTGTTACTGTAGGAGTATATAGTACGCGTCGAAGAGGGGGAAGGGGACCACCATGTACTACGCCTCATGAACCTTTCTTCGTGTGGGGACTTTACGGTTTTCGAGGCAAGTGCCACATCAAAGTTTTACATTTTGGGTATTCAAACATCACAACCACACACACCTCGATACATATGTTTGGCCCACATGCAAGCGATGGTGGTTGTCCTCTGGCACTCACTCACGCGGTTATTGGAGATATTGATGCTTTCCATCTATGGGCCGGCTTGGTCCATCACTTTGACTGACAGCGAGAGAGGTTAATTTGACTTAGGAGGGAATTAATTTTTGGTTTCTCTTACGGTATAGGTCATGCTGTGAGATTACATAACATAGTTTGAGCGCATGCATGTGTACGCATGAATCCCTCCCACTGGATCGAAGTATGGGGGGATAGCACACGATGCGTCATGAACCGATCTCGCTCTGTGTGGGGAATGTACGATTTTCGATGCATGCACCACATCAATGTTGTGCATGGTATTCAAACATGCATGCATCACCTCCATACATATGTTTGGTACATATGCATGCAATGGTTGTCTTCAAGCAGTACTCTCCCTCGCATGGTTATCGGCGGCAAGCCTATATATTCATGGGCCCGCGTGGACGTCCATCACTTCGATCGACAGCGAGAGAGGTTACCAGGGTGGGTTCTCTTTCTTTGGTTCATGTTACCGTAGTAGGTCATGGTGAGATTCTAGACCTAAGTTTGAGCGCATGCATACGCATGAATCCCCTTCACTGGCTCAAAGTGGCATGACATACATACTACACATGGTCAACCCTCGCTCCGTGTGGGGACTTTCCAGTTCCAAAGCACGATGCCACGTCATAGTTGTGCATTGGGTATTCAAACACCACACAACACTTCCATACATATGTTTGGGCCACATGCAGGCAGTGGTTGTATTCGGGAACTACTCCCTTGCATGGTTATCGGCGAGCTAGCCCATCTGTGGGGTCGCGTGTACACCCATATCTTTGACCAACAACAAGAGAGGTTATACGACCAAGGTGGATTCTTCTTGGTCCATGTTACAGTACGTCTTGGTGAGATGCCCTCTCCCACCGACTCAAAGTGTGTGTGTGGGGGGGGGGGGGCTACTTCACACTTCTTGAACCTTGATAACCCACGAGTATAGGGGATCGTTTGTAGCCTTTTTTGATAAATAAGAGTCTCAAACCCAATGAGGAGCTAAAGGTAGAACAAATATTCCCTAAAATTCTATCGACCACCGATACAACTCTACGTACACTTAACGTTTGCTTTACCTAGAACAAAAATAAAACTAGAAGTACTTTGCGAAAATAAACTACGAATAAATTGCAAGATAATAAATTTAGTAGTTTAGTATAAAGGTTTTTGTCGCACAAGTTATTTGTCCCTAGGTGATCGATAACTAAACCGGTAATCATTATTGCAATTTTATATGAGGGAGAGGCATGAGCTAACATACTTTCCATACTTGGATCATATGCACTTATGATTGGAACTCTAGAAAGCATCCGCAACTACCAAAGATCATTAAGGTAAAACCCAACCATAGCATTAAGTATCAAGTCCTCTTTATCCCATAAGCAACAACCCCCTTACTCGGGCATAAGCTTCTGTCACTCTAGCTACCCACCATAAGCGAATCATGAATGTATTGCAACACCCTACAGCGGGGATCCCTCATGTTTGCGTGACACAGAGGGCACGTAGCACAGCACCAAGAAAAAAATATACAACTCAAACCAATCATGATCATCAATCAACCCTAAAGACAAAATAAATCTACTCAAAACATCATAGGATGGCAACACATCATTGGATCATAATATGTGGCATAAAGCACCATATTCAAGTAGGGGATTACAGCGGGGTGCGGGAGAGTGGACCGCTTAATAGAGATGAGGAATGTGATGAAGAAGGTGATGTTGACGAAGACGATCACCGCGGCGATGGTTCCCCCGGCGGCAGTCCGGCGCCACCGAGAAAGAGGGGGAGAGAGTCTCCCCCTTGTGCTTCCTCCTCCATGGATGGCACAACTAGCGCCGGATCCATGCACCTAATTGTATACATTTGGTTGTTGTCTCAGCAGCAATTAATTCATTTGCACATTGATCTTTTTGAGAAGATATGTCATAATTAACCTGTTTCTTTAGTTTTTCAAAATATGTATTTGGTGATTTTCTATGTTGCTAGAAACCCATTTCCCCTACAATTGTTATTGATCTAGTTTTAAATATTATAGGATGAATGGAAGTGTTCTTACCTGGAGTGTGTTGATCAAGAGTGGCCACAGTCTTTGAAGATGTGCCTAGCAATGCTCTGGAGTATGTATGAGGAAGAGAAAGAGGTAGGCTTAGAGAAAGTGTTGTCAACGCTGAAGAATATTTCAAGATGTGGGAAAAAAAGAGGAAGATGGAGAATGAGCTCAGATTTTTTAAATTAGACTTTGCTAAGATGGTGTTAGCGAAGGAGGAGGCACTTTCCCAGTTTGTTCAGTGCAAACAGGTTCTTACTAAATTGAAAACAAAGGTGGATAAGACGAGCCTGGATGATCTTGATTAGGGAAATGAATATATTGTTCTAATATTGTTCTTATGAAGGTGAACTAGCTATATGTTGTACTGTGCTGTTTTTAGGTAGCTATCATACTGTGATGTTAAAATATATTTATGTGCCTGATATGAAATTGGCAAATAGCTGTTCGATATGAAATGTGAATTTGTGTAATACTGGAATTATTAATTGTAAACTAATAAACCTACTAAATGGGTCATGGAACTTTGCAAACGGTTCTAGTAGTAAAAAGCTGTTGTGATAGATAGCCCAATGCCATACAGTTTTCTTCATGAAATCGTGTGTGATGTAGTTGCATAAAAGCAAACAGTTAACCGAGGCAAAGCGTGTGTGATAGTTACACCTATCACACACGAGGCTATACATAAAACTGTGTGGGATGTATATACAAACAGAAACGTTTCCCTCGATTGATTGCGTGGGATGTACATACGAACGGAAACGTACTTCTTGGATTGACTGTGTGTGATGTACATAAGAACAGAAACGTATTCCTTGGATTGACTGTGTGGAATGTACATAACAAACCAAAACGTTTATCTGGGACTGACTGTGTGGGATGTACTTACGACCGGAACCGATTGGGCCTGTATAATTGTATTTGATCGCTCGCCCGTCGCACACGATCTCATTTTGCCCAGCGTGTGTGACCGGAGGGCCTATCCCCGACGGTTTCTGGGTCATGTGGGAAGGACCCCCTATCGCCCACACTCACTTGGCGATGGTTCAAAATGCCGTCGCGAAAAGGGGTTAAAAACCATTTGTATAGCACCTCACTGTACCATTGTCTATATGTAGAGAAACAGGCAATCCAAACTTCAAATGATATAAGTGAAGCACATGAAGCATTCTATAAAGCCATACTCAAAAGATATAAGTGAAGTGCAATGAGCATTCTATAAATCAACCAAGGACTATCTCATACCAGCATGGTGCATTATTAAAATAAAAATAAAAAACAAACGATGCTCCAAGATTTACACATATCACGTGAACAAAACAAAAACCGAGACATACCGATACTTGTGAAGAAAGATGGGATGCCTTCTAGGGCATCCCCAAGCTTAGATGCTTGAATCTCCTTGAATATTTACTTGGGGTGCCTTGGGCATCCCCAAGCTTGAACTATTGCCTCTCCTCCTTCTCCTCATATCGAGACCTCCTCGATCCTCGAACACTTCATCCACACAAAACTTAACAAAACCCTCACGAGATCTGTTAGTATAATAAAGCAAATTACTACTTTAAGTGTTGTTGCAAACCCATTCATATTTTATTTTTTCATTATCCCTACTGTATCCTAACCTCTCCATGGCTTATACCACCGATAAATCCCATAGTTCCGTCAAAACAAGCAAAACAATGCATCAAAATCAGAATCTGTCAAAAACAGAACAGTCTGTAGCAATCTGAACTTTGACTATACTTCTGTAACTCTCAAAATCCAGAAAAAATAGGAAAATAAAAATTTTGTGTGGCAGTACTGTGTAAAAACTTCAGAATTTTTGCATGTTCCAATAAAAAATGTAAATTCACACACTACGGAAAAACTTTCTGTTTTTGCACCGCACATACCAAACGAACAATCTAATCATCCTAAAGGCAAATCTTGGCACATTATTTTTATAATACAATGGATTTGTACAAGGGGATAATTATTTTTGTTGAAAATTTTCTGTAATCAAGGTTCACAAAGTTTCCATGGGCATGAACAAAGTTCAAGGCTAGCTCCCACTTTAACAATGCTCGTCTCTCTCACTTTCACTTTTCTTTTTGAAAAAGTTTTAGGTTCCCCTCTATATATTTTTGTTTTTAAACTTTATAAAAGCACAAAATATAATAAAATGACTCTCTAAAACTTCCGGGTTGTCTCCTTGGCAGCGCTTTCTTTAAAGCCATTAAGCTAGGCATAAAGTGCTCAAGTAATCGATCCACCCGAATCCCAAGGTATATCAAAGCCAATTTTAATTAGCAATGATTTATAATTTAGTAGTGAGCACAAAGCAACATATATCATGCAATGACGAAGTCTAACTCTCTTCCTATGCACCGACATGTCATAAAAGAACAATTCTTGCACATCAAGTAAAGGCCAATACATAGCATAAGCAGTTTCTTGCAATTTTATCGTGTTGGAAACATAGAGAGGTGGAGATGTAGTTCCTCTCTCATAATAATTGCAAGTAGGAGCAGCAAGCACATGCATATTATATTCATCAAAATCATCATGTGTATTGGTAGAACGCAACCCATCAATATAATCCTTAATAATAGCAAACTTCTCCGATATAGTGTAGTTGGGAGAATTCAAAAAGAGGACTATCATGTTTCGGTGCAATAGCAACAATTTCATTCTTAACATAAGGAACTATAGCAAGTGTATCTCCATAAGCATAATTCAAATTGGCATCATGGCCACAAGCATAGCAAGCATCAATTTCATCAAAAAGGGATATTTCAAACGAATCAACGGGATCATAGCAATTATCATAGCATTCATCCTTCGGTAAGCACGAAGGGAAATTAAAAAATGTGTGGGATAAAGAGTTACTCTCATTAGAAGGTGGGCACGAGTGATCAATCCACTCTTCCTCCTTTTGTTCTTCGCTCTCTACTACGTCTCCAACGTATCTATAATTTTTGCTTGTTCCATGTTGTTATATTATCATTCTTGGATGTTTTACAATAATTTTATAGTAACTTTATATCATTTTTTGGGACTAACCTATTGACATAGTGCCAGTGCTAGTTGCTGTTTTTTGCTTGTTTTTCATTTCGCAGAATATCAGTACCAAACAGAGTCCAAACGCAGCGAAACTTTTTGGAGAATTTTTTTGGACCAAAAGACACTAGATGGGCCCAGGAGCCCAGGCACGCCCTGGTGGAATCTGCCCACCTCGATGGCCTCCCGCACCGCCTCTTCACCCTATAAATACCCAAATATTCCAAAAACCCTAGGGGAGTCGACGAAACACAATTCCAGCCGCCGCAAGTTCCAGAACCACGAGATCCAATCTAGACACCATCACAGAGGGGTTCATCATCCTCATTGGTGCCTCTCCGATGATGTGTGAGTAGTTCATCATAGACCTAAGGGTCCGTAGGCAGTAGCTAGATGGCTTCCTCTCTCTCTCTTTTGATTCTCAATACAATGGTCTCTTGGAGATCTATTTGATGTAACTCTTTTTTTGCGGTGTGTTTGTTGGGATCCTATGAACTTTGAGTTTATGATCAGATCTATATCCATGAATATTATTTGAGTCTTCTTTTGATCTCTTATATGCATGATTATTTATAGCCTCGTATTTCTTCTTCGAATCTTTGGTTTAGTTAGGCCAACTAGATCGATTTTTCTTGCCATGGGAAGAGGTGCTTTGTGATGGGTTCGATTGTGCGGTGTTCTTTCCCAATGATAGAAGGGGCAGCAAGACACGCATGTATCATTGCTATTAAGGATAACAAGATGGGGGCTATTCCTACATGAATAGGTCGCGTCTACATCATGTCATCGTTCTTATTGCATTACTCCGTTTCTCCATGAACTTAATACACTAGATGCATGCTGGATAGCGGTCGATGTGTGGAGTAATAGTAGTAGATGCAGGCAGGAGTCAGTCTACTAATCTTGGACGTGATGCCTATATATTGATCATTGCCTAGATATCGTCATAATTATTCGATCTTCTATCAATTTCCCAACAATAATTTGTCTATCCACCGTATGCTATTTTCTCGAGAAAAGCCACTAGTGAAATCTACGGCCCCCGGGTCTATTCTTTATCATATTTGCTTTGAGATCTATTTTTATTTGCTTTTATTTTCAGATCTATTATTACAAAAACCCAAAAATACCTTGCTGCACTTTTTTGTTATTTATTTTATTTCGCGTTTTATCGCGATCTATTTATCCAATCCACACAATTTTTATCCGGTCAACTTCACAATTTCTGGCACTATTACCCATAGAGGGATTAACAACCATTCCTAATCGTCGGGTTGCAAGTATTTGTTCTTTGTGTGCAGGTACCGTTTACATAGCGTTGCTTAGTTCTCCTACTAGATTGATAACTTGGTTTCATAACTAAGGGAAATACCTACCGTAGCGGTGCTGCATCATCCCTTCCTCTTTGGGGAAATACCGACGTAGTTCAAGTGACATCAAAAAGAATTTCTGGCGCCGTTGCCGGGGAGACATCATCAATATCTATTAGGTTCCTAATCACAAATCTCATCTCCTTGCAATTTACATTATTTGCCATTTGCCTATTGTTTTCATCTCCCCCACTTCACAAAAATTTGTCGTTTTATTCGCCCTCTTTCTCGTTCGCCGTTTTCTTGTCAGATCTGTTTTTGTGTGTGCAAATATTGTTTGTGTAGTCACGATGACTCAAGAAAACACCAAGTTGTGTGATTTTTTCAATACCAATAACACTGATTTTATTAGCAGTCCGATTGCTCCTCCCGCCACTAGTGCGGAATCTTGTGATATTAATGCCGCTTTGTTAAATCTTGTTATGAAAGATCAGTTTTCCGGTGCTCCAAATGAGGATGTCACGTCCCATCAAAACACATTCATAGAATTATGCGATATGCAAAAGAAAAAAGATGTGGACAATGATATCGTGAAGTTGAAATTATTTCCTTTCTCCTTGAGGGATCGTGCAAAAATTTGGTTTTCTTCTTTGCCTTGCAATAGTATCGATTCTTGGGATAAGTGCAAAGATGCTTTTATTACTAAGTATTTTCCGCTCGTGAAAATTATTTCCCTTAGAACTCAAATCATGAATTTTAAGCAACTTGAGCATGAACATGTTGCACAATATTGGTAAAGAATGAAGTTGATGCTAAGAAATTGTCCTACTCATGGTTTAAATCTTTGGATGATCAAACAAAAAATTTATGCGGGATTGAACTTTGTTTCTAGAAAGCCTTAAGATTCCTCCGCGGGTGGTACTTTTATGGAAATTACTTTGGGTGAAGCTACTAAATTGCTTGATAATATTATGGAAAATTATTCAGAATGGCATACCGAAAGAGCACCTACTAGTAAAAAAGTTAATTCGGTTGAAGAAATTAGTACTTTGAGTGAAAAGTTGATGCTCTTATGAAATTGGTTGCTAATAAATGTGCTTCTATTGATCTTAATGATGTGCCTTTGTCTACTTTGATTGAGAAAAATAGTGATCCCGTAGATGTGAATTTTGTCTCATGAAACAATTTTAATAACAATGCTTATAGATGTAATCTTAATCCTAGGCCTTTTCCTGGAAATTCCTCTAATAATTATGGTAATCCTTCTTACAATAATAATAGGAACACCTCTGATCTTGAGAATAATATTAAAGAATTTATCAATGCTCAAAAAGTTTGCAATACTACGATAGAAGAAAAGTTGAATAAGATTGATGATATGTCTAGAAGCATTAATAGAATTTCTCATGATGTAGAAAATCTCAAGTTGAAAATTTTTGTACCCAAGGTTGATGAATCAATTAAAGCTTTATATGTTTCAATGAATGAAAGTAAGAAAAGAACCGCTATGCTTAGAGCTAAAAGAGAATTTTTGGAAAGAGTGTTTTCTAGTGATTGCTTTCATAAAAATGATGAAGATCTTAAAGTAATTGGTGTTTCTTCTATTGATTCCTTGTTTAGTAAAATTAAAATTGATAATGAAGGGACTGAAGAAGAGTCAACTTTAGTTAGAAGGCGTCCCGATAATTCGGAGGGTGAAAATCTTGATGAAAAAATTGATAAAAGTGGGTTTGGAGAGGTCAAAACTTTAACTAGTGATGTGCTCACTCTTTTGGATTACAAAGACTTTAAGTATGATAATTTCTCTTTGATTTATTGTATTTCTTTGTTGCAATCCATGATAAATTCACCCCATGCTTATGTACAAAATAAAGCTTTTATTAAACATATTGTTGATGACATGATGAAAGCTTTGGAAGAAAAGTTGGAGTTCGAGATTTCAATTCCTAGAAAATTGCATGATGAATGGGAACCTACTATCAAAGTAAAGATAAAATTATGAGTCTTTTTCTTTATGTGATTTGGGTGCTAGTGTTTCCACAATTCCGAAATCTCTATGTGATGTGCATGGTCTTACCGATATAGAAGAATGTTCTCTTAATTTGCACTTGGCGGATTGTACTATTAAAAAGCCTTTGGAAATAATTAATGATGTTCTTATTCTTGCAAATAGAAATTATGTTCCCATATATTTTATTGTTCTTGATATTGATTGCAATCCGTCTTGTCCAATTATACTTGGTAGACCGTTTTTACGTAATATTGGTACCGTGATTGATATGAAAGAAGGCAATATTAAATTCCAATTCCCATTAAGAAAGGGTATGGAACACTTCCCTAGAACAAGAATTAAGCCACCATATGAATCAATCATGAGGGCACCCTATGGATCTAAAACTAAAGATGACAATACTTGAATCTATGCATGATGCCTAGCTAGGGGCATAAAACGATAGCGCTTGTTGGGAGGCAACCCAATGAATAAAATTTATTTTTGTCTTTTTATTTCTGTTCTTGAGTGTTTGCACAATTATGCCTCTATTATCATTGTTTTTTTATGTTTTAATTAGTGTTTGTGCCAAGTGAAGCCTTTGGGATAGCTTTGGTGATAGTTGATTTGATCCTGTTGAAAAACAAAAACTTTTGCGTCCAGTAACAGAATTGTTTAAATTTTCAGAAGCGATGAAAACTTCTTAGTTTTTTTACAAAAGATTTATATGAAAATTTCCTCTGTTTTTATAATTTTTTAGAATTTTTGAAGTTACATAAGTATGAGAAAAATTCGCATCTTTATAGACTATTCTGTTTTTGCAGATTCTGTTTTCTTTGCATTGTGTGCTTATTTTGATGAATCTATGGATTGTATCAGAGGGTATAAGCCATGGTAAAGTTAGAATACAGTAGATATAATTAAATAACAAAATTGAAATGGGTTTTCTACAGTACTTAAAGTAAAGATTGGTTTTCTTATACTTACGGATCTCACGAAAGTTTTGTTAAGTTTTGTGTGATTGAAGTTTTCAAGTTTTGGGTGAGATCGCGATGGATGAAGGAATAAGGAGTGAAAAGAGCCTAAGCTTGGGGATGCCCCATGGCACCCCAAGTTAATATTCAATTAGAACCAAGCAACTAAGCTTGGGGATGCCCCGGAAGGCATCCCTTCTTTCTTCTAACGACCATCGGTATTTTACTTGGAGCTATATTTTTATTCGTCACATATCATGAGTTTTGCTTGGAGCGTCTTGTATTATATGAGTCTTTGATTGTTTTGATTTTTAGTTTGTCACAAGTATCCTTGCTGGAAACACCTATTTGAGAGAGCCAAAATTATGCTATGATTTGTTAGAATTGCTCTACATGCTTCACTTAATTTTTTTGAGCTATGGAATTGCTCTAGTGCTTCACTTATATCTTTTTGAGAATGGTGTACTTTATTATTTTTGAATGAATGCTATCATGCTTCACTTAGATTTATTTGAGAGTTATTAAATTTTTTAAGAAATTCTCTCATGCTTCACTTATAATATTTTGAGAGACGAAAAATTTTATGCTCATGTTCTTCACTTAGATTTGTTTGAGCTTGTCAAAAGCAATTGCAATATATGAAACTGTGACGCCCCCGGTTCAATCGTACACTAATCATACACGCAAACGTGTACGATCAAGCCCAGGGACTCACGGGAAGATATCACAACACAACTCTAAACACAAATAAACGGAGGTCCACAATATTACAGACCAGGGATCCGAAGATCCGAATACATAAGTCAGTCATACAAATAATATCTGGGTACAGACATAGTTAGACAAGTTTTGCCTTAAGAAGGCTAGCACAAACAGCGACACTAGATCGAAAGGCGTTGGCCTCCTGCCTGGGAGCCTCCGATCCTACTCCTGGTCAGATGGCTCGATCCAGTAGTACGTGCCCTCTGGACCCGCCTGGTAGTAGGCTCCGGTGGTGGCGTCTGGCTCCTGGACTCCATCGTCTGGTGTATCATCAAGGTGGGGTATATGGGGGAAAAGAGAAAATAAAGCAACCGTGAGTACTCATCCGAAGTACTCAACAAGCAAGGATCTATACTACATATGCAACATTATCAATGGAGAAAAGGCTGTATATGTGGACTGGGCTGCAGAAATGCCAGAATAGAGAGAAAGGCCTAGTCCTATCGAAGACTAGCATCTTCAAACATCTTCTCAAAGCCATCATCTTGCAGCAGTAGAAGAGAGTAGAATAGCATTTTATTTAACAAACATGTTGAAGTACAGCTCAAAGATCCTTCCTCGACTCCCAGCGAGAAAGTAATCCTGAAGCTTCAATTAAGTAACAAGTATCCAGTTTAAGTAGTAGATCGGGATACACAAACTGAGCGTCCTTTACCGTAGGACCGGCTATCGATAGAAGATTCATCCCTGCAGGGGTGCACTACTGTTACCCAACACGCTCGATCAACTCTGGCCGGACATACTTGCTGGGTAATGCCCGTCCTCGGAAGATCAACACGAAGCAGCGCTCTACCTAGGCTCAGCAGAGAGGTCAGCACGCCGGACTAACCTATGCACCCAGGGGTCTCGGGCCATCGCCCTGGGCACCCTGCGCGTTGCGTGGCTGGCCGGGGTGCAGGCGCGACACTGAACTCGCCAGTGAAGTATCCAGCCCAATCCCGACGATCAGCCCGCACGGTGAATCGTGACGTCTGATAAGCTTTCGGCGAAACGTACATCGCAGAGGGCCCCATAACCATTATCCCGCGTGGTGGCAGTGCGTATAGGGCACGTCGACCCACTCAGATCACACACCCAAATCCAATAGGCTCAATTAGTATCAAGCGGGGACAATCAGAGTCTCTGATGCTCCGCCACAATGTCACACTCGAGTGCCCTTCCGGCACACCCGAAATCATAGATCCCCAGCGGGTACCCACCAGGGTGGACCCGCCTGTGAAAAAGGTCAAGTAACCGTGTGGTCATAATCATCAGGGTGAACGTAAGAGGTATCACCCTCGAGGTTCACACTGAGGGGTTGCACGACAGAGTCGTATCGGACATGGAGAAGGAGGAATCACCCTCGATGACCACGACCGTACAGCTATGCTGCAGAGTATTCATCAGGAGTGCGTTACGAGGTATCACCCTCGGCACTCGATAGTTACTACGCAGAGTCGTACAACTAAGGGGGGTGTGAAGTGAGGCGTCTGTCTCTGATCGACGATCACGTTGATCGAGTCGTCGATGAACAAGCAGGGGCGACAAGGTAAGGTGGTGGGGTCACAGATGGGTCATACCAACCTATACTAAACAGTTTATCATAGGCAGGTAAGATAGCAATGAACAGGTTACAACAGCAGGCTATGCATCAGAATAGGAGCATACATTAACAGTAGCGAAATCTAATGCAAGCAGGAGAATAGAATGGGCGATATCTGGAATGCTCAAGGGGGGGGGGGCTTGCCTGGTTGCTCTGGCAAGAGAGGGAGGTCGTCAACGGGCTGCTCGTCAGTAGCGTAGTCGTACTCGACAGCAGCGACGTCGGTCTCGGCGTCTATCGAGAGAGAAGGAGGGGGAGAGAAACAATAAATTCACGGCAATAATGCAAACAATATGTATGACATGCCTAAATGATATGCCGGGGTGTTCTACTGCCTAACTAAATGATTTAGTTAATTTAGGAATTTATTCGGATTTATTTAATTAAAGTTGGGCACTATTCATTTATCGAAATCGGTCTAATTGTTCCACGTTCTTATAGTTGCGGGCATCCGACGGGAATACAGAGGGCGTATCCGGGTTCGTATCGTCGTTCTGAGCAAGTTTCATGTATAAAATATTTTCATCGGAGTTACGGTTTAAAAGATATGATTTTCTAAAGTTTTTATTAATTTCTGAAATTTAATTAATTATTTAATTCAACATTATCCGAAACAGTGATTGATGACGTCAGCATGACATCATGCTGACGTCAGCAGCCACCTGATAGGGTGGGTCCCACCTGTCATAGGCTGTTAGGTTAATTAGGTTTAATTAATTTAATTACTGATTAATTAACACTAATTAGTTAATTAGATTAACCTAATCAGGATTAATTAACTAATTAATTAACTAATTAATTATTTAATTAATTATTTTATTTATTTTTATTTTTATTTTCTTAAAATCGTTTTTAGGGGGGTGGGCCCCATTTGTCAGCGGCACAGGGGGTTCGGGCCCCACTGGGCAGTGGCCCAGGGGGGGGGGGTTCACAGGCGTGCGGGCGCGGCGCAGGCGCAGCCCGAGCGGGCGCGTCCAGGGTGCGCCCGGGCGCTGGCCACGGGCGCCGGCGAGGCGCGGCCGGACGGGTCGGTGGTGAGCGCGGGGCCACGGCGAGCGACGCGGGCGAGGTGTGGGGGCGCGCGCGCGCGCGGGTGGCTCGCTGCGAGCGAGCAGAGGCGAGAGGTCCGAGCGGCAGCGGCGGCTGGAGTGGGCGCGAGCGGGGCGCGCGCAGCGCGGTCGGGCGAGCCGGGGCGCGGCGACGCGTGAGCATGCGCGCAGCGCGGTGAGCGGCGGCACGGGGGCGGTGCGCGCGGCGAGGTGCGGAGCAGAAGGGGGGGAAGAGGCCCGAGGCCTCACCGTGCTCGTAGGGACGGGCACGGGAGGTCGGGACGACGGCGACGGGGAGGCAGCCGGCGGGGAGGCGCGGGCTCCGGGCGGCGCGAGGTCGTCGCGGGCGACGGGATCGGGGATTTGCCCCGATCCGGATCCAGTCGAGGGAGGGGCGACCGAGCGCCAGGCGGCTGGTCGGGAGAGGAGAGGACGGGGGACGTCGGTGTGGCGGCGGCGTCGGCGCTAGCCGACCGGCGCGGGAGCGGGGCGGCGTCGGCGAGAGGCGTCGGCGACGGGGCCGTTCCCGCGATCCCGATCCCGATCTGGATCGGGAGGTGGGGGCTGACGATGGGAGGCGGCGACGGGGCGGCGTCGGCGACGGCGTAGGCGACGGGGCGGACGGGATCGGGAGATCCCGATCCAGACGAGGGGGCGGGGAGGAGAGGAGCGAGGGGAATGGGGGTGGGTGACGCTAGGGTTCGGGCGTCCCTGGGGGTATAGGCTAGGGGGCGCGGGTGGGCCGGCCGGCTGGGCTTCGGCCCAGTTGGGCCGGAGGGGGGGGGGTCCTTCTTCTTCTTTTCTGTTTCATTTTTCTTTTATCTTTTTCTTTATTCTCCTTTCGCAGTTTAGTAAATAGTCAGGCCTCAAAATGGTTTTTGCAAAACATGAGACCTAGTTCATAAATACTAGTGCATTATTCCCTAACACCTAATATTAGTTTGGACAAAACATAATTCCATATTTATTTCAGATTTAATAAATGGTTATTAAATATTATCTTTATCCACTGTTTGAGGTTGTTCGAGTCACTTATCCAATTCCAATGATGTTGGTTTCAATTTTAGAATAGCCTCTGGAATATTTGTTATTTATCTGACATTTTAGCTCCTATGTTGGACAACTTTCATATTCCACTTTCATTTAATTTTTGAATTTGACTTAGTAGTTGAAATGCAATATGATGCTAATGATGATTATGCACTGTTGATCATGCTAACATGTCATTATCAAAAGTGATTACTGTTGCTAATCACCGGGGGTGTTACAAAACTAGTCCCAAAGTGATAGATTTTCAAGAGGGATATAATAAAAACTTTCATGAAGATCATTGGACAAAATAAAATTGATTCTTTGTAATAGTTTTGAGATATGATGATAGTGATATGTGAGTCATGTTTGTGAGTAATTATGCTTTAGTAAGAATATTGGTGTTAACGTTTGTGATTCCCTATGCAAGCACGAAAGTCAATAGTTATGCAAGGAAATTACATCCTACTTGTGGTGCATTATTCGGTGTTAGTTATGCTTAATGCTCGCTTATGAGATTTTTTGTTTCTTGGTTGGTGCTTCTTAATCTTTTTGCTAGCCTCCACTTGTACTAAGTAGAAATACTAGTTGTGCATCCAAAATCCTTAAACCTAGTTTTGCCATATGAGTACACCATACCTACCTATATGCGGTATTTCCATGCCGTTCTAAGCAAATTTGTACGTGTCATCTCTAATTTTCAAAATAAATTTCCTTTTTGTGTGCTCGTACCGCTCATGAAGCGGCAGGGGGTGGCCAATATTTTTCATGCTAGATGAGTTATTCTCAAGATGAGTGTTTATTCACTTGTCATTGCACGAGAGTACGGCGGTAATAGGGATGCCCAGTCCCGAAATGAAAAATAATTTACTTTATGTTGTCAAACAATAAATTCCTTGGAAAGTGTTGGCATGGAAGGCACCCATGGATACGGCAAGCCATGGATTGTGAAAGAATGGTGGAAAAAGGAATAAACTTTATTTTCTGTTTGGGAACTGCCTATGATATATCTAGCATGGAAAGTGTTGGGAATTACTCGGTCATTATCATTGACGGCAAAAGTATGCCTCTCAAAAAAAATTATCTATCAATTTAAGCTTTGAGCTCTGGCACCTCTACAAATCCCTACTTCCCTCTGCGAAGGGCCTATCTATTTACTTTATGCAATTTTTATTTTTATTTGAGTCTCCATCTTCTCTTATAAAGCACCAACTAAGGGGCACTATGATCATACTTGAGCATTGGATGTAGCTAATATGCGAGTGTGTTTCATGACTGGATCAATGATTGAGCATGATGGGCTAGGGATAACTTTCTTTAGTGTTGCTATTTTGAAAGACATGGTTGCTTGTTGATATGCTTGAGTATTGAAATCTTCATGTCAAAACTAGACTATTGCTTTGAACCATATAAAAGTCCAACTGTCCATGCTAGAAAAGAAAAGAATATGTGATGAACATGTTAGGCAGCATTCCACATCAAAAATTCTATTTTTATTATTTACCTACTCGAGGACGAGTAGGAATTAAGCTTGGGGATGCTGATACATCTCCAATGTATCTATAATTTTTGCTTGTTCCATGCTATTATATTATCATTCTTGGATGTTTTACAATCATTTTATAGCAACTTTATACATTTTTTGGGACTAACCTATTGACATAGTGCCCAGTGCCTGTTGCTGTTTTTTTTTTTGCTTGTTTTTACTTCGCAGAATATCAGTACTAAATGGAGTCCAAACGTAGCAAAACTTTTTGGAGAATTTTTTTGGACCAGAAGACACAAGATGGGCCAAAGAAGTACCAAAGGGGAGGCCCTAGGGGAGCACAACCCCCTAGGGCGCGCCCAGGAGCCTAGGCGCGCCCTGGTGGGTTGTGTCCTCCTCAGTGGCCTCCCGCACCGCCTCTTCACCCTATAAATACCCAAATATTCCAAAAACCCTAGGGGAGTCGATGAAACACAATTACAGCCACCGCAAGTTCTAGAACCATGAGATCCAATCTAGACACCATCACGGAGGGGTTCATCATCCTCATTGGTGCCTCTCCAATGATGCGTGAGTAGTTCATCATAGACCTACGGGTCCGTAGGCAGTAGCTAGATCGCTTCCTCTCTCTCTTTTGATTCTCAATACAATGGTCTCTTGGAGATCTATTTGATGTAACTCTTTCTTTGCGGTGTGTTTGTTTGGATCCGATGAACTTTGAGTTTATGATCAGATCTATATCCATGAATATTATTTGAGTCTTCTTTTGATCTCTTATATGCATGATTATTTATAGCCTCGTATTTCTTCTTCGAATCTTTGTTTTAGTTAGGCCAACTAGATCGATTTTTCTTGCCATGGGAAGAGGTGCTTTGTGATGGGTTCGATCGTGCGGTGTTCTTTCCCAGTGACAGAAGGGGCAGCAAGACACGCATGTATCGTTGCTATTAAGGATAACAAGAAGGGGGCTATTCCTACATGAATAAATGTCGTCTACATCATGTCATCATTTTTATTGCGTTACTCCGTTTCTCCATGAACTTAATACACTAGATGCATGCTGGATAGCGGTTGATGTGTGTAGTAATAGTAGTAGATGCAGGCAGGAGTCGGTCTACTAATCTTGGACGTGATGCCTATATATTGATCATTGCCTAGATATCGTCATAATTATTCGATCTTCTATCAATTGCCCAAGAGTAATTTATCTTCCTACCTTATGCTATTTTCTTGAGAGAAGCCAGTAGTGAAATCTACGGTCCCGGGGTCTATTCTTTATCATATTTGCTTTGAGATCTATTTTTATTTGCTTTTGTTTTCAGATCTATTATTACAAAAACCCAAAAATACCTTGCTGCACTTTTTTATTTATTTATTTATTTTATTTCATGTTTTATAGAGATCTATTTATCCAATCTACACAATTTTTATCCCGTCGACTTCACAATTTCTGGCACTGTTACCCGTAGAGGGATTGACAACCCCTCCTAATCGTCGGGTTGCAAGTATTTGTTCTTTGTCTGCAGGTACCGTTTACATAGTTTTGATTGGTTCTCCAACT
Organism: Thinopyrum elongatum; assembly: GCA_011799875.1. Taxonomy (NCBI): domain Eukaryota; kingdom Viridiplantae; phylum Streptophyta; class Magnoliopsida; order Poales; family Poaceae; genus Thinopyrum; species Thinopyrum elongatum. Next base: position 162,899,005 of record CM022297.1, on the reverse strand, counting down.
GGATTGATACCTTGGTTTCATAACTGAGGGAAATACCTACCGTAGCTGTGCTGCATCATCCCTTCCTCTTTGAGGAAATACCGACGTAGTTCAAGCAACATCACTGTCCTCCTCATCTTTTTCATCTAATGAGCTCATAGTTTCATCAATTTCTTCTTCCATAGTTTCCTGCAAAATATTAGTCTCTTCTTGGATAGCGGAGGAGTCCTCAATATATGGTTTAACATAAGCATTGGAAGCATAGTTTTCATAGCAATATTTAAGTATGGCAAAAATTTTAGATTTGTAAAGAGTAGCATCATACTTTTCAATCAAAGAAGCAATTTCATAAGCACCCTTAAAAGCAACAAATTCTTCAATTTGTTCAACATCATAGTAATTATAAACACCCTTGGCATAAGAAGATAAGATTCCATTATCCTTAAACTCACATTGGAAAGAAAGGTGTTTTTTAGGGTCTTCAGAACAACAGGTAAAATCATGTATTTCGCATAAATTCAAAGCGCAGCAATACAAACAATTAATATGATGCCATAAAAGTTTCCCCTTTTGAGATAAGCGGTGTCGCACATAATAAGCATGCTCATTTAATGATTTTCCCTCAACTATGCTAGTTGGGGTTTCAGCACGAGTACATAGGGATCGAAGATGATCCAAGTAGAAAGATTCAGCAGTATGATAGATTTTGGGTGATTCTTCAACCATTGGTTTAGTAGGTACAACTAATTTTTTGGTATTTTACGTTTCCTACCCATAACTAAAGATAGAAAACGAGAGCACAAAATAAAAACTACTTACTGATAAAGCAAACAAGCACACACGAGAATATTCACCCCACGCTATTGCTCCTCGGCAACGGCGCCAAAAAAAGGTCTTGATAACCCACAAGTATAGGGGATCGTTTGTAGCCTTTTTCGATAAATAAGAGTGTCGAACCCAACGAGGAGCTAAAGGTAGAACAAATATCCCCTCAAGTTCTATCGACCACCGATACAACTCTACGCACACTTAACGTTTGCTTTACCTAGAACAAAAGTAAAACTAGAAGTACTTTGCGAGAATAAAACTATGAATAAATTGCAAGATAATAAATTTAGTAGTTTTGTAGAAAGGTTTTTGTCACACAAGAAAGTTATTTGTCCCTAGGTGATCCATAACTAACCGGTAATCATTATTGCAATTTTATATGAGGGAGAGGCATGAGCTAACATACTTTCGTACTTGGATCATATGCACTTATGATTGGAACTCTAGCAAGCATCCGCAACTACCAAAGATCATTAAGGTAAAACCCAACCATAGCATTAAGTATCAAGTCCTCTTTATCCCATACGCAACAACCCCCTTACTCGGGCGTAAGCTTCTGTCATTCTAGCCACCCACCATAAGCGAATCATGAACGTATTGCAACACCCTACAGCGGGGATTCCTCATGTTTCTGTGACACGGAGGGCATTGTAGGACAGCACCAAAATAAAATATACAACTCAAACCAATCATGATGATCAATCAACCCATAGGACAAAACAGATCTACTCAAACATCATAGAATAAACACATACCATTGGATAGTAATATATAGTGTTGAGAACCATGTTTAAGTAGAGAATTTTAGCGGGAATAGAGAGGTTACACCGCTGCATAGAGGGGGAGAAAGTTGGTGTTGACGGTAGCAAGGTTGTTGATGTAGATCGCCGTCATGATCCTTGCCCTAGCGGCGCTCCGGCGCCACCGGGAGAGAGCCCCCCTCCTTCTTCTTCCTTGGCCTCCCCCCTGGATGGGAGGAGGGTTTCTGTAACACCCCCAGTGGTTAGCCACAGTAATCCCACTTTTGGTAATGCCATGTCATCATGATGAATAGTGCTTAAATATCATTTGGATCATATCTCTTTTCAAATCCAAATTCAAATGTAAATTCAAACTTAAAGTGAAAATAAAAGTTGCTCAAAACCTAGAACTAAAATGTTCATCATATTGCAAATAATTCAGGGGCATTTATAAAAATAATAGCAACATTAATCAAATTAAATGAATGGCCCTAACAGCAAGAAACAGTACCGAAATAGAATTATTTAATAACTTTTTTTTTAAATAAAATCCAAAAGAAAACATTTGGACTCAAAACCTTTTTATAACAGTGGCATATAATGCACTGATATTACTGGACTAAGTCTCATATTTTACAAAAGTCTTTTGGAATGAAATTAAAAGGCAAAACAGTAAAGAAAAAGAAAAACAGAAAAGAAAAAGAAGAAAAAGAAAAAGGCCTAGTCTACTGTGCACATGGGCCCTAGTCACTACAGGCGCCGGCCCAGCCCAATCTCCCCCTCTCCTTCTACCTCTCTCCTGTTGTCGCCCGCGCAGCACCCACGCACACTGGCCCCCCCTCCTCGCAGTTCGACACCGTGCCCCGCCGCTCGTCCCGGTGGTTAAGGCCCCCCCATCCCCTGCGGCAAATCCTAGCCTCACTGGTCACTCTCTTTGCTCCACTTTCCCCTCGCACGAGCTCGCTCGAGCTCGGCCGTTGACATGCCGCCGTCGATTTCGCGCACCGGAGCCACCTCGAGCCACGCCAGCATGCCCAGCAGCTCCGTCGCCCTCCCCTACCTCATCTGCGCTGCTGGATCGGAGCCGTGTGGCATCACCGTCGTCGCCCACGCCGTTCCCCTCCATCGGCATCCGCCTCGGCCGCCGCTCGATCCGCCGTCCTCGCTGCGCCCCCGGCCTCCCCGAGCACGTCATCGAGCTCGCTGTGAGCTCCCGGTCCTCCCTAGCCTCTCCCCTTTCTTCCCCGAGCCCCGTTGGCTCAACTCCGTCGAGGCCGAGCCATCGCCACCGCGGGAGCTCATCATAGCCATCATTTTTGTCTGCCTCAGCTCACGCCCGTGGCATGGTTCGATGCAGCGCATCACGCTGGTTCGATAGGAACTCGCGCCGCTCCATTTGGCTGCCGGAGCGCCGTTTCCGGCTATCGCCGCTGTTCTTGTAGCTCGCCGCCGGCGTACGCACTGTGCACGCACGCGCGTTCTAAAAACCAGTTGGATTTACCCACTGACTGGTGGGTCCTGCTGGCTTAATTAACCGCTAATGAATTGGGTAGGCTAATTTAACTACCCACTAACCCCACTGACAGTGGCCCCCACCCACTAACTAAACTAAATTAATCAACCCATTTAGTACTTGTGTCTATGACAGGTAGGCCCCACCTACACTGTTTGCCACTGTAGCAGTCAGCCCAGTCAGCAGCTGACTGGGTTGTTGACTTTCACTCTGGCCCCACATGCCAGCCTCTGTGGGCTGGCCGTTGACTGGACCCTTGACCCAGTCAATAGGCCCACTGGTCAGCCACTGTGTGCACTCTGTGTACACAGAGCTGGGTACCCGTAGCATTTTCCAATTTAATTTTGAATTTAAATTAATTCCAGAAAATCAATAAAATCTTTAGAAAATCATAGAAAATAATCCGTAGCTCAGATCGAAAAACTTTGTACATGAAAGTTGCTCAGAACGACGAGACGAATCCGAATACGTGGTCCGTTCATCCGTCACACGTTCCTAACTATCCGAACATGGAACGTTCCCCTCCGGTCATCTGTCTGACAAATGTCCGGAACCGGGAAAACATTCCCGGATGGATTCCCCCTTCCTCGGTGACGTGCAACCATATGTTAGGACACACCCGGCACTGCATATTGTCATGTCGTACATTGTGTTGCTCATGTTTGCTGTGTATTTATACTGTTTCCTCCCCCTCTTCTCTCTCATTAGACCCCGACGTAGTTCCCGGTACCGACGCAGCTCAGGAGACCAACGACACCATTGACGACCTTGCCTTTGCCGTCGAGCAACCAGGCAAGCACCCCCCCTTTGAGCATACCGATATCGCCTATTCTTTCTCTCTCATGCTTGCATTAGAATTGCTGCTACTGCTGCTTTACCTATTCTGATGCATAGCCTGTGTTATTGTAACCTGCTATTGATACCTTACCTACTTATCCTAAACTGCTTAGTATAGGCTGGGGTAGAGACCTATCAGTGACACCACTTATCCCGACTGCCCCGCTGGATTATCCAAAGACCCGATCAACGGGATTGAAGACCAGGCCTCGGCACCGCACATCACCCCCCCCCCGCCCCTTAGTTGTAACGACACTGCAACGTTATTATCGAGTGCCAAGGGTGAAACCTCTTATAGCACTTCTGATGTTAACTCTATAGAGTAGCTATTCGGTCGTGGTCATCGAGGGTGATTCCTCCTTCACCGCTTCCGATAACGACGCCGTCGTACAACACCTCAAGTGTGAACCCAGCGAGGGTGATTCCTCCAAGTTCACCTTGACGGATACATCGAGTAGGAATCCAACGAGGGTGATACCTCGGATTCCCTTGATGTTATGGACACATGGATACTTGGACTGTACTATTGTTACTTGGAGAGGCGGGTCGACCCTGAGGGGTTCCCGCGTGTGATGTGAAGACGGGTTGCCTGTATGGTGCCCGAGTGATGAATACGAGGCACGGCCGGGCATTCTTAGCCCTTGCAGCAAGTCCTTGAGACGGGGCAACGGGGTCACATCGATCATGAGTCTCTGCTCATTACCGCAAGCCTAAGTCCGCCAACGATTTGGATATTTGATCCGAGCAGGCCTCTGGCCTGATAGCACTAACCATCACGTGGGAAGAGTTATGGGCACTCTGCATCGTATGCATCAGCCGAAAGCTTTGTCAGACGTCCAGTTCAGCCTCATGGCCGGGCCGGGCCAGTACCATCCAGGACTGAGGTGGTGCTCGTCCCGACCCTGCACACACCAACCCGGAGTGCACAGGGCGATGGCCCAAGACCCCTGAGCGCTTAGGATATAGACCGACGGGGACCTCTCTGCTGAGCTGTAGGTAGGGTTGCGATGTATCGTTTGGCCGAGGCCGGGCATGACCCAGGAAAGTGTGTCCGGCCGGAGTTAATCGAGCGTGTTGGGTAAGTTGGTGCACCCCTGCAGGGAAGAACACATCTATCGATATCCGGTCCTACGGTAAAGGACACTCGGAGTTGTATCCCAATCGACACAACTAGACCGTGAGATGATATCTGGATATATGGCTCTGGGATTGCTTCTCGTAGGGAGTCGACAAGGGATCTCAGGACGAGGTTGATGACCGTATGGCTCTGGGATTGCTTTCTCGCAGGGAGTCGAGAAAGTATCTCTGGGTGAGGTTGAGACTTAATGATACTGCTACATTATATTGTACTGTTCTACTCTCTTCTATTGCTGCAAGACCGCTGAAGATGCTAGTCTTCGATAGGACTAGGTTTTCCTCTCTATTCTGGCATTTCTGCAGCCCAGTCCACATATACAGCCACTCTTTGATAATGTTGCATATGTAGTGTAGATCCTTGCTTGCTGAGTACTTCGGATGAGTACTCACGGTTGCTTTGCTTTCTTTTTCTCCCCATATCAGTTTGTCGTGACCAGATGACGGAGCCCCTGAGAGAGCTGCCCCACCGACGATCGCTTCTACTACTACCCCGATGGCGGATACTGCTTCGAACTTGCCATCGACCAGGAGTAGGTTCGGAGGGTCCCAAGCAGGAGGCCTGCGCCTTTCGATCATAGTGTTTTATTTTGCCCCGCCTTTCTAAAGGCCTTTCTGTTTCTCTTTTAATATCTGTACTCAGATATCTGATGCTTCCGCTGACGCTTGTATGCCATCGAGCTATGTATTCGAGCCCTCGAGGCCCTGGCTTGTAATATAAATCTTGTATGACTTTATTTATGTTTTAGAGTTGTGTTGTGATATCTTCCCGTGAGTCCTTAGGCTTGATCGTGTGCATTTGCATGTATGATTAGTGCACGATTGAGCCAGGGGCGTCATAGTTTCCCCTCTCGTCCATGGCCTCCATGGAGGGGGAGGAGCGGGAGCCCCTCCGAGATTGGATCTCTCTCTCTGTTCTCTTCTGTTTCGCGTTCCTATTTTCTGGCCAAAAATCGTTTATTAAATATCCGGAGATCCGTAACTCCGATTGCGCTAAAAAATTAACATGATTTTTTTCCGGATCTAAGCTTCCTTGCACCCGATGAATAGTCCCAACTGACTTATGGGGTGCCCACTAGGCACCACCGCGCGCAGGGGGGCAGGCGCGCCCTGGTGGTTAGTGGAGGCCATGGGCCTCTGTTTGCTTTGATTCAACCTCCCAAAAATCACATATATTCCAAAATAATTCTCCTTAAGTTTTTATCGCGTTTGGACTTCATTTGATATGTATATTCTGCGAAACAAAAAACATGCAACAAACAGGAACTGGCACTAGGCACTGGATCAATATGTTAGTCCCAAAAATAATATAAAATGTTGCCAAAAGTATGTAAAAGTTGTAGAATATTAGCATGAAACAATCAAAAATTATAGATATGACGGTGACATATCAGCATCCCCAAGCTTAATTCCTGCTCGTCCTCGAGTAGGTAAATGATAAAAATGATAATTTTTGATGTGGAATGTTACCTAACATAATCTTGATCATATATCTAATCATGGCATAAATATTAAGAAACGAGTGATTCAAAGCAATAGTCTATAATTTGACATAAATACATCAATACTTAGGCATCCCAACAAACAATCATGTCTTTCAAAATATCAATGCCAAAGAACGCTATCCCTACAAAATTATATAGTCTTGTCATGCTCCATCTTCTTAACACAAAGTATTTATCATGCACAACCCCGATGACAAGCTCAGCAATTGGTTCATACTTTTTAACGCGCTTCAGCTTTTTCAACCCCCATGCAATACATGAGCACAAGCCATGGACATAACACTATGGGTGGAATAGAGTATGATGATAGGGGTAAACATAGAGAAGACAAAAAAAGTAATAAAGTCTCACATCGACGCGGCTAATCAATGGGCTATGGAGATGCCCGTCAATTGATATCAATGCTAGGAGTAGGGATTGACATGCAACGGCTGCACAAAGAGCTATAAGTGTATGAAAGCTCAACATGAAAACTAAGTGGGTGTGCATCCAACTTGCTTTCTCATGAAGACCTCTGATAATCCCCAAGTGCAAGGAATCATCATAGCAATTTCCAAAGATGGAAGTGATAAGTATGGAGTGTCAAACCCACAAGGAGCTAAAGGTAAGATCAATATTCTCTCAAGTCCTATCTGCCACCGATACAACTCTACGTACACCGAGCGTTTGCTTTCATCTAGAAACGAGAAATAAAACTACATTGTGGGTATAAAGAGGATAGCTTTGCATGATATTGGAGAGCTAAAATATAAAAATAGGTGATGTTAACATAAAGTTAGAATATATTATAATATATTACAAATAGCGAGTGTGGAATAATGATGGAATAGTGTGCGGGATTGTCCTAGACAATCGTTAACAAGATCGATAATCATTATTGCAATTTTAGATGAGGGAGAGGCATAAGCTAACATGATTTCTCTACTTGGATCATATGCACTTATGATTGGAACTCTAGCAAGCATCCGCAACTACTAAAGATCATTAGGTAAAACCCAACCATAGCATTAAAGTATCAAGTCCTCTTTACTCCCATACGCAAACAACCCCCTTACTCGGGTTTAAGATTCTGTCACTCTAGCAACCCACTATAAGCGAATCATGAACATATTGCAAACCCTACCGTGGGAATCCCTCGTGTGCGTGGCACGGAGGGCACCATAGGACAGCATCAAAATAAACATACAACTCAAACCAATCTAGATCATCAATCAACCCAAAAGACAAAAGAAATCTACTCTAAACATCATAGGATGGCAACACATCATTGGATAATAATATGTGGCATAAAGCACCATGTTCAAGTAGGGGATTACAGCGGGGTGCGGGAGAGTGAACCGCTTAAAAGAGATGAGGAAGGTGATGTTGATGAAGACGATCACCGTGGCGATGGTTTCCCCGGTGGCACTCCGGTGCCACCGAGAAAGAGGGGGGGAGTCTCCCCCTTGTGCTTCCTCCTCGATGGCCTCCCCCCTAGATGGGGAGAGGTTCTCCCTCTGGTCCTTGGCCTCCATGGTGATGATGGCCCCCTTGTGCTTCCTTCGACATGGCCTCTTTGTGGCTACAGAGGCTTGCAGTGGTAGAACTTCCGATCTGGGGTTCTTTTCAGAGGTTTGGGTATTTATAAGAATTTTTGGCATCGGTCTCACGTCAACGGGGTGCCCGAGGGGCCCACAAGTCGGGAGCACCCTCCCTGGGGGGTAGGGTGCGCCCCCTAGGCTTGTGGCCTCCTCGGACACTTGCTGGCCTAGATCCGGTGCTTCAGGGGTCTCTTTTGGTCCATAAAAAATCACCGTAAATTTTCAACCCATTCCTAGAACTTTTATTTCTGCACAAAAAATGACACCACGGTAGTTCTGCTAAAAACAGCGTCAGTCCGGGTTAGTTCTAATCAAATCATACCAAAACCATATAAAATTGTTGTAAATATGGCATGAATACTTCATAAATTATAGATACATTGGAGACGTATCAGCATACCCAAGCTTAATTCCTGCTCGTCCTCAAGTAGGTAGATGATAAAAGAAATAATTTATGAAGTGTGAATGCTAGCATAGTGCATAAATTTAATCAATGATAGTTCCAAACACTTTTTCTAGCATCATTATATATCATAAACAATATCTCATCTCATAAAACTTCTCATGATCAAGTAACAAGCTATTCACATGTTAAAGTATAGACCATAAAGTTTCTTGAAAACTAACAAACTATGTTCTCAGTCACCAAACAATTGCAATTCATCTTACTTTCAGGAAGGGTCTATGTAAGAGCTTTGATTTAGCAAATTCCACATACTCAACTATCATATAGTCTTCCATGATTGCTAACACTCAAAGCATATTTTTAGAACAAGTAGCATCCGTTGAACACAGAGAAAGATAGGGGCTTAATGTTTCGCCTCCCAACTTATTTACCATATAGATAATTGTCAACAATAATAATTCATGATCAAATATATTTGAATGGCCATATATGCTTGGATCTTTCCCCACCACATGATGCTTGCCAACTAAATAATAATTGAGGTTGACATAAGAAGGAATACTATTGACTCTTGCATAAAAGTAAATACATGAAAGTAAAAGATAGGCCCTTCGCAGAGGGAAGCAGAGGTTGTCATGCGCTTTTAATTTTGGATGTGCAAACCCTTAATGCAAAGGAACATCACGTTGTATTGCCCTTTGTGATAGGAACCTTTGTTATGCAGTCCATCGCTTTTATTTCTTTACCATCACAAGTTCGTACAAAGCTTATTTTCCATTACAATAAAAGATCATTCATATTTAGGAGCAATTTTTATTGCTTTTTGCACTGATGACAACTTACTTGAAGGATCTTATTCAATCCATAGGTAGATATGGTGGACACTCATGGCAGGAAACTGGGTTTAAGGATTTTTGGATGCACAAGTAATATCTCTACTTAGTACGAATTTTTGGCTAGCAAAAGATCCTAAGCAAGCACCACATGTTGGAGGATCCATAACAATATAACTTCTATACAAATATACCCAAACATAACTCATTACGTTATCTTCCTTGTCCAACTTCAACTAATTTGCTCATGTTTGAAAATAATTAATGGGGCTCACAATCATAGAAGATGTCCAAGATAGTATATTTATATGTGAAATCTCTCTTCCTTCAATATTCTTTCATGAATTGTTCAAGTGGCCAATGCGGTGTTTGCTAACTTTCAATAAATTTTACCACCTATACTTCTTATATGTGAAGTCATTACTCCCCATGGGATAATCATATAAAACATATATAATTTCAGATTTATGATATTCAATTCATTCAACCATTTACTCATAGGATATAAGTGAAGCACGAGAGTAAATGACAAAACTACTCCAAAAATATATATGTGAAGATCAATGCATAGTCAATTAGTTAAATATCCATGTGAGGACTCTCCCTCATTCAAGATTTCAGATCCAATGATTTTATTTAAACAGCTAGCAAAATGAAAATACGCTAAAAGCAAAACACATATCATGTGATGAATAAAAATATAGCTCCAAGTAAGGTATACCGATAGTGTTGAAGACGAAAGAGGGGATGCCTTCCGGGGCATCCCCAAGCTTAGTTGTTTGTATCTTTCTTGAATTTTATCTTGGGGTGCCTTGGGCATCCCCAATCTTAGGGTCTTGTCACTCCTTATTCTCCTCATATCGATATCTCACCCAACACTTGAAAACTTCAATCACACAAAACTTAATGGAACTTTGTGAGATGGGTTAGTATAGTAAAACAAATCATTCACTTGGGTAATGTCAAATACAAGATTCATAATTGTTTCCACATAATTCCTACTGTACTCTATAATTTCCACAATTTATATTAAGCAATAAAAGCCATACAAACCATAAAACAAGCAAACTATGCATCGAAAACAGAATCTGTCAAAAACAGAACAGTCTGTAAAGATCTGAATTATTCTCATACTTGTGTTACTCTAAAAATTCTGTAAAATTAGGAAAGAGTATAAAATTTGTATATAAATCCTCTGTAAAAAATTCAGAGTTTTTCCACGTTCCAGTGAATTTTAACATTTCTATTACTGGACGCAAAAGTTTCTGTTTTTGCACAAAATCAACTCAACTATCAACCACACTGTCCCAAAGGCTTTACTTGGCACTTTATTGAAACAAAAACTATAAAACATGATTAATACAGTATCTTAATCATGTTAACAAACAAAAACAGTAAGGATAAATATTAGGTTGTCTCTAAAAAAGAACTTTTCTTTAAAGCTTTTTAGCTAAGCAGTGATATTTTAATGATACTCTTTCAAGCCCAATTTCGATGATAATTTTATTCATACTCTAAAAGTTATAAGTGAAGTTCATAGAGCATTCTACAATTAATATATATTGAACAATATCCAAGATCAAAATATATAAGTGAAGCACACGAAGCATTCTATAAAGCCATACTCAAAAGATTTAAGTGAAGCACAAAGAGCATTATATAAAGCCATACTCAAAAGATTTAAGTGAAACACAAAGAGCATTCTATAAAGCCATACTCAAAAGATTTAAGTGAAGTGCATGAAGCATTCTATAAATCAATGAAGGACTACTCATACTAGAATTGTGCATAAAGGAAAAGAAAAACATAAAAGACGCATATCATGTGAACAAAACAAAAACCGAGGTATACCGATAATTGTTGAAGAATAAAGATGGGATGCCTTCCGGGGCATCCCCAAGCTTAGATGCTTGAGTCTCCTTGAAATATTTACTTGGGGTGCCTTGGGTATACCCAAGCTTGAACTCTTGTCTCTCCGTATTCTTCTTATATCGATACCTCCTCGATCTTTGAACACTTCATCCACACAAAACTTTAACAAAAACCCTTGTGAGATCCGTTAAGGAAAATCACTACCTTTAGGTACTTTGTAAACTCATTCCAATTTCATATTAGCATTATATCTACTGTATTCCAACTTCACCATGGTTCATACCCCCCGATACAACCCATGGATTCATCAAAATAAGCGAACAACAAATACAAAACAGAATCTGTCAAAAACAGGACAGTCTGTAGCAATCTGAACATTTACCATACTTATGTAACTCCAAAAATTCTAAAATAATAGGAAAAAATAAAAAGTTTGCATAGCAGTACTTTGTAAAAATTTCAGAAACTTTTGATGTTCCAGTAAAAAATGTAAATTCACGCACTACAGCCAAAGTTTCTGTTTTTGCACCGCACATAGCAAACAAGCAATCTAATCATCCTAAAGCCAAATCTTGGCACATTATTTTTAAAATACAATGGATATATACAAGGGGATAATTATTTTTAGAAACTTACATGAAAAATTCTACATTGTTTCCATGAGCATGAACACAAGTGTTCAAGGTCGACCCTCACTTCTCTTTTTTGAAAAAGTTTTTAGGCATAAGAGGCAAGTAATTTCTTTTGTATTTTGCATTCTTTAAAAATAATTGTTTGTTTCACCCACAACTAAAGAAAACAAAAACAAAAGAGAAAAAAAATCTACATAGTGAAGAAAGCAAACAAGCACACACGAGAATATCAACCCCACGCTATTGCTCCCCGGCAACGGCGCCAGAAAAGAGCTTGATAATCCCCAAGTGCAAGGAATCATCGTAGCAATTTCCAAAGATGGAAGTGATAAGTATGGAGTGTCAAACCCACAAGGAGCTAAAGGTAAGATCAATATTCTCTCAAGTCCTATATGCCACCGATACAACTCTACGTACACCGAGTGTTTGCTTTCATCTAGAAACGAGAAATAAAACTACGTTGTGAGTATAAAGAGGATAGCTTTGCATGATATCGGAGAGCTAAAAAAATAGGTGCTGTTAACATAAAGTTAGAATATATTATAATATATTACAAATAGAGAGTGTGGAATAATGATGGAACAGTGTGCAGAATTGTCCTAGGCAATCGTTAACAAGATCGGTAATCATTATTGCAATTTTATATGAGGGAGAGGCATAAGCTAACATACTTTCTCTACTTGGATCATATGCAAACAACCCCCTTACTCGGGTTTAAGCTTCTGTCACTCTAGCAACCCAGTATAAGCGAATCATGAACATATTGCAAACCCTACAGCGGGAATCCCTCACGTGTGCGCGGCACAGAGGGCACCATAGGACAGCACCAAAATAAAACATACAACTCAAACCAATCTAGATCATCAATCTACCCAAAAGAAAAAAGAAATCTACTCCAAACATCATAGGATGGCAACACTTCATTGGATCATAATATGTGGCATAAAGCACCATGTTCAAGTAGGGGATTACAGTAGGGTGCGGGAGAGTGGACTGCTTAAAAGAGATGAGGAAGGTGATGAAGAAGGTGATGTTGATGAAGACGATCACCACGGCGATGGTTCCCCTGGCGGCACTCCGGCGCAACCGAGAAAGAGAGGGAGAGAGTCTCCCCCTTGTGCTTCCTCCTCCATGGCCTCCCCCCTAGATGGGGAGAGGTTCTCCCTCTGGTCCTTGACATCCATGGTGATGATGACCCCCTTTTGCTTCCTCCTCCATGGCCTGCGGTGATGATGGCCCCCTCCGGTAGGGTGCCGAAGAGGGCCTAGATTGATTTTCGTGGCTACAAAGGCTTGCGGCAGCGGAACTTCCGATCTGGGGTTCTTTTTTGAGGTTTGGGTATTTATAAGAATTTTTGGCGTCGGTCTCATGTCAAGGGGGTGCCCGAGGGGCCCACAAGCTGGGAGCACCCTCCCTGTGGGGTAGGGCGCGCCCCTAGGCTTGTGGCCTCCTCGGTCACTTACTGGCCCAGCTCCGGTGCTTCGGGGGTCTCTTTTGGTCCATGAAAAATCACCGTAAAATTTCAGACCATTCCGAGAACTTTTATTTCTGCACAAAAAACGACACCACGGTAGTTCTGCTGAAAACAGCGTTAGTCCAGGTTAGTTCTACTCAAATCATACCAAAACCATATAAAATTGTTGTAAAAATGGCATGAATACTTCATAAATTATAGATACGTTGGAGACGTATCAACCTCGGGCATTTGAGGAAGCCCATCATCGGAATATACAAGCCAAGTTTTGTAATGAAAAATTCCCACTAGTATATGAAAGTGACTACATAGGAGACTCTCTGTATGAAAAACATGGTGCTACATTGAAGCACAAGTGTGGAATTGGCATGCCCCTTCTCTCTTTTCTCTTATTTTTTCTTTTCTTTTCTCTTTTTTCCTTTTTTTCTTAGGCTCTTGTTGGCCTCACTTATTTTCTTTCTTCTTCTTTTTTCATTTTTGTCCAGAGCCTCAGCCCGACTTGTGGGGGAATCATAGTCTCCATCACCCTTTCCTAACTTGGACATGCTCTAATAATGAAAAATGATGATCATCACACTTGTATTTACTTACAACTCAATATTACAACTCGATACCTAGAACAAAGTATGACTCTATATGAATGCCTCTGGCAGTGTACCAGGATGTGCAATGATCTAGCATAGCAAGGACATCAAAAAGCGGACAAGCCATGGAAATATCATGCTAGCTATCTTACGATCATGCAAAGCAATATGACAATGAATGCTCAAGTCATAAAAATGGAACGGTGGAAGTTGCATGGCAATATATCTCGGAATGACTATGGAAATGCCATAATAGGTAGGTATGGTGGCTGTTTTGAGGAAGATATAATAAAGCTTATGTGTGATAGAGCGTATCATGTCATGAGGTTTGGATGCACCTGCGAAGTTTGCACCACATCTCGAGGTGAGAAAGGGCAATGCACGATACCATAGAGGCTAGCAAATTGCGGAAATGTAAGAGTGCGTATAATCCATGGACTTACATTAGTCATAAAGAACTCACATACTTATTGCAAAAGTTTATTAGCCCTCGAAGCAAAGTACTACTATGCATACCCCTAGGGGGATAGATTGGTAGGAAAAGACCATCGCTTGTCCCCGACCGCCACTCATAAGGAAGACAATCAATAATAAAGCATGCTCCAACTTCTTAGCATAACGAGAGACTATACGTGCATGCTTTGGGAATCACAAACCTTAACACCAATATTCTTATTAACCACAACCATTTACTAGTACCTCCCACATATTATCATCTCTATATCGCAAAACTATTGCAATGAATCAAACATATCATATTCAGTGATCCACAAGTTTTATGTAGGATTTTATGACTAACCATGTGAATGACCAATTCCCGTTGACTCTCTAAATAGATATAAGTGAAGCATGAGAGTTTAATTCTTTCTACAAAAGACCATGCTCTAATAAATATAAGTGAAGCAAAAGAGCATTCTACAAATAACGGTTTTCTCACTACTGCAGGATGCTGCTAACGCGACACTACAATCAGATACCCTTCGACGAAACTGTGTGCGATGCATTAATCGCAAACGGTGATGTAAAATACCGTAAAAAAAGATGCAAAAGATTTTCGATGGTGGATACATCAAACACGGTTCAAATTTTAGATGCGTGTGCGATGTGGGGCATATGGTTTAGTTCAATGAACTGTTTGCGATGAGGCAGAACAACAAAAATGGGCTGCCAGATGAAGGCATGTGTGATATACGGCATACAGTTCACTCGGATAAACTGTTTGTGATTAGGCAGAACAACATAAACGGGCAGCCAGATGAAGGTGTGTGCGATATACGGCATACAGTTCACTCGGATGAACTGTTTGTGATTAGGCAACACAAAAGACACGGTCAGCCAGATGAAGGTGTGTGCGATATACGGCATACGGTTCACTCGGATGAACTATTTTCGATTAGGCAACACAACATAAACGGTTCAGCCAGATCAAGGTGTGTGTGCAATGGAGGGCATACAGTTCATTCCGATAAACTATTTGTGTTGAGCCAAGAGAACAGAAATATTTCGTGTAAACAAGATGTGTGTGATACGCGACAAACATCCAATTACATAGGTGGCTAGTACACACATGACATTTCCACACACCAAAGTAAACTATTACATGCATAATTAACTAGGATAAACGATCATCTGATCATCATCTACTTCTTGTGACGCTTGCCGCCACTGCTCTACTAGGATAAACGGAACAGTATTCTTTACTATGAATAGTGTGCTCTGTTGGGCACACAAGTATATGGATCATAGCCTTGGGCGAGCAACGTGCCTGCACGCATCGTGCTAGCTCGATGTTCCTTCCATGCTAAGTTTCCATTAATTGATGGCGTTTTATGAACACACCACCATTTCCCGCCATTTCCTCACCGGTTTCCCGCCGCCACCCAGCGATATTGTGCATAAACCTAGGCGGTGTGCGACGCACGGAGGCAACAAGCGCAGCCTGTAGCACATCCACCTTTTCCAAGCATGCCGACCCACCAAAGCGCTGCCTCTGCCATCAACCTCCTCGATGAGGAAAATGAGAAGGTGCCACAGCCCGTCGAGGCTGAGGCGCTCCTCGGCAACGCGATGGACGACGCCGTGATGTGCGTCATCGCCAGGGTTAAGTAGACCCTTGGCGCATGGCGCTTCAGCGCCGCGGATCAAGATAGGCATGTCAGCGCCGAGAGGCTGCAGCTCACCGCACAACATGATCAACGGTGCACCGCAGAACAAGCTAGGCACGTCCGCGGCGATAGGCTGCGGCTCGCTGCACAGCGAGACCGTTGGAGCGCTGTAGAGCGAGAGGTGCGGCACGCCGCACAGCAAGAGCGGATCCATCTGCGCTTGCCTGCTGTCGATAGGGTGTCGCAGCTGGGTACACGTCCTGTCAGTACCCCTATTTCTCGCCAGGAGTGGGCAGAGGTCGTCTGCATCGTACTTGCACCAGAGGCCGGCCGCACCGTACTTGCACCGGACGCCTACCATGCCGTTCGCATGGGTCGCGCCGTTCGCCTTGTCCGCGGCCGCTCGATGCCAACGCGCTGGTCGCTTGGCTCGACCGCCTCCTTGGCCCAGGTGTCCACCTGGGCACAGTAGAGAACATGGCCATCGCATCCTCGAGCTAGTGATCTTCGATGAAATAGCCAACTTGGAGCTCGAGATCATGCTCCAGATGTACCGCGAGCGTATCGACCGCTTGGAAGAACGCCTGCACGAGTTCAGGCAGAGCCAAGAGCTAACGTAGGCAAGGGCTGCTGGTCATGGTCTCATGGAAGCGTTTTATTTTGTTGAGTCGTTTTGACATGGATCGCTATGTATTCACAGCAATCATAATATTTCTTTGTTTATTGCTCTGTTTCAATGTGTGTACTCTTTTTTCTGTTCTTATATGTCAAGTTTCAATGTGTGTATATATGCTTTCCATTCTGTATATGTGGATGCTAACAGCTAGATACAAATTAGTATATGAAAACAGATAGAAAATGTAATTCATAATATATATTAATTGTTCATTAGTTCATCACAGAATATATATAATATCAACACATATACGTGATAATACTTAACTACTAGGTACAAGGCATAAAATTGAAAACGAACAATACTAAAACTAATAATCCCTCCTGGGGGTAGTATTCCGGCAGCCCCTCGCCAGCAGCTCCCTGGTGCACGGCGTCTTCCCAGTGTGGAGGCAGTACTCCGCCTCCTCCGCCTCGCAGCACTTGACGTACCGATCTGCCTCTTGCTGGCGGACGAGCGCGAACGATCTTGCCATATCGTTGGGCACCCACCGGAGCTCCTCGTCGGTGGCACGCTGGAGCTTATCGGCCCACCTCCACGCAGTGATGAGGCGCCTAGCGCCTTTGGCCTTCCTCGCGAAGTACCCGTACTAGTACACCTCCTCCGCACGACGACGCGCCCGCCCCCAAAGCTTCACCGCCTCCTTTTTCCAGGCAGCATCACGGGCTTCACAGGCCGCCTAGTACCTGGCTTCCTCCTCCGCCATCTCCTTCTTGAATACCACTTGCCTGGCTTTCTCAGCCGGTGGCAGCGACTTTCACAGACAAAGATTGTACTGGTCCCAAAACCACTCCAAAGTTGGGGGGGTCTGGCGCAACCTCGTCCGGCGGCGCGTAGGGGTCCTCCTCGTCGATGCTCTTCGACTGAGCGTTCTCGGGGGGCGGTGCCTCCTTGTTGGCGCGTGGGCAGATCGTCGGCGCCATGGCAGCGATTTGAGAGAGAGAGAGGGCGAGCGAGGGGAGGATGTAGATGAGAATGCAGGCGGGACGATGTGAGCAAGGTAGTATTTATTGGCGACCGGAATCTAGATCGACGGGAACAGTACACATGTCGGTCACAAAAATTTACAAGTATTGTAGTTTGAATTACACACGATTCCCGCAGCAAAAGCCATGTGTGAACTTAATAGCTGACGGTTTGCAATACGGAACCGTGTCTGATTAATAACCCGCGCCAGTCACCTTCCAAACCTCGAGGCGCAAAATAGAGTGCCAATCATGTGGGGCTCGGTTGTCCTGCCAGATCTTTACATTTTCTTTTTTGAACACTAGATATTTACATCGTCTCATCATTTTTTAATTTTTTTGGAATTTAAATGCCATGGCACTCCATGCATGTGTCCAAGCCATGACACCAATATATTTGAAAATTCGTTCCAATTTACTGCACATGGAATTAACTCACACACAAGTACACAAATATGATTTTTCAAACTGTTATGGTTAGCCGTTGCATGTAGATGTAGTTCAAAATTGGATTACGGTCATTAAATGGCTAGAAAATCACTTAAATGTCTTTAAAAAGGTCAAATGACCCCTGAAATTTTCCAAATTTTGACATGACAGTTGTATTAGTGCATGTTAACTGTAGAGAAATTTTGAAGGCCATAAGAGGAAGCTATCATCGATTCTTCATCAAACATGCATTGTTCCCTCTCGGAACCACGAGCCTTCTGGTGAGTTGCTCCGGTTTGTGAGGGGTGTGTGTCCAAACTTTCATCAAACAGGACAATTTTTTTACCACATCATCTTGGTGGCATGACATTACGTCAAGCAAGGTTTCATGTGTTTCTGATCATTTTTTAATTTTTTGGAATTTAAATGCCATGGCACTCCATGCATGTGTCCAGGCCGTGACACCAATATGTTTGAAAATTTCCTTCCAATTTACTGCACATGGAATTAACTCGCACACAAGTACACAAATATGACTTTTCAAACCGTTATGGTTAACTTTTGCATGTACATGTAGTTCAAATTTGAATTACGGTCATTAAATGGCTAGAAAATCACTTAAATGTCTTAAAAGGTCAAATGACCCCTAAAATTTTCCAAATTTTGACATGACAATTGTATTAGTACTACAAATTTTCTCATACATTTAAAACACCATACGTTGCCACTTTACTCCAAATTCGTCTTTCACAGCTAATAAAAAATATCAACAACATCACACACAGTTTTTTTGTAGGAACCGTTTGTGATGAAAATTCATGAGTCTGTTTAAGTCTGCCTCCTTAAGCTTCGCCGGCTTCATCAGCTCCAGTGCCGGCAACCCCCGAATCCACGAATCTTGATTCCCATTCCCGCAACCCCTTCTTGCAAAGATGACGCCATGGAAACACTTTGTGAGGGCCCGTACGGTGGCCGCGTCCTCCCCAAGTGCCGCAACCTGCGTCGAGAGCGTGACCGCCTATGCCGAGAGTGCTGCCGCATCCACATTGAGCGTGGCCGCATCCGCTGAGAGGGCGTCTGCAGCAGCCGACAGGGCAGCTGTAGCAGCCGAGACGGTTGCAGCACCTGCTGCGATGGCGGCTGCGAACGCCGAGAGCGCTCGAGTTGTCGTCCGTGCCGCCGATGTCGCCCTCGCCCGGGTCGAGGCCATCTACGCCAAGATCAAGGACGCACACGCCAAGATATTCTAGGCCACCTCAGAATCCAGCATGCAACCCACGTCCGAAAATGCGGCGGTGGCCATGGAGCACCTTCTTCCTCATGAGATTACCGAGCAGGAGCTGGAGATGCAGGAGGCGGCGGAGATCGAGGAGCGTCGGGAGGAGGAGTTGCGCGTGGTCGAGGTCGAGGTAGAGATGAGTCTGTCTGTCGAGGAATCAGTGGTGGAGTACCAACGCGAGCTCTGGCGCAACCACTACTATGAGTGCTACAACCTTGAGGGCGGCACCAAGGACGAGGACAAGGACGAGGACGCAGTCGACTTCAGCAGGGGGGACGCGGAGTCCACCAACAGCGGCATGTCGCCAGGACAAGTCATTGATGTCTCATCTCACACCGGCGATGCATAGGCCGGTGCTACGGCGGCTTTGTTAAAATTATGCGTACTTAGGCTTTGTTTTTAATGCTGGTCTTTTGTTAGAGCAATGTTTAGGTCAACTGGCTCTGTTTAGTTACTAAAATTGCTCGATTCAGTAAGTGTGGTCTGTGTGCTGTACGCTCTTTTGTGTGCCCAAATTAGCAAGCGATGTTAAATTATGCAATGACATGGATGAGGACAGTACCTAGAGAAATTTCCACCAAAATTTGAATTATCAAACTCATCCCATGCACTTAAAGAAGAAGAGTCATTTGCGATGCACACAATCGTTCAAAGTGAATGGTGTCCGGCGGCACCGCGCGCAAAGTTTCCCTCCACATTTCAAAATTTTTGGCCTACCGTCAAAATATCTACCCCCCTTCCCCATCCCCTTTTCTCCCCGACCACAAGTCACATTTCCCCTGTTTCCTCCTTCCTTCCTTTCGAAGCTATAGCCACTTCCTCGCTTGCTTCCTCGCTCTCGCCGTCTCGCATCCTACCACCGGGGTCGCCATGGTCTTCTTCAATGACCTCTCTAGCGGTTCCTCCTCCTCCGACGACTCTTTAACCACCCGGGTATGCCTCTATTCTCTCTCTCGGGTTATGACTTGGAATGAAGGATTTTAACCAGGCGGGCAATTTGAGTCATTTCTTCCTCTTGTAGCTCCCTAGGACCATCAGTTGCAACGAATGGAGCGGGGTGGCTGAAGATCTGCCTGCTCATTGTCACCATCAATCTCCGTGCGTGAAGTTAGTTGCATTTGAATCTGTGGACAGTGGGAGGAAGTTTCTGGCATGTGCAGAGAAGGTTAGACCCACTTTCGTTGTTACAATTCATTTGTTACATGTGATTCAGACACTGTCACTGTGCTATGTTATTGTGGATGTTAAGACAGTGTCATAGTTTGTACCTAGTATCTAAAAATGTTGCCATCTCATCAGCGGTGCCATTAGAAAATTATTTGGCACCGCTTCAGCAGTTTGTGCAGCCAACTTTGGTCCACACATCCGAGCAGCCAAGCAGTAAAATACTAAATCTTTATGGCACGAATGAACTAGGCATCGGAGCAACTAGGTGCTCCGGAGTCCAGTTCCCTGATTTTTTTTCCGCTGCATCGGCTTGCCAGTGCAGGGCACCGGTGCCAAATGTAGCAACATTTGTCTTGCCACCGGTTTTGGCATAGGGGATGGCCTTAGTGCTATTAGTTCTATGTTACTAAATTTGTGCATGTACACACCTGTTAGTATCAATTTGATGTCATCCAAACACTGTCGCTATGCTATTGCGGTTATATTTAGCTTCCTCATAAAATGTTCAATTTGTTATTTATAGTACATGACTAAGAACGTGTAGCGTTGTTGTAGTTAAGTATAGCTTCTGATGTTTCAGAATTTGGTTGTTGTCTCAGTAGCAATTAATTCATTTGCACATTGATCTTTTTGAGAAGATAAGTCATAATTAACCTGTTTCTTCAGTTTTTCAAAATATGTATTTGGTGATTTTCTATGTTGCTAGAAACCCATTTCCCCTGCAATTGTTACTGATCTAGTTTTAAATATTATAGGATGAACGGAAGTGTTCTTACCTGGAGTGGGTTGATCAAGAGTGGCCACAGTCTTTGAAGATGGGCCTAGCAAAGCTCTGGAGCATGTATGAGGAAGAGAACAGAGGTAGGCTTAGAGAAAGTGTTGTCAATGCTAAAGAATATTTCAAGATGCGGGAAAAAAAGAGGAAGATGGAGAATGAGCTCAGATTTTTTTAATTAGACTTTGCTAAGAAGGTGTTGGCGAAGGAGGAGGCACTTTCCCAGTTGGTCAGTGCAAAACAGGTTCTTACTAAACTAAAAGCAGAGGTGGATATGACGAGCCTGGATGATATCAATTAGGGAAATGAATATATTGTTCTAATATTATTCTTATGAAGGTGAACTAGCTATATGATGTACTGTGCTCTTTTCAGGTAGCTATCGTACTGTGATGTTAAAATATATTTATGTGCCTGATATGAAAATGGCAAACAGCTGTTCGATATGAAATGTGAATTTGTGTAATACTAGAATTATTAATTGTAAACTAATAAACCTGCTAAATGGGTCATGGAACTTTGTAAACAGTTCTAGCAGTAAAAGCGGTTGTGATGGATAGCCCAATGCCATACAATTTTCTTCATCAAATCATGTGTGATGTAGTTGAATAAAAGCAAACAGTTAACCGAGGCAGAGCATGTGTGATAGTTACACCTATCACACACGAGGCTATACATAAAACTGGGTGGGATGTTGCCGGGGTACACAAACAGGGGTGTATGTTTTCCCCTGACTTGTGCATGGACAGCACCCCTCCAGTCCGGCAACTCTCAGCACCCAGGACAAGGCCAAGCAGAAGAGATCAGCTCTTTGAAGAATCAAAGGGCGGATCAAGAAGACCAAGACCAACCCAAGGAGTAAAATACCACAATGGGAAAACCTCCCCCACCGGGCAGGCGAGCCTGGCGGGGACGAGGTTGCCCCGAAGACAAATCTCAAGATTGCCCCGGCAGGCTTGCCGGGGACGTTGAGGGCAGATTACCCCGCCAAGGCTCCACCGCTCCACCTCACAGCAACACAAGTCACCGATCGGTGCGGTGTCGAGCCCCCAAGGTTCTAATTGGTCGTTATTTGGCACGTGGCAGCCATCCCCAGAGGAAATCACCTCCAAATGACACTCGTACAGTGACGTGTCACGCAGGCAGGCGAGAAGGTGGCAAAACAGCACGGCAAGGCTTGCTGGGCTAGGCTACGATGTGACACTAAGCGGCGCATTTAATGCGCTCTGTCCAGTCTGCAGAGTTAGGTATGATGGCACTGTTTGCTATCTAATTAGTACACAATGACTGATTTGCCATTGTGGTGACCCCTTGATCTATAAAAGGAGGGCCATGGCAACCTTAGAAAGGATTCGAACCCATGTACACTCATAAGCGTGTAGCTGCTCTCGCCTCGAGGCGACCTTGCCGGGCTAGAGCGTTGCGGCTCCACCACGGTCCTCTCATCAATCCACCAAAACAGGAGTAGGGTTTTACGCCTCGCGGCGGCCCGAACCTGGGTAAAAACTGCCCGTGTGATTGCTGCCGCGCTGCCCTGCGCCCTCCGCTCTTTGTGCAATGCGTCCTTCCCCCGTGCCGAACCACAAGGGGCCGATGGCCCCATAGGTGGCCGTGTTTTCCCACGACAGATGTATATATGAACGAAAACATTTTCCCTCGATTGATTGTGTGGGATGTACATACGAACGGAAACGTACTTCTTGGATTGACTATGTGGGATGTACATAAGAACATAAACGTATTCCTTGGATTGGCTGTGTGGACTGTACATAACAAACGAAAATGTTTGTCTAGGACTGACTGTGGGGCATGTACTTACGACCGAAACCGATTGGGCTTGTATAATTGTATTTGATCGCTCGCCCGTCGCACACGGTCTCATTTTGCCCAGCGTGTGTGATCAGAGGGCCTATCCCCGACGGTTTCTAGGTCGTGTGGGAAGGACCCCCTATCACCCACACTCACTTGGCGATGGTTCAAAATGCCATTCAAAATGCCATCACAGAAAGGGGTTAAAAACCGTTTGTATAGCACCTTGTTGTACCATTGTCTATATGTAGAGAAACAGGCAATCCAAACTTCAAATGATATAAGTGAAGCACATGAAGCATTCTATAAAGCCATACTCAAAAGATATAAGTGAAGTGAAATGAGCATTCTATAAATCAACCAAGGACTATCTCATACCAGCATGGTGTATTATTAAAAGAAAAAGAAAAAGAAAAAGCACACGATGCTCCAAGATTTATACATATCATGTGAACAAAACATAAACCGAGACATACCGATACTTGTTGAAGAAAGATGGGATGCCTTCTGGGGCATCCCCAAGCTTAGACGCTTGAGTCTCCTTGAATATTTACTTGGAGTGCCTTGGGCATCCCCAAGCTTGAACTCTTGCCTCTCCTCCTTCTCCTCATATCGAGACCTCCTCGATCCTCGAACACTTCATCCACACAAAACTTAACAAAACCGTGAGATCCGTTAGTATAATAAAGCAAATTACTACTTTAAGTGTTGTTGCAAACCCATTCATATTTTATTTTTTCATTATCCCTACTGTATCCAAACTTCTCCATGGCTTATACCACAGATAAATTCCATAGTTCCATCAAAACAAGCAAAGAAATGATAAAAAACAGAATCTGTCAAAAACAGAATAGTCTGTAGCAATCTGAACTTTGATTATACTTCTATAACTCTCAAAATCCTGAAAAAAATAGGAAAATAAAAATTTGCGTGACAGTACTGTGTAAAAACTTCAGAATTTTTGCACGTTCCAATAAAAAATGTAAATTCACGCACTATGGCAAAAAAATTTGTTTTTGCACCGCACATACCAAACGAACAATCTAATCATCCTAAAGGCAAATCTTGGCACATTATTTTTATAATACAATGGATTTGTACAAGGGGATAATTATTTTTGTTGAAAAGTTTCTGTAATCAATGTTCACAAAGTTTCCATGGGCATGAACAAAGTTCAAGGCTAGCTCCCACTTTAACAATGCTCGTCTCTCTCACTTTCACTTTTCTTTTTGAAAAAGTTTTAGGTTCCCCTCTATATATTTTTGTTTTTAAACTTTATAAAAGCACACAATAGAATAAAATGACTCTCTAAAACTTCCGGGTTGTCTCCCTAGTAGCGCTTTCTTTAAAGCCATTAAGCTAGGCATAAAGTGCTCAAGTAATCGATCCACCCAGATCCCAAGGTATATCAAAGCCAATTTTAATTAGCAATGATTTATAATTTAGTAGTGAGCACAAAGCAACATATCATGCAATGACGAAGTCTAACTCTCTTCCTATGCATCGGCATGTCATAAAAGAACAATTCATGCACATCAAGTAAAGGCCAATACATAGCATAAGCAGTTTCTCGCAATTTTATCGTGTTGGAAACATAGAGCGGTGGAGATGTAGTTCGTCTCTCATAATAATTGCAAGTAGGAGCAGCAAGCACATGCATATTATATTCATCAAAATCATCATGTGTAATGGTAGAACGCAACCCATCAATATAATCCTTAATAAGAGCAAACTTCTCCGATATAGTGTAGTTGGGAGACTTCAAAAAGATAAGAAGACTATCATGTTTCGGTGCAATAGCAACAATTTCATTCTTAACATAAGGAACTATAGCAAGTTTATCTCCATAAGCATAATTCAAATTGGCATCATGGCCACAAGCATAGCAAGCAATAATTTCAACAAAAAGGGATATTTCAAATGAATCAACGGGATCATAGCAATTATCATAGCATTCATCCTTCGGTAAGCACGAAGGGAAATTAAACAATGTATGGGATAAAGAGTTACTCTCATTAGAAGGTGGGCACAGGCGATCAATCCGCTCTTCCTCCTTTTGTTTTTCGCTCTCTGATACGTCTCCAATGTATCTATAATTTTGGTTGTTCCATGCTGTTATATTAACATTCTTGGATGTTTTACAATCATTTTATAGCAACTTTATATCATTTTTTGGTACTAACCTATTGACATAGTGCCCAGTGCCAGTTGCCGTTTTCTGCTTGTTTTTACTTCACAGAATATCATTACCAAACGGAGTCCAAACATAGCGAAACTTTTTGGAGAATATTTTTGGACCAGAAGACACAAGATGGGCGAAAGAAGTACCAGAGGGGAGGCCCGAGGGGAGCACAACCCCCCAGGGCGCGCCCAGGAGACAAGGCGTGCCCTGGTGGGTTGTGCCCACCTCGGTGGCCTTCCGCACCGCCTCTTCACCCTATAAATACCCAAATATTCCAAAAACCCTAGGGAGTCGACGAAACATAATTCCAGCCGCCGCAAGTTCTAGAACCACGAGATCCAATCTAGACACCTTCACGGAGGGGTTTATCATCCTCATTGGTGCCTCTCCGAAGATGTGTGAGTAGTTCATCATAGACCTACGGGTCCGTAGGTAGTACCTAGATGGCTTCCTCTCTCTCTTTTGATTCTCAATACAATGGTCTCTTGGAGATCTATTTTATGTAACTCTTTTTTTGCGGTGTGTTTGTTGGGATCTGATGAACTTTGAGTTTATGATCAGATCTATATCCATGAATATTATTTGAGTCTTCTTTTGATCTCTTATATGCATGATTATTTATAGCCTCATATTTCTTCTTCGAATCTTTGGTTTAGTTAGGCCAACTAGATCGATTTTTCTTGCCATGGGAAGAGGTGCTTTGTGATGGGTTTGATTGTGCGGTGTTCTTTCCCAATGACAGAAGGGGCAGCAAGACACGCATGCATCATTGCTATTAACGATAACAAGATGGGGGCTATGCCTACATGAATAGATCTCCTCTACATCATGTCATCGTTCTTATTGCATTAATCCGTTTCTCCATGAACTTAATACACTAGATGCATGCTGGATAGCGGTCGATGTGTGGAGTAATAGTAGTAGATGCAGGCAGGAGTCGGCCTACTAATCTTGGACGTCATGCCTATATATTGATCATTGCCTGGATATCATCATAATTATTCGATCTTCTATTAATTGCCCAACAGTAATTTGTCTACCCATCGTATGCTATTTTCTCGAGAGAAGCCACTAATGAAATCTACGGCCCCGGGGTCTATTCTTTATCATATTTACTTTGAGGTCTATTTTTATTTGCTTTTGTTTTCAGATCCATTATTACAAAAAAACCAAAAATACCTTGCTGCACTTTTTTGTTATTTATTTTATTTCGCATTTTATCGAGGTCTATTTATCCAATCTACACAATTTTCATCGTGTCAACTTCTCAATTTCTGGCACTATTACCCGTAGAGGGATTGACAACCCCTCCTAATCGTCGGGTTGCAAGTATTTGTTCTTTGTGTCCAGGTACCGTTTACATAGTGTTGCTAGGTTCTCCTACTGGATTGATACCTCGGTTTCATAACTGAGGGAAATACCTACCGTAGCTGTGCTGCATCATCCCTTCCTCTTTGGGGAAATACCAACGTAGTTCAAGCGATATCAAAAGGAATTTCTTGCGCCATTGTCGGGGAGACATCATCAACATCTATTAGGTTCCTAATCACAAATCTCATCTCCTTGCAATTTACATTATTTGCCATTTGCATCTCGTTTTCATCTCCCCACTTCACAAAAATTTGCCGTTTTATTCGCCCTCTTTCTCGTTCGCCGTTTTCTCGTCAGATCTGTTTTTGTGTATGCAAATCTTGTTTGCGTAGTCACGATGACTCAAGAAAACACCAAGTTGTGTGATTTTTCCAAAACCAATAACAATGATTTTATTAGCACTCCGATTGCTCCTCCCGCCACTAGTGCGGAATCTTGTGATATTAATGTCGCTTTGTTGAATCTTGTTATGAAAGATCAGTTTTCCGGTACTCCTAATGAGGATGCCGCGTTCCATCCAAACACATTCATAGAATTATGCGATATGCAAAAGAAAAAAGATGTGGACAATGATATCGTGAAGTTGAAATTATTTCCTTTCTCTTTGAGGGATCGTGCAAAATTTTGGTTTTCTTCTTTTCCTAGGAATAGTATCGATTCTTGGGATAAGTGCAAAGATGCTTTTATTACTAAGTATTTTCTGCCCGCGAAAATTATTTCCCTTAGAACTCAAATCATGAATTTTAAGCAACTTGAGCATGAACATGTTGCACAATCTTGGTAAAGAATGAAGTTGATGCTAAGAAATTGTCCTACTCATGGTTTAAATCTTTGGCTGATCATACAAAAAAATTATGCAGGATTGAACTTTGTTTCTAGAAATCTTTTAGATTCCATCGTGGGTGGTACTTTTATGGAAATTACTTTGGGTGAAGCCACTAAATTGCTTGATAATATTATGGCAAATTATTCACAATGGCATACCGAAAGAGCACCTACTAGTAAAAAAGTTAATTCGGTTGAAGAAATTAGTACTTTGAGTGAAAAAGTTGATGCTCTTTTGAAATTGTTGCTAATAAAAGTGCTCCTATTGATCTTAATGATGTTCCTTTTTTCTACTTTGATTGAGCAAAATAGTGATCCCATAGATGTGAATTTTTTCTCGGAAACAATTTTAGTAACAATGCTTATAGAGGTAATCTTAATCCTAGGCCTTTTCCTGGAAATTCCTCTAATAACTATGGTAATTCGTATGGTAATCCTTCTTACAATAATAATAGGAACACCTCTGATCTTGAGAATAATATTAAAGAATTTATCAATGCTCAAAAAGTTTGCAATACTACGATAGAAGAAAAGTTGAATAAGATTGATGATATGTCTAGAAGCATTAATAGAATTTCTCATGATGTAGAAAATCTCAAGTTGAAAATTTTTGTACCATAGGTTGATGAATCAATTAAAGCTTTATATGTTTTCTATTGATGAAAGTAAGAAAAGAACCGCTATGCTTAGAGCTAAAAGAGAATTTTTGGAAATAACGTTTTCTAGTGATTGCTTTCATAAAAATGATCAAGATATTAAAGTAATTGGTGTTGCTTCTATTGATTCCTTCTTTAGTAAAATTAAAATTCATAATAAAGGGACTGAAGAAGAGTCAACTTTAGTTAGAAGGTGTCCCGATAATTCGGAGGGTGAAAATCTTGATGAAAAAATTGATAAAAGAGGGTTTGGAGAGGTCAAAACTTTAACTAGTGATGTGCCCACTCTTTTGGATTACAAAGACTTTAATTATGATAATTGCTCTTTGACTTATTGTATTTATTTGTTGCAATCCATGATAAATTCACCCCATGCTTATGAACAAAATAAAGCTTTTTCTAAACATATTGTTGATGCCATGATGAAAGCTTTGGAAGAAAAGTTGGAGTTAGAGATTTCAATTCCTAGAAAATTGCATGATGAATGGGAACCTACTATCAAAGTCAAGATAAAAAATTATGACTATTTTGCTTTATGTGATTTGGGTGCTAGTGTTTCCACAATTCCGAAATCTCTATGTGATGTGCTTGGTCTTACCGATATAGAAGAATGTTCTCTTAATTTGCACTTGGCGGATTCTACTATTAAAAAGCCTTTGGCAATAATTAATGATGTTCTTATTATTGCAAATAGAAATTATGTGCCCATAGATTTTATTGTTCTTGATATTGATTGCAATCTGTCTTGTCCAATTATACTTGGTAGACCATTTTTACGTACTATTGGTGTCGTGATTGATATGAAAGAAGGCAATATTAAATTCCAATTCCCATTAAGAAAGGGTATGGAACACTTCCCTAGAACAAGAATTAAGCCACCATATGAATCAATCATGAGGGCATCCTATGGATCTAAAACTAAAGATGACAATACTTGAATCTATGCATGATGCCTAGCTAGGGGCATAAAACGATAACGCTTGTTGGGAGGCAACCCAATGAATAAAATTTATTTTTGCCTTTTTCTTTCTATTCTTGAGTGTTTGCACAATTATGCCTCTGTTATTATTGTGTTTTTATGTTTTAATTAGTGTTTGTGCCAAGTGAAGCCTTTGGGATAGCTTTGGTGATAGTTGATTTGATCCTGTTGAAAAACAGAAACTTTTGCGTCCAGTAACAGAAATGTTTAAATTCATAGAAGCTACAAAAAATTCTGAATTTTTACACAAGATTGATATGCAAATTACATCTGTTGTCCTAATTTTTCAGAATTTTTGGAGTTACATAAGTATGAGAACAATTAGCATCTTTACAGACTGTTCTGCTTTTGACAGATTCTGTTTTCTTTGCATTGTGTGCTTATTTTGATGAATCTATGGATTGTATCGGAGGGTATAAGCCATGGTAAAGTTAGAATACAGTAGATATAATGCAATAAAAAATTGGAATGGTTTTGCTACAGTACTTAAAGTAAAGATTGGTTTTCTTATACTAACGGATCTCACGAAGGTTTTGTTAAGTTTTGTGTGATTGAAGTTTTCAAGTTTTGGGTGAGATCGCGATGGATGAAGGAATAAGGGGTGAAAAGAACCTAAGCTTGGGGATGCCCCATGGTACCCAGAGTTAATATTCAAGGAGAACCAAGCAACTAAGCTTGGGGATTCCCCGGAAGGCATCCCCTCTTTCTTCTAACGACCATCGATACTTTACTTGGAGCTATATTTTTATTCATCACATATCATGAGTTTTGCTTGGAGCGTCTTGTATTATATGAGTTTTTGCTTGTTTTGCTTTTTAGTTTGTCACAAGTATCCTTGCTGGACACACCTATTTGAGAGAGCCAAAACTATGCTATGATTTGTTAGAATTGCTCTACATGCTTCACTTAATTTTTTTTGAGCTATGGAATTGCTCTAGTGCTTCACTTATATCTTTTTTAGCACAGTGCGCTTTATTATTTTTGAAGAAATGCTCTCATGCTTCACTTAGATTTATTTGAGAGTTATTAAATTTTTGAAGAAATTCTCTCATGCTTCACTTATATTATTTTGAGAGGCGAAAAATTTTATGCTCATGTTCTTCACTTAGATTTGTTTGAGCTTGTCAAAAGCAATTGCAATATATGAAACTAGTCCCAAAGTGATAGATATTCAAGAGGGATATAATAAAAACTATCATGAAGATCATTGGACAAAATAAACTTGATTCTTTGTAATAGTTTTGAGATATGATGATAGTGATATGTGAGTCATGTTAGTGAGTAATTATGCTTTAGTAAGAATATTGGTGTTAAGGTTTGTAATTTCCTATGCAAGCACGAAAGTCAATAGTTATGCAATAAAATTACATCCTACTTGTGGTGCATTATTCGGTGTTAGTTATGCTTAATGCTCGCTTATGAGATTTTTTGTTTCTTGGTTGGTTGCTTCTCAATCTTTTTGCTAGCCTCCACTTGTACTAAGTAGAAATACTACTTGTGCATCCAAAATCCTTAAACCCATTTTTGCCATATGAGTACACCATACTTACCTATATGCGGTATTTCCATTCCGTTCTAAGCAAATTTGTATGTGCCATCTCTAATTTTCTAAATAAATTTCCTTTTTGTGTGCCCGTACCGCTCATGAAGCGGCAGGGAGTGTCCAATATTTTTCATGCTAGATGTGTTATTCTCAAGATGAGTGTTTATTCACTTGTCATTGCACGAGAGTACAACGGTAATAGGGATGCCCAGTCCTGAAATGAAAAAGAATTTACTTTATGTTGTCAAATAATAAATTCCTTGGAAAGTGTTGGTATGGAAGGCACCCGTGGATACGGCTAGCCATGGATTGTGAAAGAATGGTGGGAAAAGGAATAAACTGCTGTTTGGGAACCGCCTATGATATATCTAGCATGGAAAGTGTTGGGAATTACTCGGTCGTTATCGTTGATGGGAAAAGTATGCCTCTCAAAAAAAATTATCTCTCAATTTAAGCTTTGAGCTCTAGCACCTCTACAAATCCCTACTTCCCTCTGCGAAGGGCCTATCTACTTTATGCAATTTTTATTTGTATTTGAGTCTCCATCTTCTCTTATAAAGCACCAACTAAGGGGCACTATTATCGTACTTGAGCATTGGATGTAGCTGATATGCTAGTGTGTTTCATGACTGGATCAACGATTGAGCATGATGGGCTAGGGATAACTTTCTTTAGTGTTGATATTTTGAAATACATGGTTGCTTGTTGATATGCTTGAGTATTGAAATCTTCATGTCAAAACTAGACTATTGCGTTGAACCATATAAAAGTCCAAATGTACGTGCTACAAAAGAAAAGAATATGTGATGAACATGTTAGGCAGCATTCCACATCAAAAATTCTATTTTTATCATTTACCTACTCGAGGACGAGTAGGAATTAAGCTTGGGGATGCTGATACATCTCCAATGTATCTATAATTTTTTATTGTTCCATGTTGTTATATTATCATTCTTGGATGTTTTACAATCATTTTATAGCAACTTTATATCATTTTTTTAAGACTAACCTATTGACATAGTGCCCAGTGCCAGTTGCTGTTTTTTGCTTGTTTTTACTTCGTAGAATATCAGTACCAAACGGAGTCCAAACGCAGCAAAACTTTTTGGACTAGAAGACACAAGATGGGCCAAAGAAGTACCAGAGGGGAGGCCCGAGGGGAGCACAACCCCCCAGGGCGCGCCCAGGGGCCCAGGAGTGCCCTGGTGGGTTGTGCCCACCTCGGTGGCCTCCCGCACCGCCTCTTCGCCCTATAAATACCCAAATATTCCAAAAACCCTAGGGGAGTCGACGAAACGCAATTCCAGTCGCCGCAAGTTCCAGAACCACAAGATCCAATCTGGACACCATCACGGAGGGCTTCATCATCCTCATTGGTGCCTCTCTGATGATGCGTGAGTAGTTCATCATAGACCTAAGGGTCCGTAGGTAGTAGCTAGATGGCTTCCTCTCTCTCTTTTGATTCTCAATACAGTGGTCTCTTGGATATCTATTTGATGTAACTCTTTTTTTGCGGTGCGTTTGTTGGGATCCGATGAACTTTGAGTTTATGATTACATCTATATCCATGAATATTATTTGAGTCTTCTTTTGATCTCTTATATTCATGATTATTTATAGTCTCGTATTTCTTCTTCGAATCTTTGGTTTAGTTAGGCCAACTAGATCGATTTTTCTTGCCATGGGAAGAGGTGCTTTGTGATGGGTTCGATCGTGCGATGTTCTTTCCCAGTGACAGAAGGGGCAGCAAGACACGCATGTATCGTTTCTATTAAGGATAACAAGATGGGGGCTATTCCTACATGAATAGATCTCGTCTACATCATGTCATCGTTCTTATTGCATCACTCTATTTCTCCATGAACTTAATACACTAGATGCATGCTGGATAGCGGTCGATGTGTGGAGTAATAGTAGTAGATGTAGGTAGGAGTCAGTCTACTAATCTTGGACATGATGCCTATATATTGATCATTGCCTGGATATCATCATAATTATTCGATCTTCTATCAATTGCCCAACAGTAATTTGTCTACCCACCGTATGCAATTTTCTCGAGAGAAGCCACTAGTGAAATCTACGGGCCCTGGGTCTATTCTTTATCATTTTTGCTTTGACATCTATTTTTATTTGCTTTTGTTTTCACATATATTATTACAAAAACCCAAAAATACCTTGCTGCACTTTTTTTGTTATTTATTTTATTTCGCGTTTTATCGAGATCTATTTATCCAATCTACACAATTTTTATCCCGTCAACTTCACAATTTCTGGCACTGTTACCCGTAGAGGGATTGACAACCCCTCCTAATCGTCGGGTTGCAAGTGTTTGTTCTTTGTGTGCAGGTACCGTTTACATAGTGTTGCTTGGTTCTCCTACTGGATTGATACCTTGATTTCATAACTGAGGGAAATACCTACCGTAGCTGTGCTGCATCATCCCTTCCTCTTTGGGGAAATACCGATGTAGTTCAAGCGACATCACTCTCCTCCTTATCTTTTTCATCTAATGAGCTCACAGTTTCATCAATTTCTTCTTCCATAGTTTCCTGCAAAATATTAGTCTCTTCTTGGACAGCGGAGGAGTCCTCAATATATGGTTTAACATAAGCATTCGAAGCATAGTTTTCATAGCAATATTTAAGTATGGCAAAATTTTCAGATTTGTAAAGAGCAACATCATACTTTTCAATCAAAGAAGCAATTTCATAAGCACCCTTAAAAGCAACAAATTCTTCAATTTGTTCAACATCATAGTAATTATAAACACCCTTGGCATAAGAAGAGAAGATTCCATTATCCTTAAACTCACATTGGAAGGAAAGGTGTTTTTTGGGTCTTCAGAACAACAAGTAAAATCATGTATCTCGCATAAATTCAAAGCGCAGCAATACAAACTATTAATATGATGCCATAAAAGTTTCCCCTTTTGAGATAAGCGGTGTCGCACATAATAAGCATGCTCATTTAATGATTTTCCCTCAACTAAGCTAGTTGGGGTTTCAACATGAGTAGATAGGGATCGAAGATGATCCAAGTAGAAAGCTTCAGCAGTATGATAGATTTTGGGTGATTCTTCAACCATTGGTTTAGTAGGTACAACTAATTTTTTGGTATTATACGTTTCCTACCCATAAGTAAAGATAGAAAACGAGAGCACAAAATAAAAACTACTTAGTGATAAAGCAAACAAGCACACATAATAATATTCACCCCATGCTATTGCTCCCCGACAACAGTGCCAGCAAAAGGTCTTGATAACCCACAAGTATAGGGGATCGTTTGTAGCCTTTTTCGATAAATAAGAGTGTCGAACCCAATGAGGAGCTAAAGTCAGAACAAATATTTCCTCAAGTTCTATCGACCATCGATACAACTCTATGCACACTTAACGTTTGCTTTACCTAGAACAAAAATAAAACTAGAAGTACTTTGCGAGAATAAAACTATGAATAAATTGCAAGATAATAAATTTAGTAGTTTAGTAGAAAGGTTTTTGTCACACAAGAAAGTTATTTGTCCCTAGGTGATCAATAACTAAACCGGTAATCATTATTGCTATTTTATGAGGGAGAGGCATGAGCTAACATACTTTCCGTAATTGGATCATATGCACTTATGATTGGAACTCTAGCAAGCATCCGCAACTACCAAATATCATTAAGGTAAAACCCAACCATAGCATTAAGTATCAAGTCCTCTTTATCCCATACGCAACAACCCCCTTACTCGGGCGTAAGCTTCTGTCACTAGCCACCCACGATAAGCGAATCATGAAATTATTGCAACGCCCTACAGTGGGGATCCCTCAAGTTTGCGCGAAATGGAGGGCACTGCAGGACAGCACCAAAATAAAATATACAACTCAAACCAATCATGATCATCAATCAACCTATAGGACAAAACAGATCTACTCAAACATCATAGGATAACCACATATCATTGGATAATAATATATAGTGTTGAGAACCATGTTTAAGTAGAGAATTATAGCGGGAATAGAGAGGTTACACAGCTGCATAGAGGGGGAGAAAGTTGGTGTTGACGGTAGCAAGGTTGTTGATGTAGATCGTCGTCATGATCCTTGCCCCAGCAGTGCTCCGCGCCACTGTGAGAGAGGGGGAGAGAGCCCCCCTCCTTCTTCTTCTTCCTTGGCCTCCCCCTAGATGGGAGGAGGGTTTCCCCTCTGGTCCATGGCCTCCATGGAGGCGGAGGGGCAAAGCCCCTCCGAGATTGGATCTCTCTCTCTATTCTCATCTGTTTTGAGTTCCTGTTTTTTGGCTGAAAACTGTTTGTTAAATATCCGAAGATCCGTAACTCCGATTGCGGTAAAATTTTAACGCAATTTTTTTTGGATATAAGCTTCCTTGCGTCCGAAGAAAAGCCCCAACTGACTTACGGGGTGCCCATTAGGCACCACCGCGTGCTAGGGGGCAGGCACGCCCTGGTGGTTAGTGGAGGTCGTGGGCCTCCGTTTGCGTTGATTCCACCTCCCAAAAATCACATATATTCCAAAATAATTCTCCGTAAATTTTTATCGCGTTTGGACTTTGTTTGATATGGATATTCTATGAAACAAAAAACATGCAACAAACAGGAACTGGCACTGGGCACTGGATCAATATGTTAGTCCCAAAAATAATATAAAATCTTGGCAAAAGTATGTAAAAGTTGTAGAATATTGGCATGAAACAATAAAAAATTATAGATACGACGAAGACGTATCAAACCTCCATGGGGTTGGGGATGTCTGGTTAATTTGCGAGGCACATGTGCCACATCAAAGTTGTGAATTGGGTATTTAAATATCACACCACCCTTTTCATACATATAGTTGGGCCACCCACAGGTGGTTCGTATGTGGTCTCACCCACCTCACGCCACAAGCACAAATTTGTGGGCCTGCACATGATCCACCTTTGACTGGAAGCGAAAGTGGGGTTTGACCATTATGGACTCCTATAGGTTTAGTGTTACGGTAGGGTGAGATGTTAGACCTAGCTATTTGGGGGCATGCGTTCATAGCTAGGATTCCCCTCCCGCCGATACGAAGTGTTGGGGAAGGGGGGGGGGTTGCGGACTAGCAATATTATGCGCTTTGTGAGACATGTTCCACATCAAACTTGTGCATTGGGTATTTGAACATCAAACTAGCATTTTCGTATGTATTTTTGGTCCACATGCAAGTGTGTTCATGTTCTGACCCTTTCTCGAGTTTTTTTTGCCAAATTTATAAACAATAGACATGGTTCCCTCACACTACCCGTGTGCCACGCCCGTGCGCGTGTCACTCACATTAGCACAGTAAATTGGGATCCATGAGGCTTCCTTCGCAATCTAAAAAATATCTACCCGGCCTGGAGGGTTTTTCTTTTTGATAGCACACGATTATTATGTTTTGACTGTGTGTGATGTTTGTTGCCCCCGCTCCCGCCTAAATCGCTCAAAAATATCTACCCGCCTGGAGGGGTTTTTTGTGTGATAGCACATAATTATTATGTTTCGACCGTGTGCGATGTTGTTTGCTCCTCTCCCGCCTGCATCCCTCAAAAATAGCAGTTCAATTTCATCAATACCGGTTTCAACAATACCAATATGAATGACTATATTTGGTTGCTGTTAAGCCTGTTGTAGCGAGCATATGCCTCTTTGAATGGTTTTTGGTTGTTTGGTTGTTTGTAGTTAGCATATGTCCAGTTTCAATTGCTATCTTTGGTTGTTTGTAGTATGGCCTGTTTATTTCAGATATTCACAAGTGATGTTCTTTATGTGCAAGTATGAACTGTGCAGTTCAATTTTATCAATACCAGTTTCAACAATACCAATATGAATGACTATATTTGGTTGCTGTTAAGCCTGTTGTAGCGAGCATATGCCTCTTTTAGCGGTTTTTGGTTGTTCGGTTGTTTGTAGTTAGCTTATGTCCAGTTTCAATTGCTATCTTTGGTTGTTTGTAGTATGCCTTGTTTATTTCAGTTATTCACAAGTGATGTTTTATATGTGCAAGTATGAACTATGCAGTTCAATTTCATCAATACCAGTTTCAACAATACCACTATGAATGACTACATTTGGTTGTTGTTAAGCATGTTGTTGTTAACACGCCTTTCCATTTTTATTTAACAATAGCTAGTGTACTTAGACCTGCACAATACCAGTTTGAATGATTATATTTGCTTGTTGTTAAATGTTAGGCCTGTTGCAGTTAACACACCTTTCCACTTCTTGTTTTGCTTAACTAGCGTGCTAATACGTCTCCAACGTATCCATAATTTTTTATTGTTCCATGCTATTATAGTATCAATCTTGGATGTTTTATATACATTTACAAGCAATTATATATCATTTTTTGGGACTAACCTATTAACTTAGTGCCCAGTGCCAGTTGCTGTTTTTTGCCTGTTTTTGTTTTTTCAGAATATCAGTACCAAACGAGGTCCAAATGCCACAAAACTTTTTGGAGAATTTTTTCTAGACATAAGAGACCCTGGAAGCTTCGGGAGGGGACAAGAAGATGGAGCAGTGGCCCACGAGGCACCAGGGCGCGCCCTGGTGGCTCATGGGTCCCACGTGGCTCCGTTTGACCTAACTCTGCCTCTATAAATTCTCTAAAATCGAGAAACCAACAGAGAGCCACCCGACATACTTTTTCCGCCGCCGCAAGTTCCTGTTCTCGTGAGATCTCATCTGGAGGCCTTTTCTGACACTCTGCCGGAGGGGGAATAAATCACGGAGGGGCTCTACATCAACCTTGTTACCCTTCCGATGATGTGTGAGTAGTTTAACACAAACCTACGGGTCCGTAGTTAGTAGCCAGATGGCTATCTCTCTCTCTTTGATCTCCAATACTATATTCTCCTTGATGTTCTTGGAGTTCTATTCGATATAATCACTTTTTGCGGTGTATTTGTTGGGATCCAATGAATTGTGAGTTTATGATCAGATTATCCATAAATATTATTTGAGTTTTCTCTAAACTCTTTTATGCATGCTTATTATAGCTTTGTATTTCTCTCCAGTCTATTTATTTGGTTTGGCCAACTAGATTGATTTTTCTTGCAATGGGAGAGGTGCTTTGTGATGGGTTCAATCTTGCGGTGCTCAATCCCAGTGACAGAAGGGGACATGACACGTATTTGTATCATTGCCATTAAGGATAAAAAGATGGGGTTTATTCATGCGTGAGTTTACTTTGTCTACACCATGTCATCTTGCTTAAGGCATTACTCCGTTCTTTATGAACTTAATACTCTAGATGCATTCTGGACATCGGTCGATGTGTGGAGTAATAGTAGTAGATGCAGGCAGGAATCGGTCTACTTGTCTCGGACGTGATGCCTATATACATGATCATTGCCTTGGATATCATCATGATTATTTGCTTTTCTATAATTGCCCAACAGTAATTTGTTTACCCACCGTATGATATTTTCAAGAGAGAAGCCTCTAGTGAAAACTATGGCCCAAGTCTACTTTTATCATACTAAAAATCCTACAAAAACCTTGCTGCAATTTTACTTTATTTATTTTATTTTGTATTTTTGTTCAATCTATCAATCAATTACTACACAACTTTATCTTGCACGTAACCGCCAAGGGATTGACAACCCCATGTTTGCATTGGGTTGCAAGGATTTGTTATTTTGTGTGTAGGTGCTACTAATGAGGTGTTGTGTGGTTCTCCTACTGGATTGATAACCTTGGTTCTTAACTGAGGGAAATACTTATCTCTACTGTACTGCATCATCCTCTCTCTTCGGGGAAATCCCAACATAGTTCACAAGTAGCAGGAAGAATTTCTAGCGCCGTTGCTGGGGAGACATCATCAACATCTAACAAGTACCTATGCATAAACTTTCATCTCCTTGCATTAACATTATTTGCCTTTTACCTCTCGTTTTCATCTCCCCCACTTCTATTTTTTTTTACAAAAATACAAAATATTTTCTGTTTGCTTTTTGCTTGTTGCTTGTTTGAAACTGCTATCATGGGTGATTTTGGCATGGCAGAAAGTAACGATGGTACAACTCCTAAAATTGAAATTTCTACCAATCTTGATGCTAAAACTTTTGTGGTGGGACAAGGTAATGTTATTGGAAAAAGTGTTATCCAAGAATTCTTTAATTGCATTGGAACCTTGGCTTGTGATGATGCTTCTATACTTAAAAGACCCAAAAATTATGCCGAAGCTATCTCCGCACTTGTTCTTAAACTTGAAAGAAGATTTATTCATACCCATCCTACCTTGCAAAGATTATTTTATGAGTTGCCGGTTATAAAAAATCCTAGAGCTGAGAAAATAGCTACCCTTGTCCTCATGAATGAATTTGATCACATAGTGCGAGAAGCTAGAGAGATCTTTGTTTTTTATGGTATGAACCATGAAAAAATGGTAATAGATGAGATCCTATATAATAGTGATTAATTGTTGAGGTATTTGTTTCGCTATGACCACATCTTTGATGAGAATACTAAAAAGGAAGTTCCTCCTTTGAATATAATCCAACAAGTTTTCAATAGTGTTAATAAACAATACTCTTGGATTGTAGCTGGTAATCAAGAGGGATTTGCAGATGGACAACTTGCTAATGCTAGAATTTCTATGAATGATGTGTTTCATATTACCTTTGAAAAGCCTCCTGATGAAAACACATCTTCGGATAAGAATAGGAAAGATGATAATACATGAAACTATGCATTGTGCCTAGCTAGGGGCGTAAAACAATAGCGCTAGTTGGGAGGCAACCCAATAGTTATCTTAATTTTCTTGTTTATTGTTCTATTTTCTTGTGTGCACACAATTATGCTACTATTATGGTTGTGTTTTTGTGTTTAAATTAGTGTTTGTGCCAAGTAAAGCCTTTAGGATGATTTGGATGATAGTTGCTTTGATTCTGTGAAAAAAATGAAACTTTTGCGTCCAGTAGCAGAATTATCAAAATTTGTTGGAACATGAAAAAATTAGGATTGTTTTACACATGATTGATATACTAATTTCCTACGTTGTACTAATTTTTCAGAATTTTTGGAGTTACAGAAGTATAGTCGATATTCAGATTGCTACAGACTGTTTTGTTTTTGACAGATTCTGTTTTTTATGCATTGTTTTGCTTGTTTTGATGGAACTATGGATTGTATCGGGGGGTATAAGCCATGGAGAAGTTAGAATACAGTAGGTATAATACAAAAAGAAAATATTAATGGGTTTGCAACCGTACCTAAAGTAGAGATTTGTTTTATTATACTAACGGATCTCACGAAGGTTTTGTTAAGTTTTGTGTGATTGAAGTTTTCAAGTTTTGGGTGAGATCACGATGGATGAAGGAATAAGGAGTGGCAAGAGCCTAAGATTGGGGATGCCCGAGGCACCCCCAAGATAATATTCAAGGTCTCCCAAGCAACTAAGCTTGGGGATGCCTCGGAAGGCATCCCCTCTTTCTTCTACCGACCATCAGTAATTTTACTTGAAGCTATATTTTTATTCGTCACATGATATGAGTTTTGCTTGGAGCGTCGTGTATTATGCAAGTCTTTGCTTTGTTTGCTTTTTAGTTTGTCACAATCATCTTTGCTGCACACACCTATTTGAGAGGGACACACATTTTTCATGATTTGTTAGAATACTCTATGTGCTTCACTTATATCTTTTGAGCTAGGCAGTTGCTCTGGTGCTTCACTTATATATTTTTTAGCACGGCAATGATTATATTTTGAAGAAATAGATGAACTCTCATGCTTCACTTATATCTTTTTGAGAGTTGATAATAGTAATGATAATCTGCACAAGATATGAATTTGGTCCCAATGTGATGAATATTCAAGAAGGATATAATAAAAACTTTCATGTAGATCATTGGATATGATAAGTTTGATTCCTTGCAATATTTTTGCGATATGGAGATGCTAATGTGTGGGTTATGCTAGTGAGTAATCGTCCTTTAGTAAGAATATTGGTGTTAAGGTTTGTGATTCCCTATGCATGTACGCAAAGTCAATAGTTATGCAAAGAAGTTACATCCTACTTATGGTGCATTATTCGGTGTTAGTTATGTTCAATGATGTTTATGACCGTTTTTGTTTTTTGGGTTGTTGCTTCTCAATCTATTTGCTAACCTTCATCTGTACTAAGTGGAAATACTGCTTGTGCATCCAATTTCTTAAACCCAAAGTTGTGCCAAATGAGTCCACCATACCTACCTATAAGCGGTATTTACATGCCATTCCAAGTAATTTACATGTGCCAACTCTAATCATTCAAAAAAAATCTGTTTTGTGTGCCCGTACAACTCATGAAGCGGCAGGGGGTGGCCAATATATTCCATGCTAGGCGGGTTATTCTCACGATGAGTGTTTATTCACTTGTCATTACACGAAAAAGTGGCAAGGTAATAGGGATGCCCTGTCCCGAAATTAAAAAAATAACAATAATAATAAATTCCTTGGAAAGTGTTGGTATGGAAGGCAGCCGTGGATACGGCTAGCCATGGATTGTGAAAGAATGGTGGAAAGGAAATAAACTTTATTTTCTGTTTGAGAACCGCCTATAATGTGTCTAGCATGGAAGATATTGAAAATTCTCAGTCGTTTTCGTTGACAGGAAAAGCATGCCTCTCAAAATAATTTTATCTCTCTATTTTAAAACTTTGAGCTCTGGCACCTCTGCAAATCTCTGCTTCCCTCTGCGAAGGGCCTATCTATTTTACTTTTATGCAATTTTTATTTTTTATTTGAGTCTCCATCTTCTCTTATAAAGCACCAATTAGAGAGCACTATTGTCATACTTGTGCATTGGGTGTAGCTAATATTGAGTGTGTTTCATGAATGGATCAATGACTGAGCAAAATGGGCTAGGGGTAACTTTCTTTAGCGTTGATATTTTGAAAGACATGGTTGCCTATTGGTATACTTGAGTATTTATGTTTTCATGTCAAACTATAGACTATTGATTTGAATCACTCAAGTCCAAATATCCATGCCACAAAAGAAAAGATTATAAGATGAATATGATAGGTAGCATTTCACATCAAAAATTCCGTTTTTATCATTTACCTACTCGAGGACGAGCAGGAATTAAGCTTGGGGATGCTTGATATGTCTCCAACGTATCTATAATTTTTTATTGTTCCATGCTATTATAGTATCAATCTTGGATGTTTTATATACATTTACAAGCAATTATATATCATTTTTGGGACTAACCTATTAACTTAGTGTCAGTGCCAGTTGCTGTTTTTTGCCTGTTTTTGGTTTTTCGGAATATCAGTACCAAACGAAGTCCAAATGCCACAAAACTTTTTGGAGATTTTTTTCTGGACATAAGAGGCCCTTGAAGCTTTGGGAGGGGACGGGAAGATGGAGCAGTGGCCCACGAGGCACCAGGGCATGCCCAGGGGGTGGGCGCGCCCTGGTGGCTCGTGGGGCCCATGTGGCTCTGTTTGACCTAACTCCGCCTCTATAAATTCTTTAAAATCGGGAAACCAACAGAGAGCCACCCGAAATACTTTTTCCGCCGCCGCAAGTTCCTGTTCTCGCGAGATCCCATCTGGATGCCTTTTCTGGCACTCTGCCGGAGGGGGAATCAATCACGAAGGGGCTCTACATCAACCTTGCTGCCCTTCCGGTGATGTTTGAGTAGTTTACCACAGACTTATGGGTCCATAGTTAGTAGCTAGATGACTATCTCTCTCTCTCTCTCTTTGATCTTCAATACAATGTTCTCCTTGATGTTCTTGGAGTTCTATTCTATGTAATCATCTTTTGTGATGTGTTCGTTGGGATCCGA
This sequence comes from Thinopyrum elongatum, assembly GCA_011799875.1. Taxonomy (NCBI): domain Eukaryota; kingdom Viridiplantae; phylum Streptophyta; class Magnoliopsida; order Poales; family Poaceae; genus Thinopyrum; species Thinopyrum elongatum. The sequence goes on along the minus strand of CM022297.1, from coordinate 162,856,545 downwards.
TGAATTGTGTGTTTATGATCAGATTATCCATGAATATTATTTGAGTTTTCTCTGAACTCTTTTATGCAAGATTATTATAGCTTCGTATTTCTCTCCGATCTATTGATTGGTTTGGCCAACTAGATTGATTTTTCTTGCAATGGAAGATATGCTTTGTGATGGGTTCGATCTTGCGGTGCTCAATCCCAGTGACAGAAGGGGACATGACATGTATTTGTATCATTGCCATTAAGGATAAAAAGATGGGGTTTATTCATGCATGAGTTTACTTTGTCTACATCATGTCATCTTGCTTAAGGTGTTACTCCGTTCTTTATGAACTTAATACTCTAGATGCATGCTGGATAGCGATAGATGTGTGGAGTAATAGTAGTAGATGCAGGCAGGAATCGGTCTACTTGTCTCAGATCTGATGCCTATATACATGATCATTGCCTTGGATATCGTCATGATTATTTGCTTTTCTATCAATTGCCCAACAGTAATTTGTTTACCCACCGTATGCTATTTTCAAGAGAGAAGCCTCTAGTTAAAACTATGGCCCCGGGTCTACTTTTATCATACTAAAAATCCTACAAAAACCTTGCTGCAATTTTACTTTATTTATTTTATTTTGTATTTTTGTTCAATCTATCTATCAATTACTACACAACTTTATCTTGCATGTAACCGCCAAGGGATTGACAACACCTTGTTCCCGTTGGGTTGCAAGGATTTTTTATTTTGTGTGCAGGTGCTGCTAACAAGGTGTTGCGTGGTTCTCCTACTGGATTGATAACCTTGGTTCTTAACTGAGGGAAATACTTATCTCTACTGTACTACATCATCCTCTCCTCTTCGAGGAAATCCCAACGCAGTTCACAAGTAGCACGTGCTTAAACCTGCACACTGAAACTATCATTTGGAGATTATGTTGTCTACCATGGATATATTTAGTTGATATTTAGCCTGTTGTGCTTAACATGCCTTTCGATGTACTTACACAGGACAATATCGGAACGACTGTTGTTTTCCATCGAGGTTAGTTTCATCCCAAGTCTTATATATACTCACTATTCAGGAGCTGGTACCATATAGGCCGGGGGCTGATAAGGGATTAATCAGCGAATCGGACATTTAACTGAATATATCTGTAACCCATTTATCGGTAGGTTAACTAGGGCCATATCTAATATATCTGAGGCTACATAGCAACATGCATTGTACTGAATGTCTAAATATGCAATCCTAGGCTACATAGCAACAAGGAAGAGTGTTTTCTTAATGTTCTGATGATGACAACAACAACAACAACAACACAACAACAGTTAACTGCAGTTAATCAGCCGATATTTGTAACAATGCAATAAACTCCCTCCACCCATAATATAAGATGTTAATTCATCCAATATGTGAGTATATTGGTTGTAATAAGATCTTATATAATGGGACGGAGGAAGTGTTGTACTACATCATTGTGCAATTGTTGTTTAGCTTCTAATATTAACTTGGTGCTTTTAGGTACATATGTCATTGGTAAAGATCCACGCTTTGACCCTTTTTGCGTATGTGGCAATGAGATATTCATGAACCAGTATCAAGTGAGGAAACTGATAGAGATTGTTAGTAAAATGGGTCAAAAGATGGCAATTAAACTACTTGTTTACACTTTATCCAAGACAACAGTGAACTGCAAGATAGTAAGTAAGAACTCTGCAGCCTTCTTTTTACTGCCCATAATGAGTTGTGTTAGATGACAATGTCTGAATCTTTTTCATTTGTAGTGGTTCCCAAAGAAGTTTACTCAAGATTACCTTTCAAACTACATGATTGGTGGGCGTGCAAAGGTTAAAGTATTTCTACCAGAACACAATGACTATCTAGATTTCCTCATGAAGACAGTGAATGATGGACGGTCGGCCTTCATAAGGGGTTGGACTAGAGTCGTGCGTACCTTCTGCATGGAGGAGGGCACAATATGGGCATTCCGCTTCTCCTTGTTCAGCAACCAGAATGTCTTTCGCCTCTTTCTTTACCGTCTTTAATAGTACAAGTATACAACCCTAGTTCATCATTCTTTATTTAGTGCTTATGTAATTCTTTTTTTGATGTAATTCTTGAACATATATACCTGTGAATCGAATAATGCATTGGTTGTTGAACCTGATGGATATTAATAAAGTTATAGCCTACTTTCAAATTCAAATATGGTACAATTTTAAATAGTAGTGATTAAATTAGGGTGAAAATACGCTCTGCAGGTCATTACGGCACACATAGCCTGTAAAGCACAACGTGTGTGATATACATCATAATCCGACACGGTTCACAGAGAGGAAATATGTGCGACCATGCACATAGTTACCGTTTACAAAGCGTGTGTGATGTCAGACAATATCATAAACGGTGTGAGCAAACTAAATGTTTGTGATAGTTGCCTTATCGTACACGCTTTACAATCATGAACTGTTTCTGATGTCGTACGCATCATAAACGTTGCACCACATAATACCGTGTGTGATAGTTATCCTGTATGACACTGGTACGACAGTCCGACATTTCGTAATCATATCCGACACTCGTACGATGATTAACTAATCTTCTTAATTATATATCGCATACGGTTCGGGGGAAGTGAATGTGTGTGATAGTCTCCTTATCATACACGCTTTACAATCATGAACTGTTTTTTATGGGGTGCGCATCATAAACGTTGCACCACAGAATAGCGTGTGCAATGGTAATGCCAGCACACACAAGTAGCAAGGATGGAGCGTTTGGGATATTCGATATATCACAAACAGTTGTGTGACAAATCGTGTTTGGGATAGATGCGGGCATCGCATACGCTTAGTTCTGGAAAACGTATGCATTCCTACGCCCTATCCCCGACGGTTTCTGGGTCGTGTGGGAAGGACACCCCTATCGCACACACAGGCAAGGCGGCGGTTTAAAACTCCATCGTGGAAAGGGGTTAAAAACCATTTGTATAGCAGCTCGCTGTACCAGTGGTACTGTCAACCATTAACAGGCCGAAAGTTACACCGCCAGGAAATGGCCCAACTCTTTAACGGGCCGCTAAAAGGCCAAAAGATAGACCTAACAGAAAACGGCCCAATTCCAGCATGGGCTGTTAACAGGCCGAAAACTCACCTGGCCGTAATTTTTCCCATATACATAGCGGGCTATTGACGGGCTGGAAGTGCCGATGGGCCGCAATGATGTCGAATCGACAACGGGCCGATGATGGGCCGAATTGATACCCTCCTTATGGGTCGTGGCTGTAAATCGGCCATGTGCAAGTAGGTCGTTATTGGGCTGACCTATTTATAATAAATGGGTCACTGTTGGGCTGTGCCACATGTCGCGTATCATAGATGCCTCTCGTCCATTGGATGGATGGCATTTGTCGCAATGCAGAGCTGACACGTGGTTCCGCCAGCGAATGAGAAATTGACACGTGGAAAATCGTCATTGGTCGTGGTTGTTAACGGGTTTCGGGTCCAAAACTGGCACCCGATAGCTTAACGACAACCCATTACGATGGCTGTCACGTGTCGGTTACCCTTGATGAAATCACTTCCATGACGCACCATTTATCATCACGAAAGTGAACACTTCCATGATGATAAATTGATTATTGTTATGGAACACTTCTACAACAGCACATGTATGGCTATCTTGATTCTGTCATAAAATCGTCACGGATATACATGCGTGACAGAAAATGTGACCTACTGTCACAAACACATATTATCACGGAAGTGTTTTTTTTGCAGTGCAAGTACGAGGACGGAGATGGAGATAGTCACCGGTGCGCCTGGCCTATGGCTGGCGCCAGGTGACGGTGGTAGCGCCTCCTTCTCCTCCTCTTGCATGGTCTTAGTGGTGGTGGCAATGGAGGGAAAGGCCTCCCTCTAGATGAGATGGGAGAGCCTCCATGCGACTGCTTGGAGTTGTGGTGAATGAGGATGGCTTGATGCGGCGTTTAGGGTTGGAGGTGTTTACATAAGAGGCCTTCTCAAGTCTCCTTCATTGATGTAGATCCTCCACCTCCATCCAAGAGATCTAGATGAGCCTTATCCTCTACTAAACCCTTCTTTATGAGCCAAGGATCGCGTGGGAACAAACAAAGACGAACTCGATGGAGAATTTATCCATAGAGGCAACTTTTGGGATTGTCTGGAGTTGGTCACAAGCACTGGTATGACCATCTGTAGTCGTACCAAACGTCGTCTTTCTCTTTGTTACCCTTTAGTAAATCGGCCGCCATAACTCGAAATTTGATGTTCTTGGGTTCATCAAATTCATATGAACGAAGCCGATCCCATGGTGGTATTAGATCTTGATTTGGAGCACTTTGGAAAAATCACTTTTTTGACCTTCCAAATGCCCAAGTCTGGTGCACGGAACTTCCGGTTTAACCCCAACTTAATCCCTTTCGATGTGCCAAGTCCACGGACATGCCAACATACCAACAAACACCACAAAACAAATAAAAAAATAATAAAAACTAAATAAAAATAAAAGTTGTGCAACGTACTTGGTAAAACGAGTAAATATCGAAAACTATGCATTCGGGACATGAATAATTGCTAGACAGTGGTATCCCCAGCCCACGATGGTTCAAATCCTGGTGCTCGCATTTATCCTGGATTTATTTCAGGATTTTCGGCGATGCGCGTTCACTGAGAGGAGATGTTCCCGTCGAGTACGAGGCGCTTGCGATAACTTCGTAAAATCTCAAGATGATATGCCGGCTTAGAGTGTGCGTGTGTGTGCGTTCATAGGGTGAGTGTATGAGCGTGTATATGTGCGCTTGCGTCTGTATTGTGTTAAAAAAGTGCTAGTTGGATATGATACGAGAGATTTTGGCACTAAAATATACTCCAAAAAATATGCATAAAACCACTCATCACGAAGCACATGTCAGCCATCATCGTTGTCTGTCATTGGTAAGTATACAAGGCAATTACAAACACAATACATATATAATCACTTGCAGGCAATTCACCAGAAACATCCTTCAGATTTTTTACCTAATTTCTTGATTGTTGTTTTTCCATCGCAATTATGACATGAGGGAATGCCGGAGCATAAAACTAATCTCAGAGTCCATTCACCCGCTCAAGAAAATGACTTATGTGCTGCTGAAGAAAGTTATGGGCAATGATCATCATCTAGGCAAATACAAACACAATATGAACATAATCGTTTTGCACACAGTTGAGGAAAAGATTCCTTCAAATAGTTCACTTTACGTTCGGGCTGCAGTTGGTATCTGCGCCAATGGCAGAATGGATAATCTAGTAAGGAGAAAATTCAAAATGTTAACTAAATTTCTATGGGGATACAACCTCTTACGGCTAATTATGTTGTTTCTTCCACTCCAAACACTTCTAGGAGGCCGGTGGGTTTTGTGAAGTTTAATGTTGATACTTCTTTTGATCATGATCTTCTCAAGGGATGGCCGGGGTGGTCCTGAGGGACGATAAAGAAAAAACATTGCAGGAAGATTCCGGAGAATAGATTGGTGGGCAGATGTTCTGAGGACGAAAACATTGGTGCTTAAATTCAGACCATCCCTTGCGCAACGAGCGAGATGCAATCGACTCATTATTAACTCTGATAATTTATAGGTCAGTGAAACCATGAATAATGAAGGACGGCCGGCGAGAGCGGCGGCGACAGTCTTTGATGATTGCTACTCCTTTCGTTCACAAATATATGATGCTTTGGATATTTCAATAGGAACTACATACTAGACTAACATAAGTGAACAAACACACTAAAACGTGTCTATACATCAGTTTACAAAAATGTTAAAACATTTTATACTTCCTTGGTTCACAAATACATATAACATGTTTTAGATATTTCAATATGAACTACATACAGATTGAAATGAATGAACAAACACATTGAAATGTATCTATATACGTATGATTCATTCAGAAAAGTTAAAACATTTTTTTATATTTGTGAACGAGAGTATTTTATTGCGCGTGATTTTTCTATTTCTAGATTTAAAGATTGTTTACCATTCTTCCTAAACAATCTGTCTGTTTGCACGCTAACCAATACAGATACAGTATTAGTTAAAAAGAACGAATAAAAAGGCCCAAACTAGTGTAGATTTCCGCTACCTTCTTCCATGACTCGCAAGCGCCGGCGCCACCTCCGCCTCCGCCCCTTCGGACTAAATTGTGTCGGCGGCAACCGGTGGTCGTCTTCGCCCACGGCGCCGGTGCCCCCTCCTCCTCTGATTGGATGACCCAGTGAGCTCTCTTTCTCTGTTTGTTCTCCACGCGCTTGATGGATCTCTAGCGTGATGAAACTCTGCGTTCATAAAATCAGTTGAATTGGGGATTCCAATTTGTTCACATCTGTGCTTGGTATCTCCATGGTTAAGTTAAAAAAACTGACAATTGGTTCTTCTAGCTGGAAGGAGATGGTGAAAGATTCCCTGGATGCTATTGAAGTTGTAACATTCGACTATCCTTGTGAGTTTATTTCTGCTAATCATTTCATTTTATTTTTTTCCAAAGGTCCAGTTCTTAATTCTTGACCCATGTTCACTGAATGGTTGACGAATTGATCAAGCAACCACACTGCAGATATATTGGGTGGTAAACGGAGGCCTCCCCAAAGGCGGACAAGCTTGTGGATCATCATCACAGTGTGGTGACGAATGCTGTAGCAGAGTATCCTGGTCACCCGCTTGTTCTTATGGGGAAGTCTATGGGTTCGAGGTAACATTTAGTTGTTGCTTGTGCATCTTTTCAGTTTGTTATATGATCGATTTCTGGGTACACTTGTGTGATGCTTCAACATTCTCAGGGTCAGCTGCATGGTAGCTAGCTCCGATGGTGTCATTGTTTCTGCAGCATATGCTTGGGTTATCCATTGAAGGTATCCCACTTTACAATGTGTACTTAGTTTTTGGGTTGCTTCCTGGCCTGTCTCCTTATTGAATTGCTGTTCCTGTGTTCTTCAAAGCTCAATACTATAATACACACCGAAAATGGATTTAGATCTGCATCACATTTTAATTGTTGTAAAACTCAACTATGCATGCACAAAAATGGCTTTTGTATTAAGATCTGCATGCTTAAAGAAGTTGTTCCTTTTTTTTTTTTGCATCTTTGCTTTCTTCAACAGGGAGTGAAAAGGGTAGTGAGGGAGTAAGATACTACTAAAGCTGACGATTCCAATAATGTTTGTGCAGGTACCGAAGAAAAGCAGTTTTTTTCCCTTGTTTTCTGAATATCTGCAGTGAAAATTTCAGGGGTTGTTTCGAACACATAATCTGATAGGAAATTTATAGCAAACAGTTCAGTTCCAACAAGAATATGAAGAAAATTTCTGTGTTCCAAACAGGGTTGTAAATAGTCTTTCCTACTTATAAAGATTGAAGTTGGTAGTGAGTTCACATGTGGGACCAACAACTTCCGCCAATAAACAAGTGCACCCTACCTACATGTGGTACTAGCAACCTTCCAAGAGACATAAATAAAGAAATATACTTTTACTCACATGTGGGACCTAACACAAATAAAGAAGTATACTACTAATTTCATGACCAACACATATAGAAGGCACAAATAATATATACAGAAATGCGACTCCAACTCAAGATTATGCTTTTATTTTTTATTTTCTCCTGCCAACCAAGTTCTTCCAGTTCTATATCATAGAACAAGAGAGTGAACAAATTGTAATTCCAAAGCGGTGATAGACCTTGTCCTCCTACCCGATCCACGACCTTGTGCCTATTCTCGTATTTTCAAACATTCCGAATGTTGTGTCTTGCAAAGGACCTACTATGATCACTTAAGATTCTGCAATGCATGCCGCATGATCTTACGTTGTAATTCGCTCTTTTTAATCGTGAACCGCACAGAAAGGCCGCAGGACACCGGCGTATTTTGATGACTTCCGGAGCTAGTGACTTAACTCGTATGTTATAGTTTCGTAGCAACACATGGGCATTGTGCTAGTAATTGTAAGATCTTGAGTTGCATTGGATGTGTTCACAGGGCAACAAGGATGGCTTATGCCCCTTGGACAAGCTTGAGTTAACTTGGAAGAACATGATCTGCCAGAATGAACTACATATTGTTGATGGTGGTGACCACTCTTTCAAAATCAGCCAAAAATACCAAAAATCAGCGGTAATAAATCAACATAATTTTGAATTAGAAGCTGTTAAAGCAATTGCACAATTCGTCCAGAACTCCATAGCAGAAAGCTTAACCTAGCTGTTCCTTTAAATTTTTCTTATAACATCTAATGGTAGGTTCCCGATCCTAATATTCTGACTTTTGAATGATCTAATGTGATCACATACTTGGTTTGGTGACTGGTTAGATGTAAAACAATGGTATTTCCCCCCCTGAAATGTAATATGCTTGTAATTATTTGTGTGTTTTTTTAATCATGTAACACCTTTTTGTCTTGCCCCGTGTTTTTCAATGATTGAGATGAACTGCATCGAATATTCATACATAAACTTGCTCTTGCTGCGTATCTACGAATCGTTACCATTTCAATATATCAGTGGCTAGCAGTATGTGACAATACTGTGGTGGTTCATTAATCAACAGTAAATACATTGACGTATGCAAGGGTTTTCTCTTTGCTATCATCCCAACTTAACACAGGAAGATTGCAAGGAACATTCCTCTTGGATGCCCTGTGAACACATCCACTGCAAGTCAAGTCAAGCTCTAGGTGTATTTACTGTTGATTAATGTGTGATCATGGGACATTGCAGCCACATCATTAGCAAATTATTTAAATCTGCAATAGTCGACTAGGAACATAATATATGAATAATCTGAAGGCTATTATTTTCTCCTCGCGTTATGCGGTTACAAGAGACACTTTGTCCAGGGAAAAGAAACTGTATTTGTTGCTCAAAAAGGTAGTTCAGGTCTCAGATTATGGCTTCTGTCCCTTCGTGTTGTCTTGACTAGTTACAACTTTCAGTTCATCTGCTTGCTCAATATCAGGATTCGTTTTAGGTGCTTCCTTGCATTTGCTGTAAATGCAGTACACGACCAATTGAAGGATACCCATTAAGCAGCCAATGAAGCTTGGTGCCTTTACAAGAAAACAAGTATGTCAGCATAATATACACATTTTCTTGTGCTAAAATTTATTTCTGTACTAACCGTGAGAAAAGGATCCTTTCCAAGGAGCCCATATAGCATCCAGAGTAAACTTGTCAAGAAGCTAAACAATGACAAGTAGAAAGGCATGAACTCCACACTTTTCGTCCTGATAACTTGTTTCTGCGATGTTGGATAAAAAGTTAATTTTCTTGCCATGCCTTCTGTCTAACTGAATATTTATTTTCTGAAGTACTTTGGAAACTGATATAAGTTCATTGAATGATTGTTAGATATTGTGGAACATACGATATTTATACTACTTATCACATGTGTTTGTGGATCATTTTGTCAGGCTTAGAACATTGTTGCAAATCAGTGTGATGAAACATGTTGTTCTTTTCTCTGTCAATCATAGTTCAGGAGGCATGGTAAGTAACAATACTCACCACAGCTACCAACGGAGAGCCATACATTAATATGGAAGCCACCAAACCGATGCTACCAACAAATTCTTTACGCATTTGGTGGGTGTGGAATGAGAAGCTTGTGAAAAATACAGCCATGCCGAAGATGATTAGAACTGGAGATACCATCATCATGACAAGCTTCTGTAAAAGATTGCCAGTTAAGTGTTAGCATTACTAATGGATAATAATTATTGTAACATCATATATGCATCTAAACATCGAATTACTCACCATTTTAAATTTTGAATTATAAGATTTTAACTATAATTGTGAAATAATATCTATAAAGCCTAGGGGTAATTATGAAATAATATATTCCCTTAGGTTTGCCTCAGAAGGCTGGTGTTTGGTCCGCCTTACATGGTTCAGCAAGAGTGAAAGCGACATTTTATAAATAGAAATATGAAGTGTTCTTGTCCTTAGTCAATCATGCTTATAACTAAATATAAAGTGTTCTTGTCCTTAGGGAACTATGCTTATAATTTATAGATTTGTGTTCTTAGATTCACTACTCACTAAGTCACTAGTAACTAGATTATTTTTCTTCATTTCCCTAAACAATAACTGTTGCTTTTTCCAAATCGTATTTACATTGAAGCATTTGGTCCCCGATGAAGAAAACTGTCGCTATATTACTTAATTGCATACCTACACAGTACATGCTTATATTTAGAGATAAAAGAAAATTAACAGTATCTGATTGACATTCTATGATTATTATATAGCTTGTGAATTTCCAATGTATTTGAATGTGATAAATTAGGAAGTAAATATGTGCTTATTGCTTCCTATCATTTCGTCCAGGGAAGCAAGGCTCTCACTTCTACTCCCGTAGTTTTGCTGATTCAATTTATCATGTCCAAGCAAGGTTGTTGCCTTCTGTATATAGTTGTATATATCAACTATAATATGCTAATGGAAATGAACCCAAAATTTTGACAGACACTGGCAGCCATATTTTCTTACCGTGAAGTTACTAACATGCTAATGGAACAGCATCACAGATCTTCAGAAATAGCTTACCTTTTTCTCTTGCGGTGCAAACCATATGTATATACTGATAAATGTACTTTCAAAGAGCACTCCTAGTGAGCTGATTCCGGATAGAGTCCAGTTCTCCCATCCAGAGCTCACTACTGGAAGACCGTACCAAGTATATGTGAGGCTGCTGAACAAAGTTAAGATATATGGTATGCATGAGTATTCTTCTACACTGCCTTTCTTTATCACTCTTCTGAATGTCAATCTGGGAAACACAATAAAATGGGAAGTGTTGAGCAATTCATCATATACTCTAAGCTGATCATAGGAGTTTATGAATAGGCATGTACATTGGTGCTGCATAGAGGAGAAAGCAGACTACACTTCCTGCAAGAAAAGACCATGATGGCATTAAAAGAGGAAGCAAACTAGTTGGAGTAGCTAGTGAATTGAAAAATACCAATAATCCCTGTTGTTACGTGGAGGTCAGGAGACATTCTTTTGGGCTGTAGGTTTTATCTTGCCACAAGAACTAGATTTGTCCAGGGTTCATAGTTTATAACAAGGGGCACGCTATTTATAATGCACGATGGGTGTTTAACGTGTTGGAAGAAGAAGATATTGCTCAAACCACTAGGTGGAATATCAGTAGGAGGCCCACATAGTTCTCTTGTTCATACAAAACACGGCACAATTTTCTGCAAGACCGCAAACGTCAAGTAAGGGTGAAATGGCCATACATGTTTTTTGCTCAGAATCCAGTTAATTAATTCCAGCCATGTACCTGGAAGAATCTCAAAAGCTTTTATGTTTGATGCTGGTCCATCCATCCATGTTGGAGAATCTGGTAAGTTATAGCACCTATTCCATCTATAAGATAGCGAGATATGGTGTCCAACTGTTGGATTTGCTTGACTATGAAGATATTGAGAAACACCAAAATGTCTCATTAGCTTCTGTTGCTAACGAGTGGCAACTGTTGATCCACAGGAAAAAAGAAGGGTGAGAATCAATTGGTGTCTTCTGTTCTTCACTTTTTCCATACTTGTTAAGAAGCATCCATACATGTGATGTATCATGAATCATTATCTGATCAAGGAACAGTTCTATTATTCCGATAAAAGGACCGATGCATTTGCTTACCATTCGTAACGAGCAAATCCTCTGGTAAAATTTAGGATATTCTGGTGCTGCTTGTTAACCTCTAACTTATGTAATGATCCTGAGTAAATGTTCTTATGATAACTTATTAATTCATGTTTCGTTTCCCTCTTATTAATTTGTGTGTTTCTTGCCTCATGAGCATTCTGCTGTCCTCTTGCAGTGCAAATTGTCACTCATAGATGATTCTTATGGCCAGTATAGAACTGAGCTTTAAGTGTGGTTCACATGATCATATGTAATCTGTCTGCTGTTTCACACGTTGTAGTGCAACCAGTGTTATTGTTATTAATCATAGAATATGCTGTAGAATACCAGTAATCCTGAATATGTGCTAAAGTTGCCACGCTACGTATAAAATCCTCAACGACAAGCATTTGATTCCAAGAAAAGGCGACTGTCATGCAGATAAGCATACATTAGAGGTTGAGCATCTATTTCGTGTGGAGGGTGGATGTTGCGTAACTGCTCGTGTTTTTTCTTTCTTTTCATGTTTCATTGTACCCAAAAATCGCTTTCCTCCCCGTGAAGCCAAAAGTCCCTATAAACCACCTGTCTTTTATTGTTTCTTTTGCTTTCTATACTAAACTGCCATTTTATATTGTGTGTAGTGCTCTAGTTTGAAACCCTTTCTGAACTTGAAAATTATCTTTACAGGTCATGAAGCCACCAAGTTTATATTTTCCAGTTTTGCTTTGACTCTCGATGCACTACAGAGGACCGTGTTACTAGAGGAGACACTAAGATCTGAAGCGTGAATATATCTGACAAAGGAACAATAGCTTTATTCTTATAGAAGAACTGATGCTGTTATGACTACCATTCTAGTAGACGAATAACCACAATTTGTCTGATAAGAGCAACCTATGTATTTTAAGTAACAGGTAGGAACTCTGATGCCGTCAGGGGGCCTCATCACAATATACAAGTGGTCATTTTGATCGTGATTTTTGGTGACAAAGGACATGAAAAGGTTGTAGAAGTTTTATTCCATTAGGATAACATTTCTTCTACATTGTGTGGTTAAACTCTGGTTTTAGTTATTCTTTTGCAAGGTGGTGCTAGACTGCTAGTTATTAGTGTATCTTCCTTCTGTGTGCTGTGGAAAAGCTAGAAACACCGTTTTTTGTAGGACTGATAATTTGAGTTTTAGGGGGGAGAGAATTACCTGTTTGGATTAAAGAAAGTGAAGGACAAATTAGTTAGTCTGGTCAACTATTGTTTTGAAAAACGGAATTAGGAGCATCGAAACACCCTGTTCCAAGAAAAAGAAAACCATGCATGATATATTCTCTAAGCACTAGTTACAGACGTATGTGCATCCAAGCAGGCCCTAAGGCTCTCATAGGAAGAACCTATTTTGTTTTTGACATGCGAGCGAAATGCAATGAACTAAGGAAAATTCGCACACATAAAGCATATATCTATGCCCAATTGCCAGGGTGGAATTGTTCTGTTCTTCCCCTGGAACCATCTTTGTTCTCTTTTCTTGCGACTTGGCCGCCGATGTTGTATTAGAACGTGCAATGTGTGTTTGCATAGGTATTTTTTGTCCAGGGAGAATATATAGGTACCTATGCATCAATTACGTATGTGAGTCTTCTCATCCAAGGGCCAGTACAACCTTGCAGTGGCGGAGCTTGAGCCGAAATTATGGGGGGGCCATGGGCTAGAGGGGGGGCAAACATAACTATTTTAGCTGATTTTTAATGAAAAATATGCCTAACACAAAGGAGTATATACATGTTTTCTTGTGAGCTTGGGGGGGCCATGGCCCAGGTTGGCCCCCATGTAGCTCCGCCACTGCAACCTTGGAGCTTGGCAAAAGAAAGTTTTGTTTTTTGCTCTTTCGCCAAGAGATCATCTAGAGAAAGTGTGGACGCACTTGGCTTGATGATAGTTGGCCCAGTTTATATTCTTTCTCTTGATGTTATAAATTTACAGTACGATTTTAGTGGTTGTTATGTTTTCGCCAATTAATAACCAAGAGTTTGTGGTGCCCATGAGCAAATTCAAGAACATTACTATGCTTGAGCAAATATACAAACTAAGTGGACTGTGAAGCAGCCAACTGCATGCCATTTTAGTTTGATTGTTACACCAGTCGGTCACGTTCACCGTGGTCGTTTTGTTTGCAAGTGTTACCAAGGATCTCCGGAACATCCATCGGAAAATACATAAATGGGGCAAACATATGATTGGACTGCTGTGATGCATGTGTTTGTTACCCATACATGTTTGTTTCTCACTTGAGATGAACAATCGGACCTTGTTTGCCAACGAGTACTTGGTTGATCAACAAATGCATGTCGGCCACCAGATGCGATGCCACATTGATCAGCATCTCTTAGAAAAGAAGATATCAAACGTAAAGAAAATTCCTGCTATGCTCAGGGATTCGCCGCAGCATTTAGAGAACTCACCTCTATGCTCATGGCGACCACACAAGAAAATTCCTGCTATGCTCATGGCGACCACACAAGATGGATAGCAAGCTCTCGAACTCCACCTCTCAACAATGACGTTGATTCGTCCCTGCTTGCTGTTAGCAAGCTGTTGCCATTCTGGCGTCCATATGCTCCTTCATCACTGTGGACCACAGCGCATCGATCCGTTTAACTCGTTTGCTAGAAGGGGAGCATCCACATCGACGATGTTGATGCTAGGAGGAGGGGTTTCATTTCATTAGCTGCTTGATATGGCGCTGTCTCGTGCACTTGCTACTTTCTCCACGGAGAGGAAATTTCCCTTCAGGTTAACGTTCAATCACGTTTTCCCCGCCAACAAAAAAAAGATTCAGTAACGTTTTCTACAGCATTTCCATGTTAGCCGAAAGGTTGATTCCATCAACAACATGGGTGCTTGGATTAAAGCAAATGCTCCATTGGTGCTAGAATGGGAAGGAAATGCTCCATTGGTGCTTAGAATCGTGGAATTCCGTCGACAGTAAGATATGTTCTGATATACTAATAGGAAACGCTCTGAATGCTCGATCTCTAAGCTGTTTAGTCCATATTCGTTTTTTTTCACCAGGCGACATATATACTCGATGCACAGCGTAGGTGGTAGCATGCTGGCTAGCTTCTTTTGTGCAAAAGAATGGCTTTTGAGCGACTGGACGATCCATTCAATGTTTCTTTCTTCCTTTTTGAAAGAACGGTGGGGATGCAGCACTTGCACCAGACAAGTACGTACCCTGGAAATAAAGCGTCGAGTCGAGGCCAATATTATTTACAACCACACAGACAGGACAAGACTAAAGGCTATAGCTCTCGATGGATCAGATCACAGACCACACTAACGGGTCTTCGGTGTCGTGATTGGAAACATAGGATAGACTTTTGATTTGTCCTAAACTTCACGTAGATTCAAGTAGATTATGTACTCCTATGTATATATGCTCACGATGCTCAAAGCAATAATCATCGCTTCCATCATTCCCTATATCAGCCTAAGAGCATCTCCACTCGCCCCTCAGGATACCTTTTTAGGCTCGGTTTTAGGCTCGGACGGCGTTTTTTGCCGAAAAACGGCCCAGCCACGCCCCCAGCGCCCCCAGGACGTCAAAATAGCGCCGGCAAACCCAGGCGAAACCCAGCGCGTTGGGGGGCTCTTGGGGGCGCCGGCGGAAGTTTTGGCGAATCGTGTCTCCCCACATGTCCTTTTTCTTGGCCCGCTTAATCATTTCCTTCACAAACTTTTGGTTGGGGTGGGGTGTGGCTGGGAAGATGCCCTCCCATGCACTTCTATTTCGCCGGATGAAGCATTTGGCACCAACTTTTTTGGTTCGGTGGTATTCTTGGGGGCTCTAACGGCTGGAGATGCTCTAACCGATCCAAACCCTAGTCGTCGCCGCCGCTTCCCCTCCGCACCGCCCCCGGGGCGGGACCGCCACCCGTACCTAGGGTTCATTCGCCGGTCGTGTTGACCAGCTGCCCTAGAGAGTCTTTTTCCTGATCTTTTGATCCGGATTTTCTCTCTCCCGTCGATCGCTTTGATCGACGTTTTCGTTTGGTTCTCCTATCTAAGATCGGTTTGCGTCACCCGCCACCGCCGTCGACCCAGCGCGCCTCTACTTCGACATCGGCGCGACCGACCGGCTTCTTCTCCGATCCAGCGGCCACGCGCGACGAGGCGGCCCGTCACGGCCGTCGCTGCCCTGCTCCGACAAGGACTTCTCCATAACCAGCCACCTCCGCCGCGTCTGCACGACGGCTCTGCGGTCTGCCTCGCCGGCCTCGTCGGGCCGGCTGCCGGTTGCATCGGGCTCGTCGGCTGCCTCGAGCTCGGGCGCCGCTGCTACGTTGGTCGCTCGGGCCTCGTTTCCCGGGCGTCGGCACTGCGTTGGCAGCCTGAGTGCCGGTGTTGACGCGCTCGTCCGCACGTCGTCCCACGCCGACCTTTGTCGCCAGCTTCATCTCGGACTTCGTCGCCACCCCGCCTCCACCAAGCGGCGTCCCCGACTACGCGCGCGATTGGATTGATCACCCGCCCTCCAGCGATCCGCCTCATCTACGCCGTGCGACCAATCTAGCCTGGTGGTACAGCGCGCCTCCACTGACCGAGCATCGGGCTGCCGTCGCGTCTCCCCGTCGGGCCATAGCGCCGCCAGCTCGTGGTTCTCCCGAAGGCTGCACCGGCTCGCGCGTCGCCCCTTTGGGCCGTAGCACTGCGGCACGCGGTCCCCGCCGCTGCCTGAGGCCGTCCCCGTGGTTGCACCGACCCGCGCATTGCCGCTGTGCGGCCCCTTTGGGCCGTAGAGCCGTGGCACGCGGTCCACGCCACCGCCCCAAGGTCTTCCCACTGTCACTCCGACCTGCATGTTGCCGCTGCGTCGTTCCTTCGAGCCGTAGCGCTGCGGCCCGTGGTCCACTCTGCCGTCCCCGCACGTCGACTTCCCGTGGTATTCGCCGCGTCGCGTCCCTTGGGGCGGGGACGCCACCGTCCGGGCCGGTCTTCGTCACGCTGTTGAGTTCTTCCCCGCGTACTTCGAGCATCACCGCCGCACTCCTAACCCAGCCGCCGCCACCGTCAGAACACCACCGCCACTCTTCTTCGGCGCCACTGCCGCTCGCTCACCCCAGCCACGCCACCTGTCCAACCCCCTTCGTCTTCGTCCAGCACCAGCTTACCGCCAGCGTCGCCATCATCTTCCCCGACCACTTCGTCTGCTCCGACCATCGTTGGTGACATTGGCCCCGCGCCGATTAGCGTCGCAACCGTCGTTGAGTCCTTCTCTGCTGGCCCCTCCAACTTCTCCGACATGGCGTATAGCTCGTGCAGGTCCCAGTCTATGCATGCCTAGTGCTGGCAACACCGATGCGTGCCTTCGGCCACGACGTGTCCCCGGGCCTGGCAAGCATGGAGTGGTGCTTTGTCAACATCATCTTCGTCCGTCTACGCATGCTCGGTGCTGGCAACACCGATGCGTGCCTTCATCTACGACGTGTCCCTGGATTTGGCAAACCCGGCGTGACGCCTTGTCAACAATGTCTTCTTCCCGGCGCACCACTACTTCGACACCACTGCGCCCATGACTAACACGACGCCTCCTTGCACCCACGGCTCCACGGTGACTTCCTCGACACCGGCCACCCCGACTCGACATTGACCACGGTGTTATTCGTACGGCTACCTCAACCACGACTACACCACCCAACGCTCTCGGCTACCTCGACAACGTCACAAAGGGCTACTGCCTTGCTTGAGCAACCTCGTCGGTTTCCACTCCAGCCACAGCTTTTGCGATGCATCGACTGTTACGACTGTGTGTGGGGGGGATGTCCGTCGATTGACCTTCTGATTCTTCTCTAGTCTCACCGTCTGCGTCGCTACCATTGTGACTACGAGGGGATGTTGACTATCATGATTAGATTGGAAACATAGGATAGACTAGGAAGTATTCTGGCTTGTCTTTTACTCCAAGTAGATCATGTACTCCTATATATATGCCCATGAGGCTCAAGCAATAATCATTGATTCCACCATTCCCTCTCTATCCCTTCTAATAGTCGTAACTCGAGTCTCCTTTCTTCTCCCTTCTGCTCGTTAGAGCTGCTGTCAATAAGGATTGTGGCAGCAATGAAGCCTTTCTCCGCGCATCCTTATTGGGCGTAGTGGCTCGTAGGTGGCTGTGTTGGTGTCATCCTTCTAATCCGAATGGGGAGGTTCATGGTAGTGCACGATGAAGACTTGACTACCAGTGGGCATTGTCATTGGTTTCACACCGGTGTTCATGCCACATCTTGTGTTTTCTATGTGTTGGCTTTCGTGCCGCATCATGGAACCGGATCTCTTGGATCTGGAATGAGACTCATTTCGCGGTGTTGGAGCAAAGGCCGACTTGGCAAAGGATGGTGGCTGCTATCGTAGTCGGGTCCATATAGAAGGCTACCATATACCGACCTTCATGATTGGTTTTCTTTTATTTTTGAATGAGAGAGGTGTCCAGAAAGATCCTGAGCTAAACCTAAATAACAAAATGGTCCCTAAATTTTGCAAAGAGGGCCCCCAACAAGTAGATGGAAAATGTGATATTGCCCCTAGCGCCTTCCTCAAGAAAGCAACATCGAAGGATGGTTATGAAAGTAGCTCACCCTACACTCTCAAAAAGAGGAAGACCCTATGCATCAACTCAGGCTTTAGGAATGAAAGGCCTTCCTGTACATGGTGTTAGCAGGTCCAGACCTTCATCCAGGGAGGTAGTTTTGAAGTGAAAGTCAACGATAACATCACTCATTACTAGTGGTGGAGGACTTGCTTACTATTGGCCGCTGGCCTCACGCGCCACCCACACGTGCTCCTGCTGGCCTCCTGGACCACCCCCATGCCCCGTGCATGCTATTGTTGGCCGCCGGCCCCGCATGCCGCTGCTGCTAGCCACCAGGAGCTCGCACCGCTCCGTGGCCGCTCTAGCTAGGTGGCAGGGTCCGCGTCGAACTCGAAGGGAGAGGATCATTTGGCTCCGTAGACTGCAACACAAATGAACGAATTGATGATCCAGTCTCATTCATACTGAAGAAGCACTGCTCTGGTTTGTGATGGACACACGTATTGCATTTGGCTCAATAGGCCCAATAACATCGAACAGTACGGGATGACGATGGTTTTTCTTTCTGAATATTATGTTTCGATCGATATGTAGCTTACATGTAAACCTATAAAAAATCGCTTCAAGGTAGTGCGAGCGCCACGCCTCGCTCTACCGAGAGCTCTGCATGTGCTCATTACTGTCAAACCATGAAGGGGTTACACCCCTATCGCCCATCTTGTTCAATAAGATCATGTATATGTTGGATATCCTTATAGCAACGACTAAGGAGGATGGACAAGTTGGAGGACTCAATCCTCACCTTGTTGTGGGGGAGAGTCTTCATCTTGTAGTATGCTGACGACACCATTATGTCTTATGAAAAGGTCATAACCATGAAGTTGGTCCTTTTCTTGTTCGAATAGTTGTCTAGACTCTAGATTAATTTTCACCAAGCGACTTGTTCTGTTTTGGAAACACCAAGACGATACAATAACATCACAAGCAAATTTTTGGTTGTGAGGTTTGCTTGCTTCTGTTCAGATATCTTGGGATTCCCATTCACTTTCGCAAGCTCCGAAATAAAGAGTGGAAGATAATTGAGATTTTTTTGAGAAGATTCCCACTAACTGAAAGTGCAAGCTTCTATCATACGGAGTGTGTCCCGTTCTACTCAACACTGCCCTTACTAGCTTGCCAATGTTCATGGTGTTCTTCTTTGAAATAACCAAAGGACAGTGGGCGGCGGTGTTGGTTCCACATGGTGTTTGTGGCGCTTGTATGTGTAACACATTGGCTTTTAACTGGTTGCGTCATCGACTTGGATCTCTTCTATCTGGAATGAGAGTCATTTCGCGGTGTTAGAGCCGGCATGGCAAAGGACGGTGGTTGTTATTGAACCCGGGTTTGTATGGAAAGATATCGTCTACCTGCCTTCCATATTGGTTTAGAAATTAGCCTACCCTACGCTCTCAAAAAGAGGGACACCTTATGCCTCGATGCAAGCATTATGAATGGAAGGCCTGGACTCTACATTGTGTCGGCAAGTCCAGACCTTAGTCTAGGGAGGTAGTGTTGGAGTAAAGTGAGTGATGACAACACCGGTCATTACTTTCAAACCATGAAGGGGTTACACCAAGGTGGTCCCATATCGTCCATCTTGTTTAGTGTGACTACATATATGTTGGATATCCTTATAGAGAGGGCTAAGGAGGATGGACAAGCTGGAGGACTCATTCATCACCTTGTTGCGAGGGGGAGGGGGGGGGTTCCAAATTGAAGTATGACAACAACACTAGTATATGTTAGGGCCGAGAGTATATCGACCAGAGGGGGGTGAATGGGAGATTCAAAATTTCTTTCGAAACTTCGAACCAAAACCCATCACAGCAGCGTGATACGGGGCTAACCCGGTGTAGGCCAATCTTTCATGATTGGAGTGGATTCCCTCGAAGAACACGGGGAAGAACGGAGAGAAATCACAAGGGGAAACACTCAAGAACAAGTCCAATCACACATCCGCTGGACAATCAAACACACAAGATCCACAAGGTACATGAACAACAAAGGGAAAGATACAAGGTAAAGTTCATCCCAAATCCAAAGGAGATGGGGGCTTGATGATCTAGATAGATCCTTCCCCGAAGGGGTCTTGATATCCCTTGGGATCTTCTCACATGGAGGACTTGAACTCCATGGGAGTGGTGGTCTCTCTCTCTCAAGAGTAGAGGAAGGTAGGAGCAAAGCTCACATACAAATGAGCTATCACTTTGCTAACCCTAACTAGGAGGTGGAGGAGGTCTATTTATAGTCTTAGTGCAAATGGGGGCGAAGTGAAAGGGTACATGGGCTTTGGGCCTGAAACTGTGCGCAGACAGGCACCGGTCGTCCGGTCCGGAGCGGACGTCCGGTGGCTCGTGGGCGTCCGGACGTCTGGAAAGCGCCGGACTTCCATCATTTTGGCTCGGGTGCAGTGGCACCAGATGTCCGGAGTCGGCCGGTCGTCCGGTCGCTGGGAGTTGCCGGTCGTCCGGTCCTGGCCGGACGTCCGGTGGCTGTAGCTCCACTTGCAGCTCCTTCTTCTTCCGTCCTCGCTTCCACGCTTCCCTCGCGGATGGTGTAGGCATTCCTTGGCCCTTGCACTCCTCCTCGTCGTCCGTGAAGCTCCGGCAATACCTATGCATGCACACGAGAGGAATGTCAAGTAGTATACCATCCTCGAAGGTGTCAAGTGAATGCGTGTAAAGGAGATGATTCACCTTTATGTATGTGAAGTAGATGTCGCACGTGTCACTTGCCAAATGGACTCTTGACATGGTGATGTCCATAGGATGCTCCACATCATCTCCCCCCCCTTGGGAAAGATCCGACCTCGGATCGAAAACCAAATCACCATGGGAAAGAGATGGATTCGCCGTGTAGAAGTGGACGTTCACCAAGTACTCATCATCTTCAAGCTCGCAATGGGCACTCTCCAATGTTGCACCGTCTAGTGATTCCTTCAAAAGGAGCAAGGACAACAAACACTTGGAAAAACAAATGTGGTTAGCGTTAGTGCAAAACCAAGCATTCAAGTGGTGATTCACCCAACAAGTGTCATCATCGTGCAAAGCATATGGTTTGACAAAGGATTGTGACATGGCATGTAAGCACATAAATTGAGCACAAGCAAAGATATCATGGGGACAAGCGTGTAAATGTGAGGTAGTGATGCAAATATGTGTGATAAGAGAATAAGCATCTACCTCAAGTTCATAGCAAGCATTCACAAATTGCTCAATGAAAGGTCTATGGTAGGCATAAGAATCATTCACAACACCAAATAAAATGAAGTGTCTAAACACATGGGTCAAGTGCAAGACAATCCAAGCATAACGTGCATAGGGTGTAGTGAAGATAGTATGGCAATAGGTGCTATCAACCGCATGAAACGAGCAAGTATGAATCATCGGTGATGCAATACAAGCAAGCATATCAATCATGTCGTGCAAGCTAGTAATGCGAAGATGCAACATACAAGAGGAAATCATGGCAATCATGTCATGTGAGCAAATAGTAGGCATAGGCAATGCACATGACATATCGCAAGCACGAACACAAAGCAAGATCATAGTATCATCATAGGCATGGGGCACAAAGCAAACATGGCAATAATAATCAATATCTCCATCGAGCTTGCAAATACACATACAAGTATGAAAATCAATCATCATGTGTAATGCAAAGCATGGGTCACAAATGCATGGCAAAGGCATAGTAATGAGCATATCATGCAAAGTGAACATGGCAAGATGGGCATAGAATATGTAATGGACAATAACCCATAACCATGTGAGGGCTATGTAGAAGAAATGCGCGAAGTCTTTGCGCGAAGAGAGCGGTGGAAAGGACAATCTACAAGATCCCAAGTCATCATTGCTCTCTAGAGCTCGTTTTGTCAACTCATGGGATTGTGAGGTTGACAAGTATGCATGGGTACCTACACAAAAGAGAGACAAACCAAAGAAATTGTGTGCGTGGTAAATGTACACATCATCCATCATGATGTGTATGTGCATGTGTGAGTTAGCAAAAGATAAGCTTCGCTCAAAGAAATTTGATGCATGGTATAAAAACATGTCATCCATCATGAAAGAATAGTTGTTATGTATGACACGATGGGGATGCAAATCTAGCATACAAGTGTTGGGATCATGCAATGGATGGGATGGATCAAAATCTCCTAACATGTATGAGGAAATTATGGGGGTCTCCTCGTGAGCAATATCGGAAACATCATATGGAGAAAATGGACAACATCCAAAACAATGCATATCCGAAGCTAGGTGGTCATGGCATGGCATATGAGATAAATGATGCAAAGGGAGCATATCGATATCATCACAAGAAAAACAAATGCCAATAACCATGGGCTTGTCATCTATGCCATATGTGCAAATTGGGTTCATTTTAATGGCATATGCATAGTTACTACGATGAGATTGCAAATATGACATATTGTTGATCTCATGCATAGCATATGACAAGTCAAGATGATTATCAAACATGATGTGACCTAAAGAATTGTCACAAGAAATCCTATGTAACATGGCATCACAACTAATAGACTCCACATGGCAATCATCATACTCATCATAAATGGGTAAATCATCGCATGGGGGAATCTCACTAGCATGAAGCATGGTAATAGGTGGATCAACATCATGCAAGCAATCAATGTCAAGAATGTCCACTAGTGGGACTAGAGCATCACCTTCACCTATGTTACCCTTGTCATTCCACTCAAGTGGTGTAGGTGATGTGGGTAAGACCAATTGGTGGTCATCTTCATCTTGATGGAACCATGTGGGGGGTGCATCATATTCCACCATGGCCATCGTCTTGTTCAAAGGAAGGACGAGGTCGTCGAGTATCGGTGCATCATCATATATGGGACCTAGCACCAAATGAGAAGACACAATAGAGCTAGAGGTCAAGTTGTTAGAAATGCAAATGGCCTCATGAGACCTATCAACTATCTCACTCTCTATATGTGGTGGTTCACTCACTCCCTCAAAATAGGTGCACTCAAAGTCACATATGGTGGAGTCGCTCATCTCACTCAGATGGTGGGGGTTGTGGCTCTCCTCACATGGGAATTGGGGCAACTTGTCATATATGGGGCTAGTGGTGAAGTCACTCTCACTCTCAATATGGTGGCAAAAGTCACTCAAGTCATCATACGTCGCCGTGGTCGAAGGGAAAATCCCATGCTCAACCATCTCATCGCCGTCGCCGTGGATGAAGGCCGAAGATGGCACATCATCACTCTCCTCCATGACCGAAGGGAAAATCCCATGCTCGATCATCTCGTCACCGTCGCCGTGGATGAGGGCCGAAGATGGCACATCATCCCTATCCTCCATGACCGAAGGGAAAATCCCATGCTCGATCATCTCATCACCGTCGCCGTGGATGAAGGCCGAAGATGGCACATCATCACTCTCGCCTCCAAAGATGGAAGCATCATCCTTGCTCATCACCTTGTCGCTCGCCTCCAAAGCTTGTTCCTTGAAGATCTCCGTAGTCGTAGTCGTCGCCGCACCATCTTGAAAAAGAGTCGAAGTAGACTCGGCATCATCAATGCCACAAAGAGGGATGGCGGTGAAGTTGAAATTGGGAGCATCATCTTGGAGCTCATCGGGCTTGGACATCTTGGTGGTACTATCCTCATGCTCGTTTTCGTGGAGCTTGATCATCGAGAAGTGTGCTTGGGGTGGAGAAGCCTTGGCCTTCATGAGTTCTTGTTCCGCCTTGAGAGCACCAATGTAGTAGTCGTCAAGGGACTTGTAGTTCTCGAGGAAGATAGTCTTGGAGATGTCGTTGTGCAATCCCATCATGAAGTGGAACTTCATCGAAATGGGGTCGTCCACGCTGGCTCGTCGCAAGGCAATCTTCATCTTCTTGAAGTACGCGTCGATGGACTTGGATCCTTGGATGGTGTTCTCCAATTGGCGTAGAAGTTGTTCCGTGTAGGTTGGAGGCACAAACTCTCGTCGCATAGCTCTCTTCATCTTGGGCCAACTCATGTCGTAGCTCTCCGAAGGTGTGTGAAGCCACCATGTTGAGGCGTAGTCGTGGAAGTTTCTTGTGGCGCACTTCACTTGATCTTCGGGGTGAATTTGATGTAGCTTGAGGTAGTCGTCCATCAAGTGCTCCCACTCGAGATACTCCTCGGGTTGTAGAGTCCCATAGAAAGGAATCTCGTGGTCAGTGTCGAGGTCGTAGTAGCTCGTGGAAGTCGCGGACTTGAGCTTGGGGAGCTTCTCTTGAGCATCTTGAGGTACTTGTAGGCGAAGATGCCGTATGTCCGTAGGCGAAGATGCCTTGAAGTTGCTTGGCGAAGATGCCAAGGGAGATGGTGAAGTCGTTGAGCGGTTGTTGGTGTTGAGCTCTTGACCTTCACATTCTTGTCGGTGGTGGTGTCGATGCCAATGTGACCTTGATGAAGATGGTAGCTCGGGAGCACGTGCACTTGAGCGTCTTCTCGAAGATGAGGAAGATCTCTTGTAGGACTTGATGAGGGCTTTGATCTCCTCCATTTGAGCTTGCATCTTGGCGTCGAAGTTGTTTTTCGTGGCATCGAACTCGTCGTTGTTGTTGTAGACCAAAGGGGGTGTGCTTTGCCTATCCATCACAAGACTCGAGCAAAGGTGAGTAGGAAATGAGATAAACAATACCAAGTTACCTTTTCCCAAAGTTGAGGATGTATCCCGTTTCACTCAATGTGAAATAAAAGAATAGTGGAATTGGTACCGGACTTGTTCACTCACACCTATCAAGTAAAGCTTATGGAGTAGCTTGGTGAGGATAGTGGCACAAAAATTTGATGCAAAATGTTAGCAAGAGTCAATAATGTTGCAAGAGATTCACAAATTCGCAAGTGAAACAAGTAGACCAATAGCAATAGGTGGCACACGGAAACACACACACGGATAGATAAATGGGGTCGTGCAACCAAAGAGTGAGCACAAAATGTGAAATCCACGAAAAACGCTCGTGTTGCACAACTCAAGAGAGACGCTAGCACGATTGCTCAATAGGCGGATACGACACTTGTGCACAACCTATGATATGCAAAAAATGTAGCAACTTCTATTCCAAGTATGCTATGTATGTATGGTTCCCGGTGTTTCTCACAAGATGATCCAAGATGATTGGATATGACAATCTTATAAGCAAAGTGCTAGGATGCTATGGCTATTGCTTACAAGCTTCTTTGCTCTCTCTTGTGCTTAAAAGCTTATTCTTTTTTTTTGATATGGCCACTATGCGAAATGCACAAACCAAGATACGAATTGTGTATATGCGGGAACAATCTTGTGACACAAGAGATGATATGATGATACCAAGATGACACCAATATGGTATGGTATGTATGCAATGGAAGGGCGGATCGATGATCACTAATGTGCACAAGTAACGTTGCCGGCAATACTCAATGGCTAGTCTCGATAGGCAAGTGACGCAAAATGGGCTAGGGGTTAACAATACTATGGCAAGAATGAATGTACAATGGGATACCACGATACCAAGATGATATAGAGGTTACTGTTCTTGCTTACGGTTAGGGTATCAAAATGGTGAAGGTGGTCGATGTCGAATCCTTGGCGAAGTTGAGCGGCGGTGTTGTCGATGTTGAACCGTCCCTAGTTAGCCGAAACACCCTAGGAAACGGAAAAACCACAAACTCAAAATCTCAAAGGCAAATGTCAAATGGTGGTAGCGGAAAAGCGATGGTGGTTGCGGAAGTATTGGTGGAAACCCGGTCAAAATGGGTTAAGGTGGCGGAAGGGTATGATGGGCTATACACGGTGTCGGAGTTGAAAGCACGGTCCCTAAGTAGCCGAAACACCTTAGGAGACACAACTCACAACACAAACAAAATTGGGTTAAGTTGCGGAAGTCGGTGGTGGTAATGCGGATGATGTGGTGAAGGCCCTAGGCAAAGATGCCAAAGTTCCAAAACATTTATGGTGTCAAATGATGTTGGAAGTATTTTTTTGGGAAGGGGGATGTCAATAGCTTCAAAACGAGCTAAAGAACATCAAAATCGGAGTTCGGATGAATTAGTTATGGGCGAAACAAAAATCAGCCGAAGTCAGTTTCTACAGGTGTCGGACGTCCGGAAATGGACGGATGTCCGGTCGTCGGACGTCCGGTAGGGCTCAGAAATCCGCTATTTCAGCTCGGGTTAGGGGTTCTGGTCGTCCGGTAAGTACCAGTCGTCCGGTGGTTCTGGGTCAACACGAGATGCTAGTTTCGGGACGCGATTTTGGGTGGAAATTGAGGATTTTGGGGTCAAAATTGACAAGATTTTGTGGATGAAAGATGGGGAAACTTGGGGAAATGCTAGATCCACTTGAAACCAAGCAAATCCATGGATCAAAATCAACAAAACATCATCAAACCAACAAATCACAAAAAAAATTGGGGCTATTTTTGGTGGGGATTTTTGAAATTGGGGAAGAAAACAACAAAATTAGGCTAGAAAACAAAGAGGGGAGGCTCCAAATTTGTGATAAACCTAAGCTCTGATTCCATATGATACGGGGCTAACCAGGTGTAGGCCGATCTTTCACGATTGGAGTGGATTCCCACGAAGAACACGAAGAACACGGGGAAGAACGGAGAGAAATCACAAGGGGAAACACTCAAGAACAAGTCCAATCACACATCCGCTAGACAATCAAACACACAAGATCCACAAGGTACATGAACAACAAAGGGAAAGATACAAGGTAAAGTTCATCCCAAATCCAAAGGAGATGAGGGCTTGATGATCTAGATAGATCCTTCCCCGAAGGGGTCTTGATATCCCTCGGGATCTTCTCACATGGAGGACTTGAACTCCATGGGAGTGGTGGTCTCTCTCTCTCTCAAGAGTAGAGGAAGGTAGGAGCAAAGCTCACATACAAATGAGCTATCACTTTGCTAACCCTAACTAGGAGGTGGAGGAGGTCTATTTATAGTCTTAGTGCAAATGGGGGCGAAGTGAAAGGGTACATGGGCTTCGGGCCTGAAACTGTGCGCAGACAGGCACCGGTCGTCCGGTCCGGAGCGGACGTTTGGTGGCTCGTGGGCGTCCGGACGTCCGAAAAGCGCCAGACTTCCGTCATTTCGGCTCGGGTGCAGTGGCACCGGATGTCCGGAGTCGGCCGGTTGTCCGGTGAAAGCACAAGTGCTCCCTGGGTGGTTTTGGTAATTAATGTCAACATATCTCTTGTTGGACTAATACTTTTATCTAGTATATTTCAGATGAGTTCAACAGTGAAGTGGTGTGGACAAGAGGATGTGGAACCCCTTCAAGATGCTAAGGACAAAGGATTGGCTCAAGCTCTAAAGCTCAAGACTCTACATTTTAATTTTAGTGATCCAAGATCACATTGAGTCCATAGGAAAAGCCAATACTATTAAAAGGGGATGAGGTGTTGCTTAATGGCTTGCTTGCTCAAAGTGCTTAGTGATATGCTCCAAAGCCCTCAACCACTTTCTCATATCCACATATGTCCCAAACCAAAAGTCAAACTCGGCCCCACCGATTTGATCTATCCGGCGCCACCGAGTTCATTTGACATAGCCACTGCCAGAAACCCTAATCAGTTCGGTCTCACCGATGGGATCCCGGTCTCACCGAGATGGGCTTGCAAACTCTCTGTTTCCTATTGCACTCATTTCGGTCCCACCAAAATATGCAATCGGTCCCACCGAGTTTGCTTGACCAACTCTCTGGTTAGCTTATTACCAAAATCGGTCCCACCGAGTTTGTGTAATCGGTCAAACCGAGATGAGGTTTTACCCTAACCCTAGCACATCGGTCCCACCGAGTTGATCATATCGGTCCCACCGAAAATCCTAACGTTCACATTTTGAACTAAATCGGTCTGACCGAGTTTTATGATTCGGTCCCACCGAGTTTGGTAAATTGTGTGTAACGGTTAGATTTTGTGTGGAGGCTATATATACCCCTCCACCCCCTCTTCATTCATGGAGAAAGCCATCAGAACGTGCCTACACTTTCAGTATACATTTTCTGAGAGAGAACCACCTACTCATGTGTTGAGACCAAGATATTCCATTCCAACCATATGAATCTTGATCTCTAGCCTTCCCCAAGCTGCTTTCCACTCAAATCATCTTTTCACCAAATCCAAATCCGTGAGAGAGAGTTGAGTGTTGGGGAGACTATCATTTGAAGCACAAGAGCAAGGAGTTCATCATCAACACACCATCTATTACCTTTTGGAGAGTGGTGTCTCCTAGATTGGTTAGGTGTCACTTGGGAGCCTCCATCAAGATTGTGGAGTTGAACCAAGGAGTTTGTAAGGGCAAGGAGATCGCCTACTTCGTGAAGATCTACCCGAGTGAGGCAAGTCCTTCGTGGGCGATGTCCATGGTGGGATAGACAAGGTTGCTTCTTCGTGGACCCTTCGTGGGTGGAGCCCTCCGTGGACTCGCGCAACCGTTACCCTTCGTGGGTTGAAGTCTCCATCAACGTGGATGTACGATAGCACCACCTATCGGAACCACGCCAAAAATCTTCGTGTCTCCAATTGCATTTGCACACTCCAATCCCATCCCTTTACATTCTCGCAAATTGCATGCTTTACTTTCCGCTGCTCATATACTCTTGCCATGCTTGCTTGAAATGTATTATGAATGTTTAAACTTGTGCTAAAACTCCACCTTAACTTGAAGAAATTAAAAACTGCTACTTTTCTTTGTTGAGGGTCTAATCACCCCCCTCTAGACACCTCTTCTCGATCCTTTCATCCGGTCGCCGGTCGTCCGGTCTCGTCGGACTTCCGCTGATTCGGCTCGGGTGGGGAACTGCCGGATTTCCGGTGGAGGCCGGACGTCCGGTCGCTGGGAGTTGCCGGTCGTTCGGTCCTGGCCGGACGTCCGGTGGCTGTAGCTCCACTTGCAGCTCCTTCTTCTTTCGTCCTCGCTTCCACGCTTCCCTCGCGGATGGTGTACGTGTTCCTTGGCGCTTGCACTCCTCCTCGTCGTCCGTGAAGCTCCGGCAATACCTATGCATGCACATGAGAGGAATGTCAAGTAGTATACCATCCTCGAAGGTGTCAAGTGAACGTGTGTAAAGGAGATGATTCACCTTTATGTATGTGAAGTAGATGTCGCACGTGTCACTTGCCAAATGGACTCTTGACATGGTGATGTCCGTAGGATGCTTCGCATCACAGCAGAATAGAAGTAGACAGAGTACTGAAGAGAAACAAATAGAACACAACCAAAAGATAAGACGGCGAGAGAAACTAAGAAAATCTTTCAAGGAAAGATATGATGATCTTCTGAGTATAGTAGCATAGGACTTTCATTGTGACGATGGTAGCACAGAAAGCTATCCGGATATACAACATAGATGACCGAACAACAAGTGAGGACAGAACAAGAGATGCAATCCACGACAAGGAATTACGAGAGAATGAATATATCACACAATAGAGACATAAACGAGACTAAGAACAAATACACTACAGATACATGATCATGGAAAATAGTCAGTACATAGAGCACTGAAAGTAAACTACTGAAAGTATTGCAGTAGAGTAGAATTAACCAGTGGTGCTCAATGGCGACATGAGATTTGGTAGACTAGTGCACTCATCTGCAAAAGAGCTACGTCTGGTTGGAGGGGCTTGTGATTGAACACAAGAGCAAACAACTCTCCGTCCTATTCTCCTTCAAGCGGAAGCTTATCAGACTTCGCACTCGGGGTAGATACTTGTCGGCTGACATGTCTCCAACGTATCTATAATTTATGAAATATTCATGCCATGTTTACAATAATTTTATATGGTTTTGGTACACTTTTATATGATTTTCATGGACTAACATATTAACCTAGTGCCCAGTGGCAGTTGCTATTTTCTGCTTGTTTTTGGTTTTCTAGAAAATCCATACCAACCGAAGTCCAAACCTGACGAAACTTTTTGACGATTTTTTTGGAACATAAGAGATCCCCCGAAGCTTCGTGGGAGGACTAGAAGACCGACGAGGCGGCGGCAAGGCAAACCCATGCGCCCTGGGGGGTATGCAGGGGGCAGTTGCCTTGTGGGCCCCCCGTAACTCCTTTTGGCGTGAAATCAATGCTGAAATTCTTATAAATAAAGAAACCCCCTGAAATAGACCTAGAACTTTGACTCCACTGCCGCAACCCTCTGTTCTGAAGAGACCCCAGCTGGAGGCCTTTTCTGGCACCCTGCCGGAGGGGGAAATCATCACCGAAGGCCATCTTCATCATCCCGGCGGTCTCCATGATGAGGAGGGAGTAGTTCATCCTCGGGGCAGAGGGTATGTACCAGTATCTATGTGTTTGATCTCTCTCTCTCTCTCTCTCTCGTGATCTTTATTTGGCACGATCTTGATGTATCCTGAGCTTTGTCAATGTAGTTGGATCATATGGTGTTCTTCTCTCTCTATCTTTGTTGTGATGAACTTAGTCTTGCTCTTTGAGGTTTCATTATGTTGGATTGAATATTGGATTTGAGATCACTTCATGTATGTCTTGCATGTGAATACCCGTGGTGACAATGGGGTATCCTATTGGGTCACATGATGTATGTTTTGGTAATCAACATGCGGATTCTCGTGGTGACATTGGTGTAATCTAGGCATATAAGTTGATATACATTTTCATCCTACTTTATCTGATAGAAATGTTGGAGTGATTCTTTGTCGCACGTGAGGGATTGTTATATCACTACTGCAGGATGCTGCTAACGCGACACTACGATCAGAGACCCTTTGACGAAACTGTGTGCGATGCATTAATCGCAAACGGTGATGTAAAATAACAGTCAAAAAAGATGCAAAACATTTGCGATGAAGGATACATCAAACATGGTTCATATTTTAGTTGCGTGTGCGATGAGGGGCATATGGTTCAGTTCAATGAACTGTTTGCGATGAGGCAAAACAAAAGAAACGGGCAGCCAGATGAAGGCGTGTGCGATATACGGCATACAGTTCACTTGGATAAACTGTTTGTGATGAGGCGGAACAACAGAAACGGGCAGCCAGATGAAGGTGTGTGCGATATACGGCATACAGTTCACTCGGATGAACTGTTTGCGTTGAGCCAAGAGAACAGAAATGGTTCAACTTAACAAGATGTGTGTGAAACACGGCAAACTGGTCTGTAATCGGAAATGTGTGGGAAGACTGATAACAACACAGACGATTCCTGTTAACAAGCCGTGTGTGTTGTGAGCAAACGGTTGCTGGTATACAATTGTCAGTGATTGATGAAATCATCACCGACGGGTTCCATTGTTTAGTCTGTGTGCGATGTGATTTGCTCTGTCTACAGAGCATCAACATATATACTTAAAAAGACAGCATCGCAAAACCAAATTAAGCATACAATTACACAAGTGACTACACACATAACTTTTCCACACACCAAAGTAAGCAATTACATGCATACTAAACTAGGAGAAACGATGATCTAATCATCTACTTATTATTGCGACGACGCTTGCCATTGCTCTGCTTCCGGCTGGATCCCTGGCCGTTTTGGGGAAGGAGGCACTTCCTCATGTCAACGATCCACCTGTACATGACGTAGCTCGTGTACGCCTCCTTGGCCGCGTACATGACGTGAGCTTTGTCGAGTTTCTCCATCCAGGCCGAGTGCCAGGCACGCTTGTCCTTGTTGCAGGAATCCTTCATGTCTCTGTAGTAGGGGTCGATGATGGCCTCGGCGAGGTGAACCGGTGAGTCCTTCTCATGCTCCTTGCTGCCCCAGATCTTGTATTGGCCTTGGATGTTGACAAGATTCTGGCAGGCGATGCCCGAATTCTTGAGCACCTTTACATCGTTGGTGATGTCCACCGTAGCGAACATGTAGTGGGGGCTGTTGACAAACCTGGCGAAACGCTCGCAAGGCCTTGTGGCCAGGAAGTAGTGGTAGACGAGGACGTGGTTGCGCATGCACAACTGGGCGACGGCGACCTTGGGACGAGACCTGACACGAGCGCGGGTGTACTCGAGGTCGAACCCGACCACCTTGTACTTCTCCTCGGCAAGCAACAGCTCCATGATGTGGATGGAGTGCTCCACCCAGACCGGGTTGTTGGTGTACACCACCGAGAGCTCCGTGAACCTTCTGTGGGTGTCCACCATGGCATGCATGGTGAACTGCTGCTCGTCGTCGGCAGCCGCTCGGAGCACCATTGGAGCCGCATAGGATACCCTCTAAGAATTTGTCGTGGTGGGTGTGCTTCTTGCAATGGTGGGGCGCGATCGAAAGGTTGAAGAGACACAAGGGTTAAATGGCCGCTGTAATAAATGGGGGCCGGTCGGCCTGTAATCGTCATGTCTTGTCACGGTGTTCATAGCGGAGGATTCCAGTGCATGCTTGACAACACCGCACCACACGCATTTCTTTTGACCACGCGTGGGCTCGAAGAGGCGCCAAATGTATCGTTGGTGAGCCTATTCCTGCGCTACCACGCAGTTTACCGCGCAAGCTTCCCGCCCGGCTAGTTTGGCCACGCGTCGGCTAAAAGAGGGACAAATCATGGGCGTTTATTGGCAAAAAGCTTTGTAAAAACGAAGTGTGTGGAATGACTTCGGTCATAAGTTTACCCGTGGGTGATGAGGTCAAAGTTACACACAAGGGTGATGATGGACACTCGAGTGCGAGAATTAATTCTGCGCTCTACAGGGCACACGGTTGAAGAAACCAACTATGTGCAATAATGTCGAAGATCGCAGTCGAGTTAGCTATACAGATCGTGTGCTATGAGATCGACAAGGTAAACAGATTCGAGAATGGTTAATAAAATCTAAGACCATTGCATATTAAGGTCAAAATAGTGCTACCTATATACGAGTCTCATATGATGCCATTTCAACGATTGCACCACAAAAGCTCGAAATATTACAAGGTTCAAATTCCAGAGTTATATGGCTCAAATTCAAAGATTACAAGGTTCAAACTAATATTAGAAATGAAATTCAGCTCATCAGCTGCAAACGCTCGCGCTGATCTGCTGAACATGGATATCAGAGAGGTTCAAACTAATATTACCACTTCTAAGTCTGGTTTCAAAACCTCATAATTTTTGCAAAGGGGTCAGCCACTGAGAAGTCATGTATGGGGTTGACATGATGACTTCCGATTACTCTGTCATGTGAAGTTCCAAAATGAAATTCAGCATTTTCGGAGCCTATTCCATTCTGCCGCAGCCGCCAGCGCTGATCAACAAACCATTCATTTTTGCGAAATAAATGTAGGTCAAACCTCATTACCTTCAGCACCCTTGCTCTGACAACAAAGAACCTGGCGAATATAATCTCCGATAAGGTCCCTCGGTAGGAGTTCAAAGTAATTTCTGAGAGATGCAGATCTAGGCATTTGACGTGATTGTTATATTGTATCACATTATCCACCACTGGGCCTAATCTTATCTGCAAAAGAAGAAAACGTGTTAGAGCCTACATGCAGTTTTGAACACTACTACAGGCCTATTTGGTTTGCAGGATTTGTAAAATGCACTAACATGCCATCTTCGATCTGACATGATTAACAATGCAATCTAGAAAAATGTAGCCTTCTTCACAAGAGGTTGGAGTGGATGAAAAGTTCCCTAAGAAAACTAGTACAAATGAATCCAAAGGAGAAATGCTTATGGATTGTAACCATATGGATCAAGCAACCAATATGGGGGGGGGGGGACATGTATGTACTGAAATCCTCCAAAAGAATCCTTCAGAAATTGTAGTACATTGTCATTGTAAACTTGGAAAAAGGTGTCACAAATTGAACTCCCTTATGGTTAACATTTAACAGGAAAGGAACATCACCTCGATATATAGCTTCTCCAGGCACAGAAAGCATCTCAGGAAACTGACAACTTGCTCCAGGTTGGGGCCGATAGATTCTAGTGCCAAGACCTTCACTGTGCGTAGTTTCGGGGTCAAGCTCGTCGGAATCATTTTCTAGATGACAGATGAACATACATCTTCAAAATTAGAAATAATGTTAATTTGTAGAAGGAGAGGTAGAAGGCAGCTGTTGTACCTGAACGGGTGTGGATCCAATAACAAGTTCAGAGTATTTGTCAGACGAGTAGCCCACTACTATCAATTTTGGCGCAGAAATGACATTGATTCTTGTTGGACCTTCTTGATCAAATACAAGTAATCTCTCAAGTGCAGGTGTGTCCTCAATGACCATACCGTGGTACACATCTTGTGATGTCTTCTTGCCGCACCAGCAACACACATAAATAGTCCGGAGAGTCATGGAGGTGATGTGGAAGCTACTCAACCCATTGATCGCCTGAAGATGAAGGTACTCGAGTGCAGTACAGCCATGGAGCAGGTGCTCCATGTCACCGTTTGGGAGGCAGACAGCGACGAGCTCGAGGTGCTTCAGTCATGGTAGAATAAGAGCGGGCGCGTCATTAAGGGGGGGGATGGCAGTTCCTGAACTTGGCGACGCGCAGCGTGGGCGCGAGGCGGAGCGCGGACGTTGGCAGCGATCGCATATGCCAATCATCAAAAGTGAGATCCTCGAGCTGATCTAGGGCGGGGGATCGGAACCAGTCATCAAGCTTGGCTCGATCCTTGCCATTGGAATGGAACTTGCCCATTCTAAGGCCTCTGGTTGGGCCAAGGTGACTGCCGAGGATCTTGGAGAACGCATCCAAGCTCTTGCGATAGCCATGGCAGAGCTCGTGGGTGTCGATGAGGTCGAGAGGGGTGGAGTTCCATAGGGGGCGCCACCGCCGGGTAAGGATGGTTGTCCGCGCCCCATATTTGATTGGGAGGAGGGAGATGATGACTGTCAACATATCATCGGGGAGGATGCTGATGAAGTCTAGGCCTGCTGGAGTCGCTTGCGGTTCTTGCTCGCCCCGCCTCCGCTTGTTGGCAGCCCCGTTCTCCACCTCCGGAGTCTCCTTGTCAGCGCCGCTTTCTGATAGAAGTGGGAGTACAGGGAATATTTAGTTAAAACAGGGCAATAGAAAAGTGTATTGGTAACTAGAAGTTATTAGGTAGGAATATAGTAAGAAAATGGAGTAATAATTGGTTGCTTAAATACTACACAATTCATTTGATATTGCTGGGTAAGTCAACATGCAGATACTTGAAAAGAAAACTTACTTCGAACAAAGTCTGGACGAATGATATCGTCAGGGAAGTTAGCATATATCTCATGACCAGGCTCTTTTATGTGCAGTGCAATTTTAGTGCCAGCTTTCAGTACATAAAACTTAGAAATTTCTTTCCAAAGGCCAGTGCCAAAATAGGAGTCACCACGTTCATCAAGTCTTACAGTAGCAATGATTGTAAATCCATGGTTTGTGTGCAGTATGACATCCCTGCAGTCTTGATTTATGTAAAGGGAAAGATTATGCACTATAGATACTGTTGCATAGCAAGGGACGCGCTGCAGAAAATGGTAGGATTGTTAAAGAAAATATGGTAACATGCAAATATGGGCCCAAATTGAAAGAACTGTACATCAGTTGAAATCGAAGGACAAAAATCTCTAATTAAATAGATAGGGTAAACATGATGTCATGGAAATATGAGAGTAATCGGAAGAACAATACATCATTAATTTGCCTAATATAGAAAGAAGAAGGAAAATCCCCTTTGACGTATATGATGCATGTGGCACCTTTTATCCAAATGTAGCAATATTTAGTATATATTCAGGAAAGTAGGCCATGCCAACCAATTTAGGGTGAGATTGAACATACCGCGTGCATCCTCAAGTCATCTGGTACGGTGAGATGGAACTCCATGGATGTCTGGCGGAGGCCGCAAAGTCCTGATGTGTCCGTGCACTGTACACTCTATGAATGAAAGAAAACCCTCAAATCAGCTCGAATAAAAATGAATTCACGGCGATTTCGGCCGGGTGATTAAAGAAGGCAGATGAATTGGGATAAGAGATGAGATAATATCTCATCTAATTAGTTACCTTCTTGTCCATGAGAAAGAACCCTCAGTACGGCGGATTCCCCAACCGAGCGGAGCTGGGTCGACCACGAGCAGCGTCGAGAAAGTCGATGGCGATAGGCGGCGGCAAGCGGAAGTGGCGAAATGCGGTGGGGTTTGCCGGCAGCCTGGCGGCGACGGCAGGCGTCGAGCTAAGTGGTTGCCGCCGCGATAGGCGGTACCATGCATAGACACGGAGGAGCTTGTGTAGGTGTGAATGGGGACCGGAGGGGGTGGCGGGCGGCGTGAGGGTTTTTGTGACGTGGGGATGGTCAGGGTTTTCTTTTTTTCTTTTTTGAATTGGGTGGTGAGGGTTTTTTGTCCCACAAAGAATTTCGGAGGCAACGGTTTGCTAGAGCCAACCATGTGTGATTGACGCAACAGGCAAAATGAAAGTCATTGCACACGGTTCCAATTTTGGGAACCGTGTGTGATTGATGTACTACCTCCGTGCTGGTTTATTGGTCCCCTTTGTAATTTGTACCAAATTTTGACCAAATATTTAACTAAGAAATGTTTATGCATGTCACCAAAAATTATATCATTGAACACTATGTTCAAATACGCATCCAACGATATAATTTTTGCTGACCTGCACTAACATTTTTTCAGTTAAATCTTTGGTCAAAATTTAACACAAATTACAAAGGGGACCAATAAACCAGGACGGAGGTAGATTCCATCAACCGAACTGATTGCATCCATATCCCACATTTAGACATAAGTAATCATAGATTAAACATACTCAGACATAGATAATAAGTGTACACAAGCATAGTTCAACCATAAGTACGTAGTTCAACCGTCATTAAGCATACTCAAGCGTACATAGTTCGATCCCACATCTCATCTCATCTGCCGGCACGATCCCGAAGCTTCTCCAGGTACTCGGCGTATGTGGCATGCGCCACCCTGCGAGAATACTTCTGCTTGAAGGAGCCAATGGCTCGTCCTCTTGCATGCGCCAGAACACTTTCATACCCATCATGAAGCTTTTGGTTGCAAAATGGGCATCGATAGCCTCCGTCCCAGGTCCTAATACGCCTGTTATGCATTCCCGCATAAAGGTCCCTCAAGATTTGTCTCTTGTACCTCCTCTGGCCATCTTCATCCTCGCTGTCCACATCGTCAGACAACACCTATACAAATAGTAAAAAAAATATGGCGTCAAATTAATGTTTACAAACTAATCTCTAGCGAACATTTGGCAGTTGCCAAAATTTGGCATCAAATCAATGTTTACATGCCGTGAAGTAGGATTAGGAATTTATGGCTATTTTTTTATACATATCCATAGATTATGGTTCGATTTTTAAGCACAGTCGTCTATGTACAGACCAATCTTGAAGAAAATAATGGCACAAACATATATGTAGGTCATTCAAAATCAATTGTCAAGTCCTGGCTAGGAATTATTAGCACGAACACTAACCCTAGTCGGATTACTAGCAGAAATCATTTGCACAGATGAAACAACTAATCACTTATCACTTGTACCATTCAAACAATCAATACACTACACAGATCTAACGAAACTTACTCAGATTTCATGGATTGGGAGAACATAACCATAGGATTTCTATTCCACAAAGGGGGAGGCAGGAGTAACCAGAGAAACCCTAGGATCTATTTGACACACAAATGGGTATAGATGACTAACCAGTTGTCCGTCGTCGTCGGAGTCGTCGCTGGAGTGGTCGTCGGAGTCATCGCCAGGGTTGTCGCCCGAGTTGTCACCAGAGTCGGTGTGGAACTCCGCCTCCGGCTGTGGAAGCTCAACGCCGGCGACGACGTCAGGGTGCAGCGATACCTCGCCGGCGATGACGGCAACCTCTGTCTCCATCTCCACACCGTGCTCCGGTGCTTCAGCAGCCCCGGCGTCGCCACTCCCTCCGATGGGGCGCTTCGGCGGCATCCTCATACACTGACGGCTTTGAGGACTGAGAGCAGCGTCGAGGATGCAAGGGGAGAGAGAGGATTGTGTGTGTGGCGAGGATGGGGGGTGCGGCCGCTCGAGTGCACCATTAATATGGAGTAGTGGGAGAGAGGCGGGCGGCGGTCAAACCGCTGGCTCGCCTCCTGGTGAGCCTGCGCACCAGACTGCTGGCATGCCTACCGTCGTTTCACACAGCTACTCGCACGCCTCCCGATGACACTATGCAGTGAGCACGCCTCCGTCAATTCACACACCTGCACGCACGCCTCCCGGTCTGCCTGCGCAGCGGATTGCTCGCATGAGTCCCGTCAACTCACGCCTACTCGCACGGCACACCGGTTGCGTGGCGGCATGTATATTGTTTTTCTATT
Organism: Thinopyrum elongatum; assembly: GCA_011799875.1. Taxonomy (NCBI): domain Eukaryota; kingdom Viridiplantae; phylum Streptophyta; class Magnoliopsida; order Poales; family Poaceae; genus Thinopyrum; species Thinopyrum elongatum. The sequence goes on along the minus strand of CM022297.1, from coordinate 162,817,987 downwards.
TGGATGATTAATGCTGCCGCTTTATTGCTTAACCGAAGCATGGCACGTATCCATTGTTAGTCTAACGCTCACGGTTCGAATAAATAATCCATTTGGGATATTGGTTCCCAAGTATTAATAATCTCCCATTTGTAAGAAGATAAAGATTACATCAAAACTAGTCTCAAATTTGACAAAGAAAAGTACAATGCCACTTTGTATTGGTGTCCATATGACAACACGATAAGTTTCATGAACTTCAAATAAGTTTTGGATGTACTAGAATTTAAAAATCAAGATTCTCAATTTTTGAAATTTCTTGCACGGGGAGTAAACATGCACCCAGTGAGACACATGTGTTTTTGCAATCCATTTAGGTGCACTGTCACGTGTGCATGTAGCTCAAATTTGATTTTTGCACATTATACCCATAGAAAATCAATCAATGTACTAAAACGTCTTAATGATCTCTGTTTTTTTTTGGAAATTAAAACGTCCCTCCTTTGGTAACATATGTTCACCGCAGGATAATTTAACATGCATCGTAGTTGCGGTGGATTCGCGGTGTGTGTGTGGGTGTGTGCGTCTGGGGGGTGGCGGGTGGCTCGCAGTACACTACGAGTTGTGAGCCACCGTGTGGGTTGGCCGTTTTGTTAGGCAGGTGCCACATCAGAGTCGTGAATTCGTTATTTAAAACACTACACAACCCTTTCATACATACATGTTTTGGCCACATGCAGTCGATGGTTGTCCTACACGACACTCGATACTCGCGTGTGACACTTTCTATGGGCCCGCGAGGTCGTCGTCCATCACTTTGACGAACAGCCGACAGTGAGGTTAATTTGACTAGCAAGGTCGAATCTTTTTTGTTTGTGTTATGGTGGGAGTATATATATAGTACACGTCGAAGAGGTGGGAGGGGACTAGCATATATACTATACGTACGCGTCCGTGAATAAGTACACCTCACTCAGTGTCGGGACTTTTCGGTTTCCAAGGCACGTGCCATATCAAAGTTGTGAAATTGGCTATTCAAACATCACACAACACCTCTTTAGGCCACATGCATGCAGGCGGTGGTTATCCTAGCTAGGACACTCACGTGTGACGCTTCCATCTGCGGGCCCACGAGGCCATCGTCGATGCATGCATCACTTTGACCCACATCGGGAGAGGTTAATTAATTTCACCCTCGAGGAGGATTCTTTTTGGGTTGTATTACGGTAGGAGCATATAGTATGCGTCGAAGAGGGGGAAGGGGACCATCATATGTAGTACGCTTCATGAACCTCGCTCTGTGTGGGGACTTTACGGTTTTTGAGGCATGTGGCACATCAAAGTTGTGCATTTTGGGTATTCAACATATGTTTGGCCCACATGCAAAGCGATGGTGGTTGTCCTCTCGTACCCACTTAAGCGGTTATCAGCGATATCGATGCTTTCCATCTGTGGGCCCACTTGGTCCATCACTACTTTTTGCCTGACAACGAGAGAGGTTAATTTGACTTAGGAGGGGATTATTTTTTTGTTTGTAATATGGTATATATATAGGTCATGCTCTGGGATGACATGATACAGTTTGAGCACACACACATGCATGTGTACGCATGAATCCCTCCCATCGAGTCGAAGTGGCTAGTACAACGACACGTCATGAAGCGATCTCGCTCTGTGTGGGGACTGTACAATTTTCGACGCACGCGCCACATCAATGTTGTGAAATGGTATTCAAACATGCATGCCCGCATCACCTCCATACATATGCATGTAGTGGTTGTCTTCGAATGGTACACTCCCTCGCGTGGTTATCGGCGACAAGCCTATATATTCGTGGGCCCGCGTGGACATCCATGACCACCTTGACCGACAATAAGATAGGTTACCATGGCGGATTCTTCCTTTGGTTCATGTTATCGTAGTATAGGTCATGGTGAGATTCGGACCTAATTAAGTTTGAGCGCATACTATGCACGCATGCATGCATGAATCCCAGTCATCGGCTTGAAGTGTGGTGTGACATACATATGCATCGTCAACCTAACCCTCACTCAGTGTGGGGATTTCTGGTTCGAAAGCACGGAGCCACATCAAAGTTGTTCCATTGTGTATTCAAAACACACCTCTCCATACATATGTTTGGGACACACACATGCAGTGGTTGTCTTCGGGGACTAGCTACTTGCGTGATTATTGGCGAGCTAGCCCATCTTCGGGGTCGCATGGACGGCCATCACTTTGACCAACAACAAGAGAGAGGTTGTACGACCAAGGTGGATTATCCTTGGTCCATTTTACGATCCATCTTGGTGAGATGCCTCTCTGGCCCGCTGACTGAAAGTGGGTGTGTGTGGGGGGGGGGGGGCTGCTACTTCGCACTTTGCTAGGTGAACCTTGGTTGGGGGGGCATGCATTCATAGCTTAGGATTCCCTTCGTGCTGACACGAGGGGGGGCAAGCAATACCGTGCGCTTTGCGAGATAGGTGCCACATCGAAGTTGCATTTGGTATTTGAACATCAAACCACCCTTTTCATACAAAAATTTGGTCCAGATGCAAGTGTGTTCGTGTTCTGACCCTCTCCCGCGTCATTTTTCGCCAAATTTATGAACATTAGACAAGTCGGATGATGCAACATACACGGTTCACTCACACTAACTGTGTGCCATGCCGGTGCCCCTGTCACGCACATGCGCACAGTACATTGGGCTCCACGAGGCTTCCCCTCTCAAAAATATCTACCCGCCTGCAGCTTTTTTCTGTTTAATAACACACGGTTATTATGTTTCGACCGTGTGTGATGTTTCTTGTTCCCAATCCCGCCTGCATCCCTCGAAAATATCTGCCCGCCTCGAGGGTTTTTCTGTTTCATAACTCACGATTGTTATCTCCGGACTGTGTGCGATGCACCATCATCCAAATTTTCAATAGCCCCGGCATTTCACTCCTGCGTTTGACTCCCGCGTAGTAAAATTTTTAGTAGCCGCGTCATTTCCTCAAACACACCCCCCGCCGCCCCTCCACACACACACACACACACCAAAACCTCCTCGGGCGCGCGCGCACGCGCGCACACACACACACCCTCCCTCGCTCGAAACCCTAGCAAGGTCCCCGCCGCCGTCGCCGCAAGGCCTCCATTGTCAACATCTGCCGGTTTGCCCGTGCAGCTTACCCACCGATCTTTATACCCAGGCCGCCCTGAGTTTCTTAGATGACGCCTGCCAAACGCCCCCTTTCCCATAGATCCCCATCCCCATCCCCATCCCCCACTCCAGAGCGTCACAGCCTAAGCCTGGCTACGCTTCCCGTGGAGCTCGAGGAGCGACTGGCCCAAAAGAGGTGTATCATGGTCTCTTCGCCCGACGTCGCCGAGGAAGCTGATGACCATTACTGGCCGCAGGCACTCAATCAGCGGGCTAGAGTATGCGGGTATGTCACGGACGCCGGCTATGACATCGAGGTCATCGACAGCGATGGCCTGAGGCGGGCTATGTCACAGGTTAAGTGGCCCACACCCAACCCCTCGGGTTCAACCGCCGTCGATCTCATCCATGGCCCCGCCGCTGATCTCCTCTGGCTTGCTGTCAAGAATTTGCCATCCTACATCACCATCGAGCCCCTTTTGTCATTTCTGAAGGACATGTTCTGCGACGCTGGCTTGGGATCCACAGCTTCCAAGTCAGACCTCATCGACGGTGACCACGAGGAGGGCACCCTCTCTGGCTCTTGTAAGGGGAAAGAGCCCATCTGCTCTTCCAAGGGGAAAGAGCCCGTCTGCGACATCAGGGAGGGCACCCTACAGCCATGCTCTTCCAAGGGGAAGGAGCCCATCTGCGACAACATGGAGCGCATCCAGGGTCCGTGCTCTTCCCACGGGAACAAGCCCATCTGTGACAAGCGAGGAAATCCATGATTTGTTTTGCCGTGCCTCTTCACGGGAGGGAACCCATGATTTGTTTTGTCGAGTCCCTTTTGTAGTGTAGTGAGAATATGTCCAGTTTTAATTGCTATATTTGGTTGTTTGCAGTATGCCTTGTTTATTTCAGTTGTTCACAATGCAATGCTCTATATGTGCAATTATTTACTGTGCAGTACATTTCATCAATCCAGTTTTAAACATACCGATAGGAATGCATATATTTGCTTGTTGTTAAGCCTGTTATAGCTAGCATATGCCTCTTTTAAAGTTTTTTGATTGTTCGGTTGTTTGTAGGTAGCATATGTCCTGTTTCAAATGCTATCTTTGGTTGTTCGTAGTATGCCTTGTTTATTCCAGTTATTCAGAACATGATGTTCTATATGTGCAAGTATGAACTGTGCAGTTCAATTTCATCAATACCAGTTTCAACAATACCACTATGAATGACTACATTTGGTTGCTGCATCTTGTAGTTAACACGCCTTTCCATTTTTAGTTAACAATAACCAGTGTACTTAGACTGGCACAATACCAGTTTGAATGACTATGTTTGCTTGTTGTTAAATGTTAGGTCTGTTGCAGTTAACACACCTTTCCACTTGTTTTGCTTTACTAGCGTGCTTAAACCTGCACACTGAAGCTATCTTTTGGAGATTATTTTGTCTACCATGGATAATTTTGGTTAATGTTTAGCCTGTTGTGCTTAACATGCCTCTCGATGTACCTACACAGGACAATTTTGGGAATGACTGCTATTTTCCATCGAGGTTAGTTTCATCCCATGGCTTATATATACTCACTGTTCAGGATATCGGTAGCTGGTACCATATAGGCCGGGGGCTGATAAGGGACTAATCGGTGAATCAGACTTTTAACTAAATATATCTATAACCCATTTATCATTAGGTTAACTAGGGCCATATGTAATATATCTGAGGCTACATAGCAACATGCACTGTACTTAATGTCTAAATATGCAATCCTAGGCTACATAGCAATAAGGAAGAGTGTTACCTTAATGTTCTGATGTTGTCTAGATATACGTAGAAGAGCAGCAGCAGCAACAACAGCAACACAACCCTGTTTGGATACTCAACTTAGCTATAGGTTAGAGTTAGTTTCTAGCTCATGACTAACCCTGAACTAACTCCATCCAAAGAGGTGTTTGGATGACAGGGTTAGATTGACAATAAATGCACTAGGAGAACTAGCTCCAATTAGCACCTCTTGGGTTGGATAGTTTTTTTGGGTGGGTTAGATGCAACTAGCTCAAACTAGCCCTCATGTTTGGATATACTTTAGGGCTATTTGAGCCCGAACTAGCTCAAACTAACTCTAACCCATGGATACAGCAGCAGTTAATCAGCCGATAATTTGTAAGAATGCAATAAACTCCTTTCGGCCCATAATATAAGATGTTAATTCATCTAATATGTGAGTATATTGGATGTTATAAGATATTATAAAAGAGTGTTGTACTACATCATTGTGCAATTGTTGTTTAGCTTCTAATATTAACTTGGTGCTTTTAGGTACATATGTCATTGGTAAAGATCCGCGCTTTGACCCTTTCTTCGTATGGGGCAATGAGATATTGATGAACCAGCATCAAGTGAGGAAGCTGATAAAGATTATTAGTAAAATGGGTCAAAAGATGGCAATTAAACTATTTGTTTACACTTTATCCAAGACAACAGCGAACTGTAGGATGGTAAGTAAGAACTCTGCAGCCTTCTTTTTACTGCCCATAATGAGTTGTGTTAGATGACAATGTCTGAATCTTTTTCCTTTGCAGTGGTTCCCAAAGCAGTTTACTCAAGATTACCTCTCAAACTACATGATTGGTGGGCATGCAAAGGTTAAAGTATTTCTACCAGAACACGATGATTATCTAGATGTTTTCATGAAGACCGTGAAGGATGGGCGGTCGGCCATCACAAGGGGTTGGACTAGAGTCGTGCGTGCCTTCTGCATGGAGGAGGGCACAATATGGGCATTCCGCTTCACCTTGTTCAGCAACCAGAATGTATTTCGCCTCTTTCTTTACTGTCTTTAATAGTACAAGTATACAACTATGGTTCATCATTCTTTATTTGGTTCTTATGTAATTCTTGAACATATGTACCTATGAATCGAATAATGCATTGGTTGTTTGAACCTGATGGATATGAATAAAGCTATAGCATACATTTAAATTCAAATTCAAATCCGGTACAATTTGAAATAGCAGCAATTAAATTACAGTGAAATTATGCTCTCCAGGTTGTTACGGCACACACGGTTGGTAAAACACAAACGTTTGCGATATACACCATAATCCGACACGGTTCACAGAGAGGAAACGTGTGCAAGCATGCACACAGTTGCCGTTTGCAAAGCGTGTGCGATGTCAGACAATATCACAAACGGTGCAGGCAAACTAAATGTTTGTGATAGTTGCCTTATCGTACACGATTCGCAACCATGAACTGTTTTTGATGAAGTATGCATCGTAAACGTTGCATCACAGAATAGCGTGTGCGATAGTTGTCGTGTACGACGATGTTACGACGGTCCGACGTTTCATAATCCTGTCCGACACTCGTACGATGATTAGCTAATCTTCTTAATTAGTTATCGCATACGGTTTGGGAAAAGCGAATGTGTGTGATTGTCTGCTTATCATACACGTTCTATAATAGTGAACCATTTGTGATGGGCCGCGCATCGTAAACGTAGCACCACAGAATACCCACTACGATGGCAATGCGAGCACAAACGAGTAGGAGTACTGTATATGCATCAAGGCTCCCTATCCCCAATGGTTTCTGGGTCGTGTGGGAAGGACCCCCCCTATCGCCCACACTCACTTGGCGATGGTTCCAAATGCCATCGCGGAAAGGGGTTAAAAACCGTTTGTATAGCACCTCGCTGTACTAGTGTATGATTCAATTATGTTAACACTATTGAGAGGTTGCACCAGTGAGAGTATGAACCCTAGGCCTTGTTTCTAAGCATTGATATACCATTTTGCTCATTGTTTGCTACTTGCTACCTTGCTATTTTTATTATTTCAGATTACAAAAACCTATATCTACTATCCATACTACAGTTGTATCACCATCTCTTCGCCGGACTAGTGCACCTATACAATTTACCATTGTATTGGGTGTGTTGGGGACATAGGAGATTTCTTGTATTTGACTACAGGGTTGTTTGAGAGAGGCCATCTTCATCCTACACCTCCCATAGACTGATAAACCTTAGGTCATCCACTTGAGGGAAATTTGTTGCTGTCCTACAAAACTCAGCGCATGGAGACCCAATATAGTCTACAAGAATAAACGTTGCATAGTAGACATCATCGGCAATCTCCAAACCTTCGAAAGACCTCTTTGCAAACCACAATTACTCTTTCTTGCCAAAGACTTTGCTTGGTGAAGACAATTAGTCTTCGACACTCAAGTTGACACCTATCCGTCTAGAGAGTGCACATCTCTCAAGAGTAATAAGTACAATAACTCTAAGTCAGAGCTACTGTGATGCTCAACCAATGTCTAAGTTTTGGTTCTTGATTTTCTCTCAGTGGATCCTGAACTCAAAACTCTTGAGAGGGGTGCTCAATCAATCTTCTCAGAATCTCAAGTAGAGTTGCCCACAATCAATGTTGGTGCCCTGAAGGGAAATGAGCATTTAGGACATGCGGTCCAGCTGTCGGGGACGAATCCGCGATCACCTATGGGACCCAGGGAAGGACCCCTTTATGTTCGGCAGGGAGAGACGGTCGCACGAAGAGCAAATCTAGCGAAGAACACGACAGCACACGAGAGAGATTTTACCCAGGTTCGGGCCGCACGGATGCGTAAAACCCTACTCCTGCTTTTTGGTGTATTATCTGGATGATTGTTCTAGCTCCAGGAGCGCTACAGTACAGAGTAGCTGCGTACAATACTGGAGTTCTCCATCTCCCAGTTCCTAACCCCCTTCCACGTTGCCTATGGGCCTCCTTTTATACGCACAAAGGGGTCACCAACAGGTGGCAAACAGTAAAGGTAGAGGTGGAAAGTTGCTACAGTAAGGCCATTATTACTAGGATGACATGTCCTACCTACCACTGACGGCAGGGGACAAGGGCATTAAATGCCCATGCCTTAGCTGTCCAGATACATGTACCCGGACGTCTTGGACGTGGGAAAAGCCTATCCCACCTGCTCCTGCACCGCTAGCTACAGAGTACCGCCGTCTACACAGTGCCCTGCCACACACGCTTGCAAGGACCCAGAGCGCCACGCTGGTAGAGGCACCGGAGCAGCACAGTAGCACAGTGGTACAGCAACGCTTGCCGCGGCAAGACCTTGCCGCACCTGACAGCTTGCTGCAACCAATAGCTTGCCGCGCAAGGTAACTTGCCGGGGCAAGTACCTTGCTGCAGCTGCTATCTTGCCGCAACCAATACCTTGCCGCAGCCAATGACTTGCCGGGGCAAGTACTCTGCTACAGCAAACCTCAGGCTGGGCCTCAACTGTCCCTCCCGGCAAGCTCCTCTTGCGGGGGCCTTGACTCTTGCTTTGTATACTTTGTTCTTGAATGGCTTAATAACCTTGAGCTTCTCTCTGGCTGTCCTCCCGTAAGCCTGGCCGCGGGATGCTGCTACTGCCCGTGCACAAGTACGGGGTACTAGGGTACCCCTATTCTAGTACACCGACACCAGCCAATGGCCAAATGACACGTTTCGAACGGTCGGATTTTGAGCACAACACATTTCTTGTGGAGCAAGTCACTCTAACTCCTCGGTCCGAAGGATATCTCTTGCAGCCTAGAAGAAAAATGTCTCTGGCTAGCAAGTAATCATTTGGTGCACAAGAGATTTCACTCAGTCTTTCATAGGTTTCGGCTAAGCATCACAACGGATCTAAGCTTTGAGAACCTATACCCGTCTTAATAGTATGGTGGTCCTATGATTCAAATAAGAGAAATAAGAAGAACAAAACAAATGATATGTCTTCTCTTCGCCTTCAAACTTCTCGACTGTAGTCATTCTTCTTTGGGCACATCGAATGGAAATTGCTTTGCGTCAGCAATAATTTTAAGGGTTCAATTCCTTCACACAATTTTCTCGGTACCATCTCTTCTAGTAATGTATCTCTTCCTTCCCTGCAACACAGATGATCTTCGGTGAAATTCAGAACATAGAATTCTTCTTAGATCTCCATGGACTATTTCTCTCTGCATGCAATAGCAAACAAATCAGTCCATGACTGTTTCTGGCAACAATCTCTGAAACACAAGAGGGAAAGATATTGCACCAACAGTATATCATATGGAACATGATATGGACAAGGCAATAAATATAAAGTGATCTTTTGCTTGTTTGAATAATTGTGTGGACTACAAATTAATTTCCACAAAAACCGATGTTCTGTTTTGGAAACACCAAGACACAAATACAAGCAATTTTTTGTTGTTGTGAGGTTGGCTTTCTTTCAGTCGGATATCTCAGGATTCCTATTCACTTTAGCAAGCTCCAAAAGAAAGAGTGGCGGATAATTGGGAGCATTTGAGAAGATGCTTAGTAAGTGAAGGGCAAGCTTCTACCTTATGGAGTGTGTCTCATTCCAATTAGCATTGCCCTTACTAGCTTGCCAATGTTCATGTTATTCTTCCTCAAAATACCCAAAGCGGTGCGAAATTGAGTGGGTTTCTTAAACATCATGATTCTTCTAGAAAAGCAATAAGCACAAGTGGAAGTGTCTGTTATCTAGATGGGATATTATATGTCCACCAAAATATTAGTGTCTACTTTGAATGGAAGACCTAGAGGTCACAAACAAGTGTTTGCTCAACAAATTCATGTTCAAACTACTTACGAAGGAAGTTGTTTGGCAGGAATTGCTGAGCAGCAAAATCTATACTCAAAGACTTTATCTGCTAACATACTTGGCTATTTGGAAAGATCTAATGAGGATGAAGGATGAGTTCTTCATAAAGGGCAAAATTCATAGTAGGAAATGACCTAACTACACGGTTTTGGGAAGATTCTTGGCGAGGTGATACCCCATTAGGCTTACAATACCAAAACTTATATAACATCGCACAACATAACAATGTATTTGTAGCATCAATTCTTGGGGCGTGGATGTTGAATATTCAGTTTCATTGGGTGCTCCTTGCGTATAAGTGCACGAAGCAGGTTCATTATGTTTAGAGGTTGATGACGGTCGTCCTATTGGAGGATGATGACTTATCTCGGTTGAAGCTAACAAATTCTGGTGGTTTCTCTAATACGTGTATCTAATATCATTAACACTGGTACGAGCTTTAGAAACAAATATATCTCAAAGTGAAAGGTCCCTTTCAAGATATATTTTTAATATGGTTCTTACACGAAGGAGTAACTCTGACGAAAGATAACATGGAGTACATAATCAAGAGGAAACAATCCGCCATTTTATTTGATCTTGCATGTACATTGGCGTGGTGAATAATGCATGTTGCACTTAATCTACCACCCCATCTAGCATGGTGAATATGTCTAGTAACTAGTTAAGAATAAGCATCATTGAGAGCTTATAGACATTCATGTTCTTGCTTCCAATTTAGCATCTTGAAGCGAAGCTTCTTTCTACTCTCGCGGGAGTCGTTGGGTTTCCCTATAGAGGAAGGGTGAAGTAGATGGCTGCAAAGTTTTCCCTCAGTTAAGAACCAAGTTTTATCGAACTAATAGGAGCTTCTTAGCTAACAAGATAAGCAGTGCCTACACACAAACAAAATAAAATACTTGCACCCAACGCGGCAAGAGGGTTGTCAAGTCCCTTGTCTTGCAATTACAAGGTTAAAAGCAAATAAAATATACATACTAATGAAGTGAAACAGCAATTGAAAAGAGTAATTTTTGTAGAAGAAAATATTAATGGAGAATAGTCTCGGGGGTGCTACTTCTTGAGCTTGCGTTGGTTTTTCCGTTGAAGAGGAAAGGGTGATGCAGCAAAGTAGAGATAAGTATTTCCCTTAGTTAAGAACCAAGGTATCAAATACAGTAGGAGATACAAGCAAGTCCCCAATCTATGCACCTGCAGAAACAATCAAACACTTGCACCCAACGCGATAAAAGGGGTTGTCAATCCCTTCACGGTCACTTGCAAAGGTGAGATCTGATAGAGATAGATATAAAAGCTTACCAAAACATAAAACAAAATAAAAGTAAATAAATTGCAGCAAGCTATTTTTGGGTTTTTTGGTTTATAGATCTGAAAATATATGATGGAAAATAGACCCGGGGGCCATAGGTTTCACTAGAGGCTTCTCTCTTGAAGGCAAATAATACGGTGCGTGAACAAATTACTGTCGAGCAATTGATAGAAAAGCACAAAGTTATGACGATATCTAAGGCAATGATTATGCATATAGGCATCATGTCCGTGTCAAGTAGACCGAAACAATTCTGCATCTACTACTATTACTCCACACATCGACCGCTATCCAGCATGCATCTAGAGTATTAAGTTCATAAAGAATGGAGTAACGCCTTAAGTAAGATGACATGATGTAGAGGGATAAACTCAAGCAATTTGATGAAAACCCCATATTTTTACCCTTGATGGCAACAATACAATATGTGCATCGCTACCCCTACTTTGTCACTGGGTGAGGACACCACAAGATTGAACCCAAAACTAAGCACCTCTCCCATTGCAAGAAGAACCAATCTAGTTGGCCAAACCAAACCGATAATTCGAAGAGAAATGCAAAGATATCAAATCATGTATATAAGAATTCAGAGAAGATTCAAATAATATTCATAGATAAACTGATCATAAATCCACAATTCATCGGATCTCCACAAACACACCGCAAAAGAATATTACATTGGATAGATCTCCAAGAACATCGAGGAGAACATGGTATTGAGAATCAAAGAGAGAGAAGAAGCCATCTAGCTACTAGCTATGGACCTGTAGGTCTGAGGTAAACAACTCATGCTTCATCGGAAGGGTAATAGAGTTGATGTAGAAGCCCTCTGTGATCGAATCCCCCTTCGGCAGGATGCTGGAAAAGGCCCCAAGATGGGATCTCACGTGTACAGAAGGTTACAGCGGTGGAAAAGTATTTGGTGGACGCCTCTGGTCGTTTGGGAATATTTGGGAATTTATAGAGGAAGAATTAGGGTTAGGAGAGCTCCGAGGGGCCCACAAGCCCTCAGGGCGCGCCCCTGGCTTGTTGTAACACCCCCAGTGCTTAACTGCAGTAATCACCCTTTTGATTATGCCATGTCATCATGTTTAACAGTGCATGATCATCATTAGCATTATATTGCATTTCAACTCCTAAGTCAAAATCCAAATTTAAATGAAAGTGAAATATAAAAGTTGTGCAACATAGAAACTAAAATGTTCGATAAATAGCAAATATTCCAGAGACTATTCTAAAATTGAAACCAACAATAAATAAAATAATTAGGTGGCTCTAACATTGTCAAAACAGCAAGGTTTAATACATTCTATTTATTATAAAAATTGTGTGAGATCCATTTAACTCCAAATTAATTTTTGGTAGTAGTAGAGGATGCCTAGAAATTATTGGAACAATTGCTATGTTTTACAAAAACCATTTTGAGGCCTAACTATTTACTAAACAGAGACGTATGAATAAATAAAAAGAAAAGACAAAAGAAAAGAAAATAGAACAGAGAAATAAAAAAAGAAAGCCTCGGCCTAACTGGGACTCGGCCCAGCTCGCCCCCTTGGCCTATTTAGGCCTCCCCAACCCCCACCGAAACCCTAATCCCCCCCTCTCGCTCCCCACTCCCTCGCCCCTCCTCTGCCTCCCCCGATCTGGATCGGGGGGGGATCGTTCCAGTCGCCCCGTCGCTCCTGATGACGCCGCCGCCCATCGATCGCCGTTGCCGCACGCCGTCGTCACCGCCCGACCCCGTCGCCCCTCGCCATCGTCGCCTCGCCTCCTCGCCTCTGCCTCGCCAGACCACCCCGAGCCCGCTGCCCTCCCCGACCGGCCCCTGTGAGCCGCCGCCTCCGCTCCCCACTCTCTCCCCGGTCGCCGCGACCCGCACCGCGCCCGCACGCGCCCGAGCGCGCTCACCGCCCTCCCCCTCTCTCTGTCGCCGCCGCGCCCACGGTCGCCGTGCCCTGGCCGCACCAGCGCGCGCTCCCCGCTCCCCGCACCGCCCGCTCGCGCGCGCCGCCTGCTCGCAGCGCGCGCCGCCTCCCCGCAGCCCACGGCCCCGAAACGTTTTTAAAATTAAAAATAAAAATAATTAATAAAAATAATTAGTTAATTAAATAATTAATTAGTGAATTAATTAAGTTAATTAACTCTGATTAATTTGTCTAATTATTTAGTTAGTTTAATTAAACTGTAATTAAGTTAACTAAACCCTAATTAAACCTAACAGAGTATGACAGGTGGGACCCACTGGTCCTGACATCATGCTGACGTCAGCAAACACTGTTTCGGATAATGTTTGATTTAAAAAAATAATTAAATTCCAGAAAATTAATAAAAGCTTTAGAAAATCATATAAAATAATCCGTAGCTCAGATCAAAAAACTTTGTACATGAAAGTTGCTCAGAACGACGAGACGAATCCGAATGCGCGGTCCGTTCGTCCGTCACACGTCCCTAACTATACGAACATGCAACCGTTTCCCTCCGGTCATCTGTCTGACAAATGTCCGGAACCGGGAAAACATTCCCGGATGAATCCCACCTTCGCCAGTATCACCCGGCACTGCGTTAGATCACCTCCGTCACCGCGTATTGCCATGTTATGCTTTGTGCTGCACTTGTTCGCTTTGTATTTATACTGTTTCCTCCCCCTCTTCTCTCTCGGTAGCCCCCGAGACCGACGTCGTCCCCGAGACCGACGCAGCTCCGAAGACCAAAGACACCGTTGACGACCTTGCCCTTGCCGCCGAGCAACCAGGCAAGCCCCCCCTTTTGATCATACCGATATCGCCGATTCTATTTTCTCATGCTTGCATTAGAATTGCTGCTGCTACTGCTTTACCTATTCTGATGCATAGCCTGTTTACTGTAACCTGCTGTTGATAATTACCTGCATAACCTAAACTGCTTAGTATAGGCTGGGTAGAGACCTATCAGTGACCCCACTAGTCCCGACCGCCCCGCTGGATTATCAGAAGACCCGATCAACGGGATTGAAGACCAGGTCCCGGCACCGCACCTCACCCCCTTAGTTGTAACGACACTGCAGCGTTACCACCGAGTGCCGAGGGTGATACCTCGTGTAGCACTTCTGATGTTAACTATGTAGAGTAGCTATTCGGTCGTGGTCATCGAGGGTGATTCCTCCTTCACCACTTCCGGTAACGACGCTGTCGTGCAACACATCAAGTGTGAACCCATCGAGGGTGATTCCTCCGAGTTCACCTTGACGAATACATCGAGTGGGAATTCAACGAGGGTGATACCTCGGATTCCTCTGATGTTATGGACACACGGATACTTGGACTTTACACTGTTACTTGGATAGGCGGGTCGACCCTGAGGGGTACCCGCGTGCGCCTGAGAGGCGAGTGTTGTGAAGACGGGTGCCTGTATGGTGCCCGAGTGATGAATACGAGGTGCGGCCGGGCATTCTTAACCCTTGCAGCAAGTCCTCGAGATGGGGCGACGGGGTCACATCTTTCGTGAGTCTCTGCTCGTTACCGCAAGCCCTAGTCCACTAACGATTTGGATATTTGATCCGAGCAGGCCTCTGGCCTGATAGCACTAACCATCACGTGGGCATAGTATGGGCGTTCTGCATCGTAGCATCAGCCGACAGTTCTGTCAGACGTCCAGTTCAGCATTGTGGCATGGTCGGATCGTACCGACCCTCCGAGGCGGTGCTGGTATCCACCCTGCACACAACGACCCGGAGTGCACAGGGCGATGGTCCAAGACCCCTGAGTGCTTAGGATGTAGACTGGCGGGGACCTCTCTGCTGAGCTCTAGGTAGGGCTGCGGTGTGTCGTTTGGCCGAGGCCGGGCATGACCCAGGATAGTGTGTTCGGCCGGAGTTAATCGAGCGTGTTGGGTAAGTTGGTGCACCCCTGCAGGGAAGAAAACTTCTATCGATAGCCGGTCCTACGGTAAAGGACACTCAGAGTTGTATCCCGATCGACACAACTAGACCGTGAGATGATACCTGGATATATGGCTCTGGGATTGCTTCTCGCAGGGAGTCGAGAAGGGATCTCCGGACGAGGTTGATGACTGTATGGCTCTGGGATTGCTTTCTCGCAAGGAGTCAAGAAAGGATCTCTAGGTGAGGTTGAGACTTAATGATACTGCTACATTATATGGTACTGTCTACACTCTTCTAATGCTGCAAGACCTCTGAAGATGCTAGTCTTCGATAGGACTAGGCCTCCTCTCTATTCTGGCATTTCTGCAGCCCAGTCCACATATACAGCCTCCCTTTGAAAATGTTGCATATGTAGTGTAGATCTTTGCTTGCTGAGTACTTCTGAGTACTCAGGGTTGCTTTGTTTTCCTTTTCTCCCCATATCAGTTTGACGTGACCAAGATGACGGAGCCCCCTGAGACAGATGCCCCGTCGATTGACTACTACTACTACCCAGAGGATGGATACTACTACGAGCTTGCCGTCGACCAGGAGTAGGTTCGGAGGGTCCCAGGCAGGAGGCCTACGCCTTCGATCGTAGTGTTTTATTTTGCCCCGCCTTTCTAAAGGCCTTTCTGTGCTGTCTTTTATATCTGTACTCAGATATCTGATGCTTCCGCTGACGCTTGTTCGTAAGCTTATGCATTCGAGCCCTCAAGGCCCCTGGCTTGTAATATAAAGCTTGTATGACTTTATTTATGTTTTAGAGTTGTGTTGTGATATCTTCCCGCGAGTCCTTAGGCTTGATCGTGTGCATTTGCGTGTATGATTAGTGCACGATCGGGCCGGGGGCGTCACACTTGTGGAGTCCTCGGGACTGCTGTGCCTTCAACTCCAAGTTTGCTGGGTGTCTTCTGGTCCAAGAAAAATCATCGCGAAAGTTTTATTCCGTTTGGACTCCGTTTGATATTCCTTTTCTGTAAAACTCAAAAACAAGGAAAAACAGAAACTGGCACTGGGCTCTAGGTTAATAAGTTAGTCCCAAAAATTATATAAAATAGCATATTAATGCATATAAAATATCCAAAACAGATAATATAATAGCATGGAACAATAAAAAAATTATAGATACGTTGGAGATGTATCAAGCATCCCCAAGCTCAATTCCTGCTCGTCCTCGAGTAGGTAAATGATAAAAATAGAATTTTTGATGTGGAATGCTACCTAACATATTTATCCATGTAATTTTCTTTATTGTGGCATGAATATTCAGATCCATAAGATTCAAAACAAAAGTTTAATATTGACATAAAAACAATAATACTTCAAGCATACTAATAAAGCAATCATGTCTTCTCAAAATAACAAGGCCAAAGAAAGTTATCCCGACAAAATCATATAATCTGGCTATGCTCCATCTTCATCACACAAAGTATTAAATCATGCACAACCCCGATGAAAAGCCAAGCAATTGTTTCATACTTTTGATGTTCTCAAACTTTTCAACTTTCACGCAATACATGAGTGTGAGCCATGGATATAGCACTATAGGTGGAATAGAATATGGTGGTTGTGGAGAAGACAAAAAGAAGGAGATATTCTCACATCAACTAGGCGTATCAATGGGCTATGGAGATGCCCATTAATAGATATCAATGTGAGTGAGTAGGGATTGCCATGCAACGGATGCACTAGAGCTATAAGTTTACGAAAGCTCAAAAAGAAACTAAGTGGGTGTGCATCCAACTCGCTCGCTCATGAAGGCCTAGGGAAATTTGAGGAAGCCCATCATTGGAATATACAAGCCAAGTTCTATAATTAAAAATTCCCACTAGTACATGAAAGTGACAACATAGGAGACTCTCTATCATGAAGATCATGGTGCTACTTTGAAGCACAAGTGTGGTAAAAGGATAGTAGCATTGCCCCTTCTCTCTTTTCTCTCATTTTTTTTCTTTTCTCTCATTTTTTATTTGGGCTTCTTTGGCCTCTTTTATTTTTGTAAAGTCTGGAGACTCATCCCAACTTGTGAGGGAATCATAGCTTCCATCATCCTTTCCTCACATGGGACAATGCTCTAATAATGAATATCATCACACTTTTATTTACTTACAACTCGATATTTAGAACAAAAATATGACTCTATATGAATGCCTCCGGTGGTGTACCGGGATATGCAATGATCAAGAGAGACATGTATAAAAAATATAAACGGTGGCCTTGCCACAAATACTATGTCAACTACATGATCATGCAAAGCAATATGACAATGATGAAGCGTGTCATAATAAATGGAACGGTGGAAGTTGCATGGCAATATATCTCGGAATGGCTATGGAAATGCCATAATAGGTAGGTATGGTGGCTGTTTTGAGGAAGGGTATATGGTGGGTGTAGTGCACCGGCGAAAGTTGCGCGGTACTAGAGAGGCTAGCAATGGTGGAAGGGTGAGAGTGCATATTTATTGCAAAAGAACTCACATACTTATTGCAAAAGTCTATTAGCTATCGAAACAAAGTACTACACGCATGCTCCTAGGGGGATAGATTGGTAGGAAAAGACCATCGCTTGTCCCCGACCGCCACTCATAAGGAAGACAATAAATAAATAAATCATGCTCCGACTTCATCACATAACGGTTCACCATACGTGCATGCTACGGGAATCATAAACTTTAACACAAGTATTTCTACCAATCCACAATTACTCACTAGCATGACTCTAATATCACCATCTTTATATCTCAAAACAATCATAAGGAATCAAACTTCTCATAGTATTCAATGCTCTTTATATGAAAGTTTTTATTATATCCCTCTTGGATGCCCATCATATTAGGACTAAATTCATAACCTATGCAAATTACCATGCTGTTTAGAGAGACTCTCAAAATAATATAAATTGAAGTATGAGAGTTAAATAATTTCTATAAAATAAAGCCACCGCCGTGCTCTAAAAAGATATAAGTGAAGCACTAGAGCAGAATTGCCTAGCTCAAAAGATATAAGTGAAGCACATAGAGTATTCTAATAAATTCACGATTCATGTGTGTCCCTCTCAAAAGGTGTGTACAGCAAGGATGATTGTGGCAAACTAAAAAGCAAAGACTCATAACATACAAGACGCTCCAAGCAAAACACATATCATGTGGTGAATAAAAATATAGCCTCAAGTAAATTTACCGATAGACGAAGACGAAAGAGGGGATGCCATCCGGGGCATCCCCAATCTTAGATGCTTGGTTGTCCTTGAATATTACCTTGGGGTGACTTGGGCATCCCCAAGCTTAGGCTCTTGCCACTCCTTATTCCATAGTCCATCAAATCTTTACCCAAAACATGAAAACTTCACAACACAAAACTCAACAGAAAACTCATGAGATCCGTTAGTATAAGAAAATAAATCACCACTTTTTGGTACTGTTGTGAACTCATTATTTATTTATATTGGTGTAATATCTACTGTATTCCAACTTCTCCATGGTTCATACCCCCCGATACTACCCATAGATTCATCAACATAAGCAAACAACACATAGAAAACAGAATCTGTCAAAAACAGAACAGTCTGTGAAGATCTGAATTGTTCTAATACTTATATAACTAAAAAAATTCTAAAAAATTAGTAAAGGATAGGAAATTTGTATATAAATCTTGTGTAAAAAATTCAGGGTTTTTCCACACTCCAGTGAATTTAAACGATTATGTTACTAGACGCAAAATTTTCTGTTTTTCAGCAAGATCAAATCAACTATCACCGTAAGCCATCCCGAAGGTCTTACTTGGCTCAAACACTAATTAAAACACCAAAACACAATTAATACAGAGGTAATAATGTGTATTTATTGAAAAACAGAACCAAAAACTTAAAAATAAAATTGGGTTGCCTCCCAACAAGCGCTATTGTTTAACGCCCCTAGCTAAGCATAAAACATAGATCTAGGTATTGTCATCTTTGGTATGCAACTCTTTCTTATTCAAATCTTCCAAAACTTTTCTTAGCAAACCTATCGTTTCCTTTATTTCCCTTCTAGTAGGTGAACTTAATTCATGAAAAGGACTTTGATTAGTGATTTTGACATTCATAAACCCGTAATCTGGATCATCACCATATATATCATCATATAAAATACATATTTCATTTTTAACGGGTTCCCTAGTCATCTTTTACAACCAATCATCATTAAATCCTACATAAATTCCCCTTGTTATCCAATCAAATTTATCATAAGTCTCAAGGTACAAGGTTTGAGTGATTTCCGAGTAGGGAACTCTCCTCCTAAGATTGTCGCTGTAAGATTGATAATCTCTAGATTCCAAACTACGCAGGGTTTCTTTATCATGGAGAATTTCTTCAATTGGAGGATGTTCAACATATTTATTATAGAAAGAAAAAATTTCCCTAGCCTCTTGTATTATAAAATCAAATTCCCGCATAAGGATGATAGTGGCAATCTTTTTAGCTTTAGGATGATTAATATTGGGAAGTTCATAAAACACCTTTTGCAAAGCGGGATGGATATGCACAAATTTTCTGTCTAATTTTTCAATAAGCATGACAATGGCATCCGCATAACAATTTGTATTGAGAAGAGTAGATCTTTTACTAATAGGCATAGTTCCTGTACAATCAAAGAATTCTTGAATAACACTTTTCCCAATAATATTAACGTCTCCCACATGAAAAGTTTTTGCTTTATAATTAGGAGGAGCTTCAGTTTCATGATCTAAAGAACAACATCCAAGTTTTTCCTCAAGATTTATACTAGCAAGACCCTCAAAATTTTCAATGATAACCTCCCCAGATTCAGACATGGTGATAACAAACCAATCTAACAAATGAACAACCAAAAAAGCAAACGAAAAGACGAACGGAAGAAGGGCGAATAAAAAGGCAAATCTTTTTGTATTTTTCTGAAAATTGTTTTAGAAGTGGGGGAGAGGAAAACGAGAGGCAAATGACAAATAATGTAATGCACGAGATGAGGGTTTATGGTGGGTACTTGGTAGGCTTGCTGTAGATCTCCCCGGCAATGACGCCAGAAATTCTTCCTGCTACTTCTTGAGCTTGCGTTGGTTTTTCCCTTGAAGAGGAAAGGGTGATGCAACAAAGTAGAGAGAAGTATTTCCCTCCGTTAAGAACCAAGGTATCGAATCTAGTAGGAGATACAAGCAAGTCCCCAATCTATGCACCTGCAGAAACAATCAAACACTTGCACCCAACGTGATAAAGGGGTTGTCAATCCCTTCACAGTCACTTGCAAAGGTGAGATCTGATAGAGATAGATATAAAAGCTTACTAAAACGTAAAACAAAATAAAAGTAAATAAATTGCAGCAAGGTATTTTTGTGTTTTTTGGTTTATAGATCTGAAAATATATGATGGAAAATAGACCCGGGGGCTATAGGTTTCACTAGAGGCTTCCCTCTTGAAGGCAAATAATACGGTGGGTGAACAAATTACTGTCGAGCAATTGGTAGAAAAGCGCAAAGTTATGGCGATATCCAAGGCAATGATTATGCATATAGGCATCACGTCCGTGTCAAGTAGACCAAAATGATTCTGCATCCACTACTATTACTCCACACATCGACCGCTATCCAGCATGCATTTAGAGTATTAAGTTCATAAAGAACGGAGTAACGCCTTAAGTAAGTTGACATGATGTAGAGGGATAAACTCAAGCAATATGATGAAAACCCCATCTTTTTACCCTTGATGGCAACAATGCAATACGTGCCTCGCTACCCCTACTTTGTCACTGGGTGAGGACACTGCAAGATTGAACCCAAAACTAAGCACCTCTCCCATTGCAAGAAGAACCAATCTAGTTGGCCAAACCAAACCGATAATTTTCTTATATGTGAAGTCGTCACTTCCCATAAGATAATTATATAATCTTTTATTTCTTTTATTCTTTATTTCTTTTTCTCATGATCATAGCAAGAAAGCAAAGCCCTCAACTCAAAACTAACTTTATTATATATCTCTCGGACTCGATTACATAGTGGGAACATAAAGCAAAACTCAAGGCTAGATCATACTAAAACTTTATTCTACTAAATCAAGGTATAACCAAAAGGATCGAACTAAGAAAAATGATAAAGGTAAAGGTGTGATGGTGATACGATACCGGGGCACCTCCCCAAAGCTTGGCAGTTGCCAAGGGGAGTGCCCATACCCATGTATTCATGTCTCTTTCTTCGGAGGTGTTGATGATGGAGTTGTTGATGTAGTGTCCTTCTTCCTCAGCTTGCGCTTGAGGATAGAATTTTCCTCCCTTAAGTCATCGATCTCCTGCTCCAACCTTAATATCTTTTTACATAGTTCCTGTTTGTTTTCCTGCAAGAGATGAAAAGGGATAAACTCGATCTTAGGTTTCTTTGCTTTATTAAGGAGACTTGACTTTTTGTAACTCCATGTGCATGTCCCCAGGTTGGGGTAGTGGGACTTCCACTTCATCGGAACTTGTCTCTTCCTTTCCCTTCTGATCATAGTCTTCTTCTTCCTCTGTGGTCCAACCATAACGCTCCACATCCCCATAGGCCTTCGGGTTTGTGATAAAATCGGCTACATATCTCTCTCCCTCCGAATCTTGGGACGACATAATTTCAGATCTGCCAGACAAAACAGCATGAAACAAGAACAGAGGATTTTACCGTGGTACTGTAACACCCCAAAAATTTAATCATGTTTTTATTATGTAAAATTTGGCAAGAAATAAAATTTTGAATTATATTAAGTCCTTTACTATTTTTCAGAGTATTTTCTGTTTCCGTTTTCCAAAATTCTTCCCTCCATATAGAAAGTTTTGGCAATAATATTTTGGTTTTGGTAGTTTTCTCAAACCTTCTTTATTACTTTAATAACAGTAGGGATTATTTTCAAAATAAAATTTGCTTCTAAATAATTCTTTTAAAAGCTACTTCAATTTTTTAAATGCCTCTGTTGCACTACAACCATTTTAAATAACTCTTTTAAAATTCCACAAAAATTATGGGAGGTCATGTGATGCCTATACATCACTTTTATGTAGAAACCTACCTATGTCTTTTGAAAATTTTGAGTGAACCATGCCCTTTTCAATTCGGTCCTGTATTTGAGTTTCTACTACGACCCCAATTTTCCTTGCTCCAAAAATTCCCAAATTTCTCCCACTTATAGTGCTTCCAACCAAATCCTTAAGTCCGAAATTTTAGCTCCATTGGAGTCTTTTTAGTTTACGAAATATTCCTCTGTAGTTTCTGTCCAGAAACTAAATTCTTCAAAACTTGCACTAGCAAGTATTTGTTTCTGCCAAACCAACTCCACCATCATTTCTACCATCCAAAGAGACAGGCCCCTGCCAAGTTTCATAACCAACAAAGTTTCCTAGGATACCTTAGCATTTTGTCAACACTTGGTGTGCATGGCAGAATTTGGCAAGGTCCCAAACTTGCACTGGACAATAAGCCTTCTTTCAAAACCAGCATGTACATCACCTCTCTCATGATTAGAAGCATCACCCTGCTATTTTTCAGCTCATTTGGGTTATTGTAGATGCCATTGGCATTTGATCGAGCACGTGGTGGGCGTGTGCTGGGTGTGGCCAGAGAGCCCGTATTGCACCCGACGGCGCCCGAGCCACTGCCGTGCCCTGCCGCCCCGCTCCTGCCTCCCCTGCCTAACCTGCACCACCCTGGTCATCACCCGGACGTGCTACAGCCTCCCCCACACCACGGCCGTCCCCTAGCGCCGCTCAACGCTGACCAGGGCCGCCGCCCGAAGTGGCCGTCTCTGCCACGTCTCCGTTGAGACGCGTGGCTCGCCTCCAGGCCACCACAGCTCCACCAGAGCCCAACCACCAACCGTACGAGCTCATCCCCTTCCCCACCGACCTTCACAACCGTCCACACCCACTTCTCCGGTGCAATAACGGCCGCCGCCCACGCCATGGCGGCTGATGGATAGCCTTGGCCCTCCTGCGCATTCACTCCCCCGCACCATCCAGGCCTACCCTCCCTCCACGCGGCACCACCTCACGACGCCAGGCCGCCGTCCAGACCACCCACGACCCTGCTGTCAGTCACCGGAGCTGGCACCATCCGCCATGGCCGTCCACGAGCTCCACTGCGGGGAAGTGGATAGAGATCAGAATCGTCAGCGCTGGCGCTTCGGGGAGCTTCCACCGACCTCACTCATGGCGACCGTCCAAGCCAACTGACCCCAACAAACCCACCGGCCAGAGTTACTCCGCCGAGACTCTCTCCATTCCGCCATCCTCGCCCACCTATATAAAGGCCGCCCCGGGCCTTGTTTCATACGCACCACCCCTCCACCCATCCCCGATCACACTCTAGAGGGATCGAACAGCATCGGGAAGGTCTTCTTCCCCAACTCCAGCCGCCCGATCCGCCTCTGCTTTCGAGAAGAGATCAACGTCATCCGTCCACCCCCACCTCCCAAATTTCACCAGTAACTTCCTAGTCCACTTCCTCGTCTATCCCGCACGGCAATTTGACGATTGAAGGTCCCTCCGACAAGACCCCATATCACCCGACGCCACCGTCTGCTGGAGTAGACACTACCGTCACTGTGGTGCACGCCGGCGGTCAACTCCACCACCCACCGACGCGGAAGATCACCCTGAGCACGCCTGCACGATCGCCACCGCCTGGTACGCCATTGATCGCCGCCGGTGACCTCCCCCTCTTTCTTTGTTTCGGCGCGAGCGCACCCGATATCAAACCTGACGAGGGGGACCGACTCGTCAGCCACCCAAGCCGCTGACCCGCCAGTTTAAATGGAGGCGCAGTCACAGAAGGGTGTTTTCCGCTTCAGTAGGCCTAATTTGCGAAGGCGCCATCGTCATCATCGCCTCGCTGGCCACAGTGGGCTGGCCCAGAGGCGCCTGACGGTTAAATTCCGCCCAGGGCGTGTTGCTGCCTTTTTCTTTTTCCAGTAGTTTTCAATTAATTCTGCAGTAACCATTTCAAGTCCAAATTTGGTGAATCAAATTTCTACGTGCTCATAAAATCCTTCTATATTAATCTAGATAGGGTGAACATTTTTCCTTGGCTTAGTTTTTGTTAAGTTTATTAAATAGTTCCTTTAATCATCTATTTCAACCTAGAAATTCCATAAGTAAATCATATGAACTCCAAATAAATTGATTCCTTTTCTGTTATTTTTCATTTTTCATCTAGTTTATTTTAGTATTTATGTCAAAAATATTTGAAACAATTTTTGGCACTGTTTTCACTATATGTGGTAATTCAAATATTTTTGAAAATAGGAAATGGAGGGGAGATAAATATTTCAAACTTTTGGAGTGCACCCAATATCTCTGCATGCTCAAGGCAAGCATCTTGAACACTTGATATGGTGATTGCCTAGTTGTTTGGTTGCAGGAATAATTGAACCATGCTTCTGTTGAATTCAAATAAAAATTTGCATGCATATAGAGTTGGCATGTTTCATAGTACCGTGCATCGTGTGCTTGTCATGACTAACTTGCAGGAGCAGGCATAAGAGAAATACCGGCAGAAGGGTGATCACGTTGAAGCGTGATCATGCCTTGTTGGTTATGCATGTTGGAGCATGCAAGGGCTGTGGCCCTATCTTGGTGTTGCTGTCGAAAGAATACCTTGTTGTGCTAACCACTGCAGGAAAACATAAGCCTCCTGAGTCGACCGTAGATCGAGTCTTGTTCCGGTAACCCCCATACTTGATTCATGCTGCCACTTGTGCCTGCCACAGGTGGGGTCTGGTTTAGTAAGTTGTTAACCCCTTTCCGTGCACACACCACATAGAGGGCTACGATGAGGGTTTCCACGATCATGGACTAAATCCTATCATCGGGTCAGGGGGCATGGGTGTTTCCGGTTGTGTCCGAGAGGGGGGTAACCCTTGGAATCTGCGCGTATTAATAATGATCCCATGCTACTCGAGATTGTTGTCTCCCTGACTTAGAGTTTTTCTGAAACGATGCTTTGGGTGATTCCTGGCATCCGGACGGTTAATCTGGTGTGTGCGGGTCAGGTGTGTTTTCTACCCAAAGAGCGTAATGGGAATTAGTCAGTGTCACGGTGCTGACTAAAGAAATCCTTTACTTGTGGGTAAAGAGTACACCCTCTGTAGAGTTTAAACCTATTCGAATAGCCGTGTCCGCGGTTAAGGACTACAATCTGGGTTGGTCAAGTGTCGGTCTTCGAGGGAAAATAATTAAATTGAGCCTGAATTATTTTGCAGGATAATTGTTGTCACCCTGATGCTACCATGAATATTTTTGCTATGCATATTAATATTATTGTGGTTATGCATATTATTGTGGACTAACCCGTTTCTCTTATTTTATTTTCCTGAGTGTCTCAGGGGCTGGCTAGACTACCCCCGGCATTCGGTTTTATTTTCAAGACCTCTCCGTGGCGTCCCTCGAGTTCTCAGGCGGTCTATCACACCACTACTCTTGTGGATACTCGATTGGCATTTCTTTTCAAGACCGACCATGGCGTCACTTTTTGACACCCGACTGGCATTTCTTTTCAAGACCTCTTCGTGGCGTCCCTTGAGTTCTCAGGCGGTCTATCACGCCACTACTCTTGTGGAGACCCATTAGGCATTTCTCTTCAAGACCTACCGTGGTGTCACTTTAGACATCTGACCGGCATTTCTTTTATTTTATTTTCCTTTAACTTTCCTTGTTTATATATTCATTTATTTGTACATGCTAATATGTTATCATGCCATGATTTAATTCCTGTCAGCATGCATTTAATATAGTCCAGCAGGAGCATACGCATATAGTTTGATTCATCATGATCGTATATTTTTATCTGCTGCATTTGGTATATCTTTTGTTCATGATGTTTCGAGTACATTCCAACGTACTCACAGGCTTGTCCCTGGCTATTTACTTGGCCAGGTCAGGATTTCAGCGAGGAGTACTACCACGACGTCCACACGGAGCCTAGGATAGCAGCCACGCGGGATAGGAATTATCCAGGTCAGCCGTTCCTATGAGAATGGAGCCCCATTGACGTTGGAGAACCATGAGTCACTTCCGTCATCCACCTCCAGAATTATTTTTGTATCACTAGACCTTTATGGTCTTGTATCCAATTCTTGTAATAGCTTGGTAATCTGTAACAAGGACGTGTCCACCAGTAACAGAAATCCTGGGCTGTTGATGACACGAGGGGTTAATTTCTGGGATTTTTGTGTCCCCGAAATCCGGCCCCGACAACCTTGGTATCAGAGCCAGGCTGACCATTGGCTAATCCTATCTTAGTCTGGTCGCTATCTCTTGATTTCCACACCATTCACATCCTTTCCTGTCCGCCGTCAAGCCTATCATATCCGGTAGCCTGCATAGTGGCCAACCGACACCTTTTTGATAGTCTGTGCCCAACCTATCATCCTAACCCATAGGCCGTGCGCCTGTGGCTGACACCTGAGTTGTCCCATCCGCAAGCGTGCGATGGAAGACTCTGCTGGCTTATAAAGGAAGCCTTGCCCCAACCCAGCACATCACAGCCTCACTCTCAGTTCGATATCCAACCATCAAGATGCCTGGCCCCATCATGCGCAACGAGACCACCGCAGTTGAGCTTCAAGGCTTTGTAGCCATTCTCGCTAATCTCACCCGACGTACTCTCGGCATCGAAGAGCCACCGGAGTATGTCGTGTACCAAGAGCACGCGAGTGATGCCATCCACCACTTCTGGGTCACGGTGCACATCTACGGGAGGGGCATCACCGCAGAGCGCCCCTACCGGTTCACTGGGAGGACGACCTCCGACGAGCCCCAAGCCATTCAACTTGCAGCCCGACAAGCTGTAGTTCGACTCCAGCATCTGTTGCCGAGAGTTAACAGCCGTCCTTTCTACTACTACCCCAGCCGTGAAGGCTATGGTAGTCCGACCCAAGTCGCCAACGGAGACCATGAGACGGATCCTGCCTTAGTGCATCTGGTGCGCTACCTGAGAGTGCAAGAGGCACTATTCGATCAGGTCACCAATGATCTGATTGCGACCCACAGGACGCTTGCTCTCCTGAGCCCGGTGAGAAGTGAAGCTGCACCTCCTGCCGACAACCCGATAGTGCTGTTCGGGAGACCAATCGAGCCCGTAAGGTCTGCCTCTGTTGCCCACCCGGGCAATGCATTCGTTTCCACGGAGGAACTCCGTCGTCTCTTGGGGATTTTCTCCAATGGGACTGTAGCCACTACACCCCGCGTGGGTCATCATCGCTACCCCAACCCTGCAGCTCCTCATTCCACTCCAGCCAACTCCGACGATGAAGCCCCCGGAGAAGCCTCGACATCTGCGAGACACGCCCGACTGAATGTCGACGAAGTGGACTGAGACCGCCAGAGTAGTTGCCATGTCCTTAGTAACCCTGTTGCCCTGTAGATTCCACCGTCGTGCCGTAGACGATTATGTGTATGTTTCTAGCAGTGTGTAGTGTTTGATTGAATGATGTGCTTTTGTGTTATTGCCTTGTGCATGATTTCTTGTCTGTTGTGATCTGCATTTAGTTTCCCCGCCCTTAACAAATCTTGAGGACGAGATTTTCTTAAGGGGGGTAGAGTTTGTAACACCCCAAAAATTTAATCATGTTTTTATTAAGTAAAATTTGGCCAAAAATAAAATTTTGAATTATATTAAGTCCTTTACTATTTTTCAGAGTATTTTCTGTTTTCCAAAATTCTTCCCTCCATATAGAAATTTTTGGAAATAATATTTTGGTTTTGGTAGTTTTCTCAAACCTTCTTTATTACTTTAATAACAGTAGGAATTATTTTCAAAATAAAATTTGCCTCTAAATAATTCTTTTAAAAGCTACTTCAATTCTTTAAATGCCTCTGTTGCACTACAACCATTTTAAATAATTCTTTTAAAATTCCACAAAAATTATGGGAGGTCATGTGATGCCTATACATCACTTTTATGCAGAAACCTAACTATGTCTTTTGAAAATCTTGAGTGAACCATCCCCTTTTCAATTCTGTCTTGTATTTGAGTTTCTACTACAACCCCAATTTTCCTTTCTCCAAAAATTCCCAAATTTCTCCCACTTATAGTCCTTCCAACCAAATCCTTAAGTCCAAAATTTTAGCTCCATTGGAGTCTTTTTAGTTCACCAAATATTCCTCTATAGTTTCTGTCCAGAAACTAAATTCGTCAAAACATGCACTAGCAAGTATTTGTTTCTGCCAAACCAACTCCACCACCATTTCTACCATCCAAAGAGACATCCCCCTGCCAAGTTTCATAACCAACAAAGTTTCCTAGGATACCTTAGCATTTTGTCAAGCACTTGGTGTGCATGGCAGAATTTGGCAAGGTCCCAAACTTGCACTGGACACTAAGCCTTCTTTCCAAACCAGCATGTACATCACCTCTCTCATGATTAGAAGCATCACCCTGCTATTTTTTAGCTCGTTTGGGTTATTGTAGATGCCATTGGCATTTGATCGAGCACGTGGTGGGCGTGCGTAGGGCGTGGCCAGAGCACCCGTATTGCACCCGACGGCGCCCGAGCCACTGCCGTGCCCTGCCGCCCCGCTGCTGCCTCCCCTGCCTAACCCGCACCACCCTGGGCATCAACCGGATGTGCTGCAGCCTCCCCCACACCACGGCCGTCCCCTAGCGCCGCTCAACGCTGACCAGAGCCGCCGCCCGAAGTGGCCGTCTCTGCCACGTCTCCGCTGAGACGCGTGGCTCGCCTCCAGGCCACCAGAGCTCCACCAGAGCCCAACCACCAACCGTACGAGCTCATCCCCTTCCCCACCGACCTTGACAACCGTCCACACCCACTTCTCCGGCGCAATAACGGCCGCCGCCCACGCCATGGCGGCTGATGGATAGCCTCAGCCCTCCTGCGCATTCACTCCCCCGCACCATCCGGGCTTACCTCTCCCTCCACGCGGCACCACCTCACGACACCAGGCCGCCATCCAGATCACCCAAGACACTGCTGTCAGTCGCCGGAGCTGGCACCGTCTGCCACGGCCGTCCATGAGCTCCACTGCGGGGAAGTGGATAGAGATCAGAATCGTCAGCGCTGGTGCTTCGGGGAGCTTCCACCGACCTCACTCATGGCGACCGTCCAAGCCAACCGACCCCAACCAACCCACCGGCCGGAGTTACTCCGCCGAGACTCTCTTCGTTTCGGCCATCCTCGCCCACCTATATAAAGGCCGCCCCGGGCCTTGTTTCGTATACACAACCCTTCCACCCATCCCCGATCACACTCTAGAGGGATCGAACAACATCGGGAAGGTCTTCTTCCCCAACTCCGGCCGCCCGATCCGCCTCTGCTTCCGAGAAGAGATCGACGTCATCCGTCCAACCCCACCTCCTAAATTTCACCAGTAACTTCCTAGTCCACTTCATCATCTATCCCGTACAGCAATTTGATGATTCAAGGTCCCTCCGACAAGACCCCATATCACCCGACGCCGTCCGCCGGAGTAGACACTACCATTACTGTGCTCCACGCCGGCAGTCAACTCCACCACCCACCGACGCGGAAGATCACCCTGAGCACGCCTACACCATCGCCACCCCCTGATACGCCATCGATCACCATCGGTGACCTCCCCCTCTTTCTCTGTTTCGGCGCAAGCGCACCCGATATCAAACCTGACAAGGGGGACCCACTCGTCAGCCACCCAAGCCGCTGACCCGCCAGTTTAAATGGAGGCGCAGGCACAGAAGGGTGTTTTCCGCTTCCGTAGGCGTAATTTGTGAAGGCGCCATCGTCGTCATCGCCTCGCTGGCCGCAGTGGGCTGGCCCAGAGGCGCCTGACGGTTAAATTCCGCCCAGGGCGCGTTGTTGCCTTTTTTCCTTTTTCTTTTTCCAGTAGGTTTCAATTAATTCTGCAGTAACCATTTCAAGTCCAAATTTGGTGAATCAAATTTCTACGTGCTCATAAAATCCTTCTATATTAATCTAGATAGGGTGAACATTTTTCCTTGGCTTAGTTTTTGTTAAGTTTATTAAATAGTTCCTTTAATCATCTATTTCAACCTAGAAATTCCATAAGTAAATCATATGAACTCCAAATAAATT
This sequence comes from Thinopyrum elongatum, assembly GCA_011799875.1. NCBI lineage: Eukaryota > Viridiplantae > Streptophyta > Magnoliopsida > Poales > Poaceae > Thinopyrum > Thinopyrum elongatum. The sequence goes on along the minus strand of CM022297.1, from coordinate 162,787,965 downwards.
GATTCCTTTTCTATTATTTTTCATTTTTCATCTAGTTTATTTTAGTATTTATTTGGAGGGGAGATAAATATTTCAAACTTTTGGAGTGCACCCAATATCTCTGCATGCTCAAGGCAAGCATCTTGAACACTTGATATGGTGATTTCCTAGTTGTTTGGTTGCAGGAATAATTGAACCATGCTTCTGTTGAATTCAAATAAAAATTTGCATGCATATAGAGTTGGCATGTTTCATAGTACCATGCATTGTGTGCTTGTCATGACTAACGTACAGGAGCAGGCATAAGAGAAATACCGTTACCGGCAGAAGGGTGATCACGTTGAAGCGTGATCATGCCTTGTCGGTTATGCATGTTGGAGCATGCAAGGGCTGTGGCCCTGTCTTGGTGTTGCTGTCGAAAGAATACCTTGTTGTGCTAACCACTGCAGGAAAACTTATGCCTCCTGAGTCGACCGTAGATCGAGTCTTGTTCCGGTAACCCCCATACTTGATTCGTGCTGCCACTTGTCCCTGCCACAGGTGGGGTATGGTTTAGTAAGTTGTTAACCCCTTTCCGTGCACACTCCACATATAGGGCTACAATGAGGGTTTCCACGATCATGGACTTAATCCTGTCATCGGGTCAGGGGGCATGGGTGTTTCCGGTTGTGTCCGAGAGGGGGGCGCCCCTTGGAATCTGCGTGTATTAATAGTGATCCCGTGCTAGTCGAGATTGTTGTCTCCCCGACTTAGAGTTTTTCTGAAACGATGCTTTGGGTGATTCCTGGCATCCGGACGGTTAATCTGGTGTGTGCTGGTCAGGTGTGTTTTCAACCCAAAGACCGTAATGGGAATTAGTCAGTGTCACAGTGCTGACTAAAGAAATCCTTTACTTGTGGGTAAAGAGTACACCCTCTGCAGAGTTTAAACCTATTCGAATAGCCGTGTCCGCGGTTACGGACTCCAGTCTGGGTTGGTCAAGTGTCGGTCTTAGTGTCGGTCTTCGAAGGAAAATAATTAAATTGAGCCTGAATTATTTTGCAGGATAATTGTTGTCACCCTGATGCTACCATGAATATTTTTGCTATGCATATTAATATTATTGTGGTTATGCATATTGTTGTGGACTAACCCATTTCTCTTATTTTATTTTCCTGAGTGTCCCAGGGGCTGGCTAGACTACCCCGGGCATTCGGTTTATTTTCAAGACCTCTCCGTGGCGTCCCTCGAATTCTCAGGCGGTCTATCACGCCACTACTCTTGTAGATACTCGATTAGCATTTCTTTTCAAGACCGACCGTGGAGTCACTTTTTGACACTCGACTGGCATTTCTTTTCAAGACCTCTTCGTGGCGTCCCTTGAGTTCTCAGGTGGTCTATCACGCCACTACTCTTGTGGATACCCGTTAGGCATTTCTCTTCAAGACCTACCATGGTGTCACTTTAGACATCCGACCGGCATTTCTTTTATTTTATTTTCCTTTAACTTTCCTTGTTTATCACTAACTTTTTATATATTCATTTATTTGTACATGCTAATATGTTATCATGCCATGATTTAATTCCTGTCAGCATGCATTTAATATAGTCCAGCAGGAGCATACGCATATAGTTTGATTCATCATGATCGTATATTTTTATCTGCTGCATTCGGTATATCTTTTGTTCATGATGTTTGCGAGTACATTCCAATGTACTCACTGGCTTGTCCCTTGCTATTTACTTTGCCAGGTCAGGATTTTAGCGAGGAGTACTACCATGACGTCCACACGGAGCCTAGGATAGCAGCCACACGCGATAGGAATTATCCAGGTCAGCCGTTCCTGTGAGAATGGAGCCCCATCGACGTTGGAGAACCACGAGTCGCTTCCGTCATCCACCTCCAGAATTATTGTTGTATCACTAGACATTTATGGTCTTGTATCCAATTCTTGTAATAGCTTGGTAATCTGTAACAAGGACGTGTCCACCAGTAACAGAAATCCTAGGGCTGGTGATGACATGAGGGGTTAATTTCTGGGATTTTTGTGTCCCCGAAATCCGTCCCCGACAGGTACAGTGGTCAAAATCTTCGAAAGATTATATAATAATTTTTTACCGACAAAAAGGAGTATCCACAAGAAAATGAAGTCCGGAGGGCACACGAGGTGGCCACAAGCCACAGGGGCGCACCCAGGGGGGTTAGCGCGCGCCCCCCAGGCTTGTCGCCTCCTCTTGCACTCTTCAGACTACTTTTAATTTTCCTAATTTTTTAAATATTCCAAAAAGGAGAAAAATTGCCATTGAAAAAGTGTTGGAGTCGGTTTACGTACCGTACCACATACCTTTTCCTTTTCGGAGTCTGAAACGTTCTGGTAGGTCTCCCTTATGTACTCCTCCGGTGTTATGGTATTAATAATATCTGTCCCAACATTTATGGGATTACCTGAGAAATAATGTTTGATTCTTTGCCCATTTAACACCTTCGGGTTATTTCCTTCGGCGTTGTTAATCTTGATGGCACCAGAACGATAAACTTCCTCGACAATGTAAGGCCCTTCCCATTTAGAGAGAAGTTTTCCTGCAAAAAATCTTAAACGAGAATTGTATAGCAAGACATGGTCACCTACATTAAATTCACGCTTTTGTATCCTTTTGTCATGCCATCTTTTAACTTTTTCTTTAAACAACTTGGCATTCTCATAGGCTTGGGTTCTCCATTCATCAAGTGAGCTAATGTCAAATAACCTCTTTTCACCGGCAAGTTTGAAATCATAGTTGAGCTCTTTAATTGCCCAATAATCTTTATATTCTAGTTCAAGAGGTAAGTGACATGCTTTTCCATAAACCATTTTATATGGAGACATACCCATAGGGTTTTTGTAAGCAGTCCTATAAGCCCATAATGCATCATCAAGTTTCTTAGACCAATTCTTTCTAGATCTATTAACAGTCTTTTGTAAGATCAATTTAATTTCTCTACTGCTTAATTCTACCTGACCACTAGACTGAGGATGATATGGAGATGCAATTCTATGGTTGACATCATATTTAGCAAGCAATTTACGGAAAGCACCATGAATAAAGTGTGAACCACCATCAGTCATTAAATATCTAGGGACTCCGAACCTCGGAAAAATAACTTCTTTAAGAATTTTAATGGAAGTATTATGATCAGCACTACTAGTTGGAATAGCTTCTACCCACTTAGTAACATAATCGACAGCAACCAAAATATGTGTATACCCATTGTAGGAAGGAAAAGGTCCCATATAATCAAAGCCCCAAACATCAAATGGTTCAATAACAAGTGAATAATTCATAGGCATTTCCTGACGTCTACTAATATTACCAATTCTTTGACATTCATCACAAAACAAGACATACTTACGAGCATCCTTGAAGAGAGTAGGCCAATAAAAACCAGATTGTAATACCTTGTGTGCAGTTCTATCTCCAGCATGGTGCCCTCCGTAGACCTCAGAGTGACACTTACGCAGGATCTATTCCTGTTCATGCTCAGGTACACAACGTCTAATAACACCATCTACTCCTTCTTTATAAAGGTGTGGGTCATCCCAAAAGTAATGTCTTAAATCATAGAAAAACTTTTTTTTTGCTGGTATCACTACTACAGGATGGTCCAAACGCGACAGTCGAATCAGAGACCCTTCGACGAAACTGTGTGTGATGCATCAATCACAAACGGTGATGTAATAAAACCCTCAAAAAAGATGCAAAACGTTTGCGATGGTGGCGACATCAAACACGGTTCATATTAGAGTTGCGTGTGCGATGAGTGGCAAACAGTTAATCCAGAAGAACTGTTTGTGATGATTCAGAACAATAGAAGCGGGCAGCCAGATGAGGGTGTGTGCGATGTACGGCATACATTTCACTATGATGAACTGTGTGTGATTAGGCAACACAATGGAAATGGTTCAACTAAACAAGATGTGTGTGATACGCGGCAAACAGGTCCGTAATAAGAAATGTGCGCGAAGACCAATAATAACACAGACGATTGCTGCTAATAAGCCGTGTGATTTGCTCTGTCTATAGAAGAATAACATGTATATATATATAACTGAAATAAACATCCAATTACATAAGTGACTATACAGATCATTCGCACACACCTCAATAAACAATTGCATGCATTCTAAACTAGGAGAAATGATCGTCTAGTCATCTACTTCTTGTGACACTCCCACCACTGCTCTATGGCTCGATCCCTTGTCTGGGGCAGGAAGAAGACACTCCCTCATGTCAACAATCCGCATGTATATCTCGTAGCTTGTGTACGCATCCTTGCCCGCGTACTTGACGTGTTGTTCATCCAGTCTCTCATGCCAGACACTGTGCCAGGCGTTCTTGTCCTTCTTGCTCTCATCCTTCATCTTCATGTAGTAGGGGTCGATGATGGCCGAGGCTAGGTCAACCAGGGAGTTCTGTTTGTTGTTGTCACTGCCCCAGACCTTGTAGTGGTCCTGGATGTTGACAAGATTCTGGCATTTCAAGCATGAAACCTTGAGCGCTTTTAGATCGTTGGTGGTGTCCACCATAGCAAAACTATAGTCGGAGCTATTGATAAACCTGGAGAAACGATCGCAAGGCCTTGTGGCCAGGTGGTAGTGGTAGACGAGGACGTCATGTCGCATGCACAACTGGGCGACGGCAACCTTCTGATCATGCCCGGCACGACCGATGGTGTACTCGAGGTCGAAGCCGACCACTTGGTACTTGTCCTCGGCAAGCAACTGCTCCATAGTTTGGATGGAGCTCTCCACCGAGACCGGCTCGTTCATGTACACCACCGAGAGGGCCTTCCCCCTCATGTGGGTGTCCACTATGTGATGCGTGGTGAGCTGCCCATCGTTGTCGTCGTCGGCCGCTGGGAGCGCCATTGGAGCCACGGGGAGCGCCATTGGAACCGCAGGATGTCCTCTCTATATGTGTCATCGTGGGTGTGCTTATTGTGTCATGTGGCGTGAGAGATGAAGGTAAATGGCCGCAGGAATAAATGGGGGCCGGGCGGCCTGGATTCTCGGCGCATCCGCATGGCAGTTTTTGCAGCGGGTAACTGCATCGTCGCGCTGCGCCCGGCGCAACCGCATGCACACGAACATGTGTGATTGTGCGCCGGCTCCAAACACTGGCAGTGCGCGTGGAGGGACGAGGGCAGTGCGCCCGGAGGGATGCGAGAGCAGAGCACGTGCGGCGGGACGCAAGCAGAGCGCGCCGCGGCCACCTCAACCGCAAGCAACCACACACATAGAGCAGTTGAACACACAGGAAATGGTCGCCTACAAGCCGGCCGACAGTTGCGTCGCTGTGTAGAGAGCGGCTGTGTGCTACTACCTCCATCTTGGTCTATTAGTCCCCTTTATATTCTGTGCCATACTTTGCCCTTAAATTTAACCAACAGAATGTTAATGCATGTTATAAAAATTATATAATTGGAAACTATGTTCAAATACGAATCCAACGATATAATCTTTGGCGACATGCATTCGTATTTTATTAGTTAAATCCTACTAATAAACCAGGAAGGGGGTATAGTAGGTAATTAAATCACAAACTTTTTTTTATTAACCGTATGTGTACGTGGCCTTTCGTCCTCCTTTCGCACGTCTTGTCACCCCGCTGCCGCAGATGGCTTACAGCGTAAGCTTGCGCAGCGCGCGGGGGCGTTCTTTTGGCCAACCGGTGGCTCGAAGTGGTGCCAATAAATCGTCGGTGAGCCCATTCCCGTGCAACCTTGCAAGTTCCCGCGCAAGCTTCCCACCCGACTCGGTGAAATCCCCCAAAATCCCAATGCTTACCGGCCTGCTATATAAACCCTCACGGCCGGCGAGTCCTGCATCGCATTTTCCCCTCCCTCCCTGTAGCTTATCTCGTCTGCTTCTCCCACAATCGCCAATGGCACCGGTCCGTCGTCGTCGCTCAGCCACTCCGCCATCATCAGAGGACAGCTCCAGCTGGGAGGCTACACCGCGGCGGCGGCGCAGTCCCCGGCGTAGTGTAGTGCGCGTGGTGTCCCCGTTGGGTGTGCGCGGAACACCCACCACACGCTCCACCGCCGCTGCCCGTCGGCAGCTGTTGCCGCCACCCCACCGTCTGCCGCTGTGGCCGCCACACCACCGTCGAAAGCCAGGGTCATCGCCCGCTCCGCCGCCGCGGCCCGAAGGCGGGAGGTGGCCGTCGTGGCCGCCACCCCACTGCCGGCCACCATGGCCATCAGCCGCTACACCGCCACGGCCCGAAGGCGGGAGGTGGTGGTCGTGGCCGCCACCCCATCGTCGGCCGCCGTGGCCGCCAGCGCACCGTCAACCGCCGGGGTCATCACCTTCTCCGCCACCGCCGCCCGAAGGCGGGAGGCGGATGTGGAGGCCCGCACGTGCGTCAGCAACCTTGCGCACTACACCAAGTTCCTGCGGGAGGAGGAGGAGCGCCTCATCGAGCACGCAAAGAGCCTTACCGCCACCGTGGCCGCCGCACACGCCGCTGCAGAGGCGAGGAATCAGGAGATCTACGAGGAGAACCACCGCTTCGAGAGGGGTCGTCTGTAGCGGCAGAGGGCTTCTGAGGTGAGCGTCGCTGAACGTGCAGCAACGGCAGGCACCGTATTGCAGTTGTCCAGCTCATCGGTAGGCTCCTCCTCGTCTGCCTCTTACTGAGCGCGCTCGGCAGAGGAGAGGCTGCCGGAAGTAGTACAAAGCCCCTCCGTAGTAGTAGTATTTAGGGGCTATTTTGTTCAGTTCATCTGACTATAGATGTGGTGAAACTGTACAATGTACTTAAAATTAGCTAGTATATATAGTTGAACTAGCTATTTCAGTACATGGTTGGCAACAATTGGGGAAAAGTTTGGTCGGTTTAGCTGTTGAGTTGAACTGTTTGTATAAAGAACAACTGCTTAATCTATGAATGAAATCTATGCTTAATTACTGAATTTTAGTTGCAAAAATTACATAGTGCTAGTGATTTTTAGCTGCATATTTTGACAAATCACAGTGTTACAAGGTTGACAAATGGCAATATACCCAATATTACAGATGCAAATCTTACCAAATTGTCTGTACGTGGTTGCACACGGGTCATCCAAAACAACCGTTTGCGTTGAAAGGATGTACAAATCCTGCTCGGCACATTTTCTCTTGGCTTAGCGCTGAAGTCTAGCTTTGCATACCGTATTCAATCTGAACCGTTTGCGCTGAAGAGATGCACAAATCCTGCGCTGCGAATTTTCCCTTGACTTAAGGGGGAAGACCATAGCTCTCACTTTGCATACAGGTGTTCTATCTAAAACGTTTGCGATCAAGAGCTGCACAAATCCTACTCGGCACATTTTCCCTTAGCTTCCTAGGAAAGCTGTCGGTTTGCATACGGGTGTTCTAACTAAAACATTTGCGATGAGTGTTTTTTATTTAAAAACCATTAACGTTTTTTTCAAAAGAAAATCGTTTCATAAGTCTGTACATTAAGAGAGAAAAACGCAAGTTCGGTCAAACCATATCTTTCATTCAATCACACTGCGGATTTATATTCATATGATCGAGATACAGTATTAAACCCAAAAAAAACTATTTCCGACGGCGGCGGAGGCGGCGTGCCGCGCCGGCGTTGTCGTTGTCGTCCTCTAGGATGCCGTTGTTGAAGTCTTCAAGGCAGCACAGAATGTTCTTCACTTGAAAATCAAACATCATGTCATCGTGTGATCGATGGGCGGGGAGCGGGAGGATGGCAACTGGCGGTGCTGCGAGGTAGCGGTCAACGACAGCATCCCATGCCGCTGAGGGGGGCGCGCGCACGGGCACGGGCATGGTAGGTGCAGGAAAATGCACGGGGACCGGTGCCGCGGTGGGTGGAGGGGCGCGCACTGGCACGGGCGCTGGCACTGGCATGTACATGAGCTCGCGCGGGTCCTCGAAGACCTCGCTGACGCCCGCGGCTTCTAGCTCTGCGATAGTGCTCAGCGACCAGCCCGTCAATGCTACGGGGATGGTCGATGGCGCAGGCGCGGGGATGGGAGCTGGGACAGGCGCGGGGGCAGCAACCGCCTTGGCCAGCTTGTTCAGGGCCATGCCCATGAGGCCCCATTCCTCCTTATTTTCTATCTCCTCCGGATCTGAGTCGACTTCACCAAACTTGAAGACTAGAGGCAGATGATCCTTCTACGCCAAGGCGTTGGTGGAGGTCTACGGGAGGGAGGGGAATGGGAGGCGAATAGTAAGGCCGCCCGTATTAAACAGCGGCTTGGGTGCCATTAATGGAGAGGATGCGAGCAAGTCGGGCGGCCATGGAAGTCAAAGGGCTCGCTTCCCAGTGAGCCTGCGCAGCGTACAACTCACACGCTTCCTAGTGAGCATGCGCATTGGAGGACAGCTTGCACGCCTCTCGGTCAGCCTGCGCACCGGACTGCGCTCGCACGCCTCCCATTCAGTCAAGCAGCTATCCGCATGGCACCTCCTATAGCCATTAAAACCAAGACATGTGGCGTCACGTGAATGGGTAACAGAACACACACGATTTAAATTATACAAATGTTTGAGATATTAAAGTGGGAGCTATTTTTTCAAAATTCCTTTGTTGGCTATTATTTGAGTGCGCCTTCTCTCAAAATGGACACGAAAAATACCACAGCATGTCGGGTGCCATTCCATGATAGCATGCCAAGTTTCATGAATTTTAGACGAGCTTTGGATTTACTAGAATTTAAAAACAAAGTATCTCAACGTTTTGCCGGCAATCAACAGTGCCCTGGTGTTTGAAATTCATTCCCATTTCTTGCATGGGACCTAAGCATGCACCCAAGGACACACATTTCATATGTCAACCCATTTTTCTGCACTGGAGCATGTGCATGTAGTTCAAATTTGAATTATGCACATAAAATGCCTAGAAAACCCAGTTAATGTATAAAAATGTCCAAGCGAACCCCGAAAAATCCCAAAAATTGACACAACACTCCTGTCGTTCTATGTTGACACTAGAAAAATTTTGATAGCAAGAAGAGGCAACAGATATCGTTTCGTCCCTAAGGGTGGCACGTTCCCTACCGAAACCATCAGGCCTGTTGTGAGAAGCTCTGGTTTGCGAGAACCTTATACCCAAACCTGCCCCAAATGGGACAATTTTTTTACCACATCATGTTGATGCCGCTCCATGATAGCATGTCAAGTTTCATGAACTTCAGACGAGTTTTGGATTTATTGAATTTAAAAACCATGTATCTCAATGTTTGTGGCCGAGCGACGGTGGCAAGGTGATTGACATTCATTTCCATTTCTTGCATGGGACCTAAGCATGCAGCCAAGGACATAGATTTGATTTTTCAAACAATTTAAATGCACTGGAGCATGTGCCTGTAGTTCAAATTTGAATTATGCACATAAATGCATAGAAAACTCAGTTAATGTATAAAAATGTCCAAACGAACCCCCAAAAATTCCTAAAATTAACACAACACTCATGTTGTTCTATGTTGACACTAGAAAAAAAATTGAAATCAAGAAGAGGCAATGGATATCGTTTCGTCTAGAAAGGTGAAACGTTCCCTGTCGTAACCATGAGGCTTGTTGTGAGAAGCTCTGGTTTGTGAGAAGCTTATACCCCAACCTGCCCCAAATGGGGCAATATTTTTACCACGGCATGTTGATGCAGTTCCATGCTAGCATGTGAAGTTTCATAAATTTCAGACGTGTTTTCGATTTACTAGAATTTAAAAACCATGTATCTCAATGTTAGCGGCCGAGCGACGGTGGCAAGGTGTTTGACATTCATTCTCATTTCTTCCATGGGACTTAAGCATGCAACCAAGGACACACATTTCAATTTTGAACCCATTTATATGCACTGGAGCATGTGCATGTAGTTCAAATTTGAATTATGCACATAAATGCATAGAAAACTCAGTTAATGTATAAAAATGTCCAAGCGAACCCCGAAAAATCCCAAAAATTGACACAACACTCCTGTTGTTCTATGTTGACACGAGAAAAAATTTGGAAGTAAGAAGAGGCAACAGATATCGTTTCATCCCCCAAGGTGGCATGTTCCCTACTGAAACCATCAGGCTTGTTGTGAGAGAAGCTCTAGTTTGCGAGAAGATTATACCCATACCTACCCCAAATGGGACAATATTTTTACCATGGCATGTCGATGCCGTTCCATGATATCATGTCAAGTTTCATGAATTTTAGACGAGTTTTGGATTTACTAGAATTTTAAAACCCTGTATCTCAATGTTAGAGGCCAAGCGACAGTGTCAAGGTGTTTGACATTCATTCTCATTTCTTGCATGTGACCTAAGCTTGCAACCAAGGACACACATTTGATTTTGCAACCCGTTTTTATGGATTGGAGCATGTGCATGTAGTTCAATTTTAAATTATGCACATAAATGCCTAGAAAACTCAGTTAACGTATAAAAATGTCCAAACGATCCACGGAAATTTCCAAAATTTAACACGACACTCCTGTTGTTCTATGTTGACACCAGGAAAAATTGAAAGCAAGAAGAGGCGACGAATATCGTTTTGTCCACAAAGGTGACACGTTTCCCTAACGGAACCATGAGGCTTCTTGTGAGAAGCTCTGGTTTGTGAGAAGCTTATACCATAACCTGCCCCAAATGGGACAATATTTTTTACCCCAGCATGTTGATGCCATTCCATGATAGCATGCCAAGGCTCATGAATTTCAGACGGGGTTTGGATTTACTAGAATTACAAAAGCAAGTACCTCAATGTTTGCCGGAGAGCCACGGTGCCGTGGTGTTCGAAATTCATCCCCATTTCTTGCATGGGACATAAGCATAAACCCATGGACACATATATGATTTTACAACCCATGTTGGTGCACCAGAGCATGTGCATGTAGTTTAATTTTGAATTGTGCACCTGAAATGGCTAGAAAACCAATTTAATGTATAAAATGTCCAAACGAACCCTGAATAATTCCTATTTTTTTACGACACACATAGAGTTGCATGTTCACTGCAGATAAAAGTTCTAGCAATTCAAACACCCTCCATTGCCGCTGTGACCCCATTATGTAATTCAAATCAAGATGAAAAATCAAGTAGATTGCACACAATTTATTATAACCAACCATGTGAGATACAGTACAAAATATCTTTGAGCATCGTCGGTGTATAGTACGCCTATGGCTTATGCGAGAAATTGCGTCAGCTACAGTCCACAGTCGGCGTGTCAAGCACACTAGCTCGCTCCCCAAATATCATTTCACTGTTCAATCGTAGTCGGTGAAAGATGGGGACGTGGACCCGCGTCGTGAGGGCAACTTCGGCGGCCCACTCCGGCGAGAGCGCGGCCGCAGCCGCCATGCGCGTGCTAACAAGGTGCATGAGCGTGGCCGCAATCTGCGACCGGGCGGCCAAGGCAGCCCAAACGGCCGCTGTTGCTTCTCAGGTGGTGGCAGCAACATCTTCCTCGGGGATAGCAACTGGCGAGAGCGGCACAGTAGCTATCCGTTCTGCAGTGGCGGCCTTAGCCCTAATGGAGGCCGCCCACAACCATGTCGACGCCACCCATTCCCAGCTTGTGGCGGTCACCGCACAAATCGAACGAAGCTTCTCCGACAATGGTCGGCAACCCACGGCCGAAGAGTTGGCAATCGCCGAGAGCGTTCGAGCAGCCGTCCGTTCCTCCGCCGCATACCTTGCCACGACGGAGCCCCTCCAAGCCCAGATCGCGGCCGCCCATGCCCAGCTCGTGGCGGCCTTTTCCAAAGTGATGGCGGACGTGGATGGCGAGATGCTTGCCGAGTATGGTGCGATGGATGCCATGGAGCCCCTTCCCCAGGAGACCGTCGGGCGCGAGCTGGACATGGAGGAGGCGGCGGAGATCGACGAGCACCAGCCGTAGTAGTACTCTTTGTTTTGTTTCATTAAGAGTGCTGGTCTTTAATTTGTTAGAGTAATGTTTAGGTCAGCTAGCTCTGTTTAATTGCTGAACTTGCTCGATTAAGAAGTGTGGGTGTGCTGTAGTCTCCTTTGTGTACCCAAATTATGCAATGACATGGATGACCACTGTAACCAGGGAAATTCGAACCAAAATTTTTGACGTTCAAACTCATCACACACGGGTTAAGCTATCTGAATCATTTGTGATGTTCACATATCGTACACAGTTCTGAATAAGGGACCCTGTCTGATGACACTTTGCGCGCCAGTTTTTTCGCTGACCGATTCAAAATTTTCGGCTTCCGCGGAAATATCTACCTCCCCACCCCCTCCCCCTTACCAAAAGCCACATTTCCCCTGTTTCCACCTTCCTTTCCAAGTTGAAACCTTCACTCCTTGCTTGCAGCGCCGCCTCCTCGCCGGCGACCCTCCTTCACGCTGCTCGGCCTCGTCTATCCAGGCAGGTAATCCACACCCGACCCCCATCCTCCTCCTTCCACATCCCACATGCCCCAACCGCCGGCGTGAAACCTTCCACCCAAATCGCCGACCCCTCCACCAAATAAGCGCCGCCCTAAGCCATGGTGCACGTAGTATAGGAAGGAGCTCAAGGAGCATTTGGCAGCGGAGAAGCAAATCGCGGCCGTACGTGTGGATGAGGTCGCGATGGCTGCCATTCGTGCCGACCCCCAGATCTTGGAGGAGCACCTTGCCATTTGCTAGTTACGCCGGTTAAGCATGCTCGGTTTACCCGTTGCGTGTGCTGCTCCTGCCTTTCCTTAACAAATTCTAATGAATTGTGCAATCTAATTTTACCATGCAATCTGTCGCTCTAGTGTATATGTTCTATATGTCGTGCAATGTGGTGCTCACTTATTAACTATTTGGTTAATTAGTTGTCGTCTTCAGTTAACTGTTTGGTTCAATTCTGCAAATGTGATGTTCAATTCTTCAGGCTGCAATTTTGTATTGTCTTCCATGTCAGAAATAAATCGAATTTATCTTTACAAAATACATGAGAAACGAATACAATTGTTATATTTCCAAGTTGTCAAGCATGATTGGTTTGGTTAACTGTCTGATCTTCTAGTATGTTATACATTGTGCAATGTGGTGCTCAGTTAATGTTTGGTTCATTTGTTGTGGTGTTAAGTTAACTGTTTGGTTCAATTCTGCAATGCGATGTTCAATAGTTGTGGGTGCATTTTGTTATTTTAAACCATGTGAGAAGTAAATCGAATTTGGCTATACTAAATACATGAGAAACAAATACAATTGCTATATTTCCAAGTTGTTAAGCATGCTTGGTTTGGTTAACTGTCTGATCTTCTATTAGGAGTATGTTATATTGTGCAATGTGGTGCTAAGTTAACGTTTGGTTCATTTGTTGTGGTGTTTAGTTAACTATTTGGTTCAATTCTGCAATGCGATGTTGTGACGCCCCCAGCTTAATCGTGCACTAATCATACACGCAAATGCACACGATCAAGCCTAAGGACTCACTTGAAGATATCATAACACAACTCTAAAACACAAATTAAAATAATACAAGCTTTATGTTACAAGCCAGGGGCCTCGAGGGCTCGAATACATAAGCTCGCATACAAGCGTCAGAGGAAGCATCAGATATCTGAGTACAGATATGAAACAAAAATAGATAAGCCTTTAGAAAGGCGGGGCAAAACAAAAGCTACGATCGAAAGGCGCAGGCCTCCTGCCTGGGACCCTTCGAACCTACTCCTGGTCGTCGGCCAACTCATGGTAGTATCCACCCTCGGGGTAGTAGTAGCGATCGTTGATGGTGGCGGCTGTATCCGGGGCTCTGTCATCTAGTTGCACCAAAAGAATATGGGGGAAAAAGAAAGCAAAGCAACCGTGAGTACTCATCCGAAGTACTCAGCAAGCAAGGATCTACACTACATATGCAACATTATCAAAGGGAGGCTGTATATGTGGACTGGGCTGCAGAAATGCTAGAATAGAGAGAAGGTCTAGTCCTATCGAAGACTAGCATCTTCAACGGTCTTGCAGCATTAGAAGAGTGTAGATTAGTACAGTATAAAGTAGTAGTAACATTAAGTATCAACCTCGGCCAGAGATCCTTTCTTGACTCCCTACGAGAAAGCAATCCCAGAGCCATACTATCCATTTCTCATCACAAGTATCCAATTCTAGTTGTATCGATCGGGATACAACTCCGAGTGTCCGTTACCGAGGATCCGGCTATGCATAGATTAGTTCTTCCCTATAGGGATGCACCAACTTACCCACCACGCTCGCTTAACTCCGGCCGGACACACTTTTTTGGGTCATGCCCGGCCTCGGCCAAACGACACACCGCAACCCTACCTAGAGCTCAGCAGAGAGGTCCCCGTCGGTCTACATCCTAAGCGCTCGGGGGTCTTGGGCCATCGCCCATCACCCTCTGGGTCATTGCGCACATGGCTCAGATCCAAGCACCAGCTCTGTCATGGATGGCGCCAATCACTACATGCCGCACTGCTAAACTGGATGTCTGACAGAGCTTTCGGCTGATGCTACGATGCAGAGTGCCCATAACTGATCCCACATGATGGTTAGTGCTATCGGGCCAGAGGCCCACTCGGATCAAATATCCAAATTGTTAGTATATTGGTAGTGTGGTAACGAGCAGAGACTCACGATCGATGTGACCCCGTCGCCCCGTCTCGAGGACTGGCGGCAAGGGCTAAGAATGCCCGGCCACGCCTCGTATTTATCTCTCGGGCACCCTCCAGGTCAACCCGTCTCCACATCACTCGCGGGTACCCCTGAGGGTCGATCCGCCTTTCCAAGTAACATTTGTAAAGTCCAAGTATCCATGTGTCCATAACATCAGGGAATCTGAGGTATCACCCTCGTTGGATTCCTACTCAATGTATCCGTCAAGGTGAACTCGGAGGAATCACCCTCGAAGGGTTCACACTTGAGATGTTGCACGACAGCGTCGTTATCGGGAGTGGTGAAGGAGGAATCACCCTCGATGACCACGACCGAGTAACTACTCCACAGAGTTAACATCGGAAGTGCTGACGAGGTATCACCCTCGGCACTCGATAGTAACACTGCAGTGTCGTACAGATAAAGGGAATGTGATGTGCGATGCTGGGGCCTGGTTGTCGAGTCTTCCGATAATCCAGTGGGGGCAACCGGGACAAGTGGGTTCACTGGGTCTCTATCCAGCCTATACTAAGCAGTTTAGGATAAGCAGGTAGGTATCAACAGCAGTTACAAAAACAGGATATGCATCAGAATAGGATAAACAGTAGAAGCAGCAATTCTAATGCAAGCATAAGAGAGAAAGAATAGGTGATATAGGCATGCTCAAGGGGGTGGGGGTTGCTTGCCTGGTTGCTCGGCGGCAAAGGCAAGGTCGTCAACGGTGTCGTCGGGCTCCTGAGCTGCGTCAGTCTCGGGAACTACGTCTGTAGCGGGGTCTACCGAGAGAGAAGAGGGGGAGGAAACAGATAAATACATGGCAAACATATGCAACACAGAGCATGCTATGCTAACGTGCAGTGCATGGTTGCTTAAAGAGATATCTAAATCATATTAGTTATTTTAGGATTTTAGTTGGATATATTAACCGGTGTATAAGCACTATTCATCTACCAGAAGCAGGCTAAAAGTTGCGGGTTCACCTCCGTAGAGGGTCCCGACACGGAAACATATGGCACGGTTGGATTTGTCTCGTCGTTCTGAGCAACTTTCATGTATAAAGTTTTTCGATCCGAGCTATGGTTTAATTTCTATGATTTTCTAAAGTTTTATTGATTATTGCATCAGCATGATGTCAGCGTGATGTCAGCGAGTCGACCCAGCAGTTCTAGGTCAAACCTGATGGCTGGGTCCCACCAGTCAGTGACACAGTGGACTAACAGAGGTTAAAACTAACTAATTATGTTTATTAGCACGTGGGCCCCACATGTCAGCGCCTATTTAGTTTAACTATTTAATTTTAAAACTAATTAGGTTAATTAGGTGGGGCCCACTTGTCGGTGGCTGGGGCCAGCCAAGTCAGCGCGTGGACCTGGTCAACAGGTCAGCCGGGCCCCCTGGCAGTGGCACAAAAGCAGGCCCCACATGGCGCCACATCAGCGTGGTCAGCGTCGTTGCCGGAGTTGCTCCGGCGACGACATTTGCGGTGGCGTGCGTCGGGGAGTGGCCGGATTTCACGTATGGAGGCCCATTCGCGACGCGGTTGGGCGCGCTGGATCGGCCGTTCCTCGCCGCGTCTCGTGGTGGTCGTAACCGAAGCTGAAGCGGACGAAAACGGCGCCGGCGTCAAGCAAGGGCGGCGGCTGGACTTTGGCGAGATGGTGATCGGTGTTGCGGTCGTGCGTTCGATGAACTATGCGCGCGGGCAGCTACTACACAGCACTACGAGCGCGACGGTGTGCTCGGACGAGCCCGTGAGGCACGGGAGCGCGCTGCTCGCCGGCCATGGTGGACGGCGGAGCACGGCACGCGGCGACGCGTCTACGGGCTACGGGGGAGACAGAGGAGAGAGGGGAGCTGGACGGTGTGCTCATCGGGCCCTGTAGATGTGCAACGCGGGCTCGGGGAAGACCGGACGGCGGCGGCAGGGGCGGACAGCGTCGGGGAAGAAGAGGTCGAGGGCGATGGTGGGGAGGCGCAGAGCTCCAGGTCCATGGCGCAATCGATCTGCCAGAGGCCGGGGCAGCTCGCGGACGGGGTGTCAGGCGCCGGAGAGGGCGGTGGCCTTGCGTTCCACGACGGCCAAGGCGGCTGCGCTCTCGGGTGAGGGGGGAGAAAGGGAATCTAGGCGAGAGGGAGAGGCGAGGGCTAGGGTTCGTGGCGCTCTGCCCTTATCCACCGCGAGCGGGCGCGGGCGCACTGTCGAGCTACGGAGGAGGGGGGCAGGCGGGTGAGCGCGCGTGCGGCGACATCGGCGCGGAGATGAGCAGTGGGAGGTAGGGGACGACGCCAGGCGGGCTGGGCCTCCCTGTAGCCGCTTAGGCCGAGGCACATGGGCCTTTTTCTTTTTCTTTTTCTTTTTCTTTCTTATCTTTTTTCTGTTTTCTTCTTTTATTTCTGTTTTGCAAATAGTTTAGCCACCAATTAAGTTTTGCAATATATGTGACTTAGCCCAATATTTACAGTGCAATATTAGTCACTGCTAGAAAATGGGTTGTTGTCAATATCTTTTCATTTGGATTTTATTTAATTATAAATGGATTAAATACTTCTATTTTGCTGCTGTTCCTTGCTGTTAGAGTCAATTAACAAATTAAGTATATGTTGATTATAATTTTAGAATTGTCTCTGAATTATTTACAATATTATGAACATTTTAGTTTTCAAATTTGAACAACTTTTATTTTCACTTTAAATTAATTGAAGTTTGAATTATGAGTTTGAAATGCAATATGATGCAAATGATGACTATGCACTATTAATCTTGCTGACATGGCATTAACTAAGGGTGATCACTGTGGTTAATTACATGGGGTGTTACAATTCTTCTCCACTAACAAGAATTCTCATCCCGAGAATTAAGAGGTAGAAGGGAAAAGATCGGGGGTATTCCGCACGAAGATTATCCTGGCGTTCCCAAGTGGCTTCATCTTTAGTATGATTTGACCACTGCACTTTGAGGAACTTGGTCGTCTTCTGACGGGTTCGACGTTCAGATTCATCGAGGATGCGGATCGGATGCTCCTTATAAGAAAGATCATCATGCAATTTGAGCATCTCGTGATCCATTGCGCGATGCGGAGATTCCTTGAAGCAACGACGAAGTTGCGACACATGGAAGACGTCATGGATATGAGAGAATTGCAGTGGCAACTCCAATTTGTATGCCACCTGACCACGTCTGGCAAGAATGCGAAAAGGACCAATGTAGCGTGGAGCTAACTTGCCCTTGATTCCGAAGTGGTGAGTGCCCTTCATAGGAGTGACATGCAGATAAGCTTGATCACCAGGTTGATAAGTCAAACCCCATCGTTTGCGATCATAGTTGCTCTTATGGCGGTCCTGAGCTGCCTTGAGATTTTCTCGAACGATACGGACTTGCTCTTCAGCATGTTGGATAATATCCGGTCCCACGAGCGGTCGTTCCCCAGTTTCTGACAAATTCAGAGGGGTTCAACACTTACGTCCATGAAGTACTTCAAAGGGAGCCATTTTCAAGCTGGCTTGATAGCTGTTGTTATAAGAGAACTCGGCATATGGGAGAGATTCTTCCCATTTCTTGCCGAAGGATATAACACAAGCCCGAAGCATGTCTTCAAGAACCTGATTGACTCGCTCGACTTGGCCTTGGGACTGGGGGTGATAAGCTGAACTCCAGGTAATATGAGTTCCCATAGCTTCTTGGAAACTTTCCCAGAACTTAGAAGTGAAAAGGCCGCCACGGTTCGAACTGATCTCTTTCGGAATACCGTGGAGTGAAAAAATTCTGGAGATATACAACTCTGCTAACTGACTAGCAGTGATAGTCTCCTTGACAGGCAGAAAGCGTGTAACTTTAGAAAGTTGGTCGACGACAACAAGAATAGCATCATGACCCTTCTGTGACTTGGGAAGGCCAGTAATGAAATCCATCTGAACTTTATCCCATTTCCATAGAGGAATAGGGAGCGATTGCAGAATTCTAGCAGGCTTCTTATGTTCTGCTTTAACGCGACGGCACACATCACATTCAGCAACATATCGAGCAATATCCTGCTTCATTTTGGACCACCAGTACCTTTGTTGGAGATCATGATACATCTTGGTACTACCCGGATGAATAGACAGCGGTGTATCATGTGCCTCCTTCATGACCTTGTCAGTCATAAGCTTGAAGCGAGGTACCACAATGCGGTTTCTGAAATACAAGGTTCCATCTTCAGAAGCGAGAAATCCCTATACTTTTTCAGGTGAAGATCTTTCTTCATCAGATCAACTTCAGCATCTTTAGCTTGCGCATTCTTAACAGCTTTCTCAAGATCTGGTTGTATCACAAGGTTATTAAGGGAACCCTGTGGAACAATACACAAATTCAGCTTGCACAGTTCTTCAAAAAGATGAGGTTGAGCTCGCCTAACCATGAGGTTGTCGTAATAGGACTTGCGGCTTAAGGCATCAGCCATCACGTTAGCCTTGCCAGGGGTACACTACTAGGGAAAAGCCTAGCAGTAGCGCGGGTTTTTGGCCTACCAGTAGCGCGGGTGACCGCGCTACTGCTACGGCGCTACAGCTAAAGGTTAGCAGTAGCATTGGTTAACCCGCGCTACTGCTATATGCACTTAGTAGTAGCGCTTCCTCCAGAAGGCGCTACTGGTAATTACTAGCAGTGCGTCTCACTGCCCGCGCTACTACTATTATTCCGTATTCTATTTATTTTTTATTTTGTGCCGTATTCATACACCTTTATACAAGTTTTCATACAGTAGCAATTTAGAGATTATTTTTACATTATAATGAGTTATTAAATCACTAGGTAAAAGAACCGCGGATTAGTTTCAAGTGGATGGATCCTAAGTGACCAAGTCATGGATCATCACGATAATCCATGACTTGATCACTTAGGATCCATCCACTTGAAACTAATCCGCGGTTCTTTCACCCAATGATATAATAACTCATCATCATCATCATCATCATATTAATATAAAAACTCTTGCATCATATCATCACCAACAACACTAGCTAATAATCATCATAGTCATTACCACCAACACTATTTAATCATCATAGTCATAGTGTAGCTATCTAATCACCACCAACACTAGCTAATAATAATCATCATAGTCATTACCACCAACACTAGCTATTTAATCATCATAGTCATAGTGTAGCAGATCATCATCTTCAAACTCATTCTAGCTAGCTAATCACTCCTGATGCTCTCTCTCAGGTAAAATAGCATAGAACATGTGTAGCACTCCTGCTTCATCATATTGGAGCATGCAGATGAACCTGTCTCCTAATTGTGGGATGCGCTTCCGATTGCTGCCCCCTAGTACTTCTCTGCGATCCTTCACAATGTTGCTCCAGTATTTGACTATTAAGACTTGCTCGCTTTTAGAAATCCTGAATGCACTCATGTGCAATGTAGGATGTCTTGGCCGTAAGCTAACCATTGCCATGCGACCTTTAGGCTTGATCCAATGAGGCACAACTATCATCGGGAGTCCCTGTTGAAGAACATCGTAGTAACATACTTAGCAATGAAGTTTAGCTTAAAAAATAATGTATGCAAAAGATGCACTAAGGACAAATAGTAAAAATCTTACCATCTTTCCTAAATAGATGTGACCGTAGTTCAATATGCACGCTAGTGGTCGCACATTTTGAGTACTAAGATTTTCAAGTCCAGGAAAATAATTTGTCTTGACAGTATCAAGATCCTCAAGCCATGAAACATAATGACTTATCTCCTCGCAGTTTAGTTCAGCCCCGGGACAGTAGTAGGTCATGTCTACCAAGCGCCGGACATGTTTGCTTGAATGAAATAAGCTGTTAATAGAAATTATTTGTCAACTATTTTTGAATAAACAATATCCAAGACATAAATATGGTTGAGAAACTCACATAATGGTAGAACTGGAGGCGTCTGCACATCGACCCAGATGTCGATATTACCTTCAATATCATCTTCCGGACGAATATCAAAGGTGATTAGCATATCAGGCTCAAATGCATAAGCCTTGCATAGTGATCTCCAATTTTTGCATTCAAAATAGGTGTAGGTGTCTGCATTGTATAATTTTGCGGCAAAAGTATAACCATGCTCGGTCCTCAAGTGAGCTCTCTTTACCTCCATAGTTTCCATAGGACTGAAACCAATCTTATCTAAGACATAAATTCTTGCATGGCAGGGGATACGCTAGTAGAATAGTAAAAAATTAAAATTATAAGTTGAAGCAAAAGAAGCAGAAGTCATGCTTAATTACGAAAAAAGACTTGTCGTTGTGACTTACTGTATCCACTTCGAAGGTCTCATCCAGCTTGATGCTGAAGCGCCTACCACCAACTAAGAAATTTCTGTCACACAGGCCGCGCTCGTCTTCGTAGTATTCACACATACCGAAATCCTTTTCATCGTCAGACATTTCCTATGTTCATAGTTGAAACATTAATCAAAAATCAATCGAAGGCAACTACCAGGAAACTCAACAAACATATCACTATTACTCAATATGCAACGGGTTGACTTTAGGTCTGTCGAGTCCTCCTTCCTAAACTCTCATCTCACGTATATGGTGGGCACTCCCTCTCTGATATTGCGACCGTCGGTGATGGTCGCTACTCCTCCTTTCCCTAGTGCATTACAAATATCTAGCACAAGGAAAAGAAGGAGAAGCGACCCCCACGACAAAAGTCGGCATTCTTCTTCTCTCAAATATATATATGGTGGACACTCTCCCTCACTAAAAGACACACAAGGAGCCGAAACAGACGTAAAGTCAACACGTTCCATATATCGAGCAATGACATAGAAAAAATGCCCTATGTTTTGCCAAAATATCATTGAATTCCCGTTCTGGCAAATCACAAGCACTCGATATGCCCTAAATTGTAGCACAAGTCATGCTAAAATTCATGAAAATTTTTGGCATGACCTTTGCTAAAGACAGGACATATCGAGCGCCTAAAATTTGCCGGGACGGAAACGAATCAACATTCCGGCAAAACATAGGCCACTTGGAATGCATCATCATCATCATCATCATCATCATCATCTATATTCAGAATGCATCATCATCGACATCAATGACATGGCGACTAGCACTAGCATTTTCATCATCGACATTTACAACACATTATCATCTATATCAACAACATGGGGATTTGGTTATTCTCACCTAGAGGTCTTAAGGGGTCGGCGATGGGGACGACTGCGGGGACGAGGCAGGGGCAAATACTTAATTTCTGCATAAACACACTAGTTCTATTAAACACTTACTAAATAAACTAGTTCTATTAACTACTTACTAAATAAACTAGTTCTATTAAGCACTTACTATAAATAAACTAGTTCTATTAAGCACTTACTATAAATAAACTAGTTATATTAAGCACTTACTATAAACAGAACTAGTTATATTAAGCACTTACTATAAATAAAATTTCTAATCAAAAGACCTAAAATTTCCTATTCTATTCAAAACACCTAAAATAATCTAAAAAAATTATTCTATTAAAAAACCTACATTCTACAATGTCTACATTCTAAAAAATTCTACATTTAAATTACCTCATGCACCAGAACAAGACAAGGGAGGGAGGAGGAGGGGTAGGAAGGAGGGAGAAGGAGGGTAGGAAGGAGGGAGGGAGGATGGGAGGAAGAGGGAGCGAGGCGGGAAGGCGGTTCTTTCTTTCTATCTCTTCCGTTCTTTCTGTATTTACTTTCTTTAGTCTTTCTCTTTTCTTCTTTTTCTTTCCTTCTCTCCTCTTTTCTTTTCTCTTCTCTCCTCTCCCCCCCCCGAGTCTCTTGTTTCTATTTTTTTCCTTCTTTTTTTTTGTTTTTTCTCCCTTTTACTTATCTTGGTCTTTCTATTTCTCTCTTCCCTTGTCATTTTTTCTCCTTTTTTTTTTTTCTTTCTGTTCTTCTTGTCTCTTCTTTTCTTTCGTTTTTCTATTTTGGTGTTTTTTTTTTTTTTCTTCTTTCTTTGCACTTCGTTCTTTTCTTTCTTCTTTCTGTGGGGCGATAGCGGCGCAGCTGGCGGCAATGCGGTGGCAGCGGACGACGGGGTGAAGGAGGGGATGGAGGAGGGAGTGGAGAGGGGAGAGTGAGGGGCGGGCGGCCGGGCGAAGAAGAACCGCGCTGCCTTAGCAGTAGCGCTCTTTAGGGAAAAGTGCTACTGCTAAGATCAATAGCAGTAGCGCTCTTAGAAAACAGGCGCTACTACTAAACCTACTCCGGCGGCAACGTCATGGCATTTGTAGTAGTAGCGCTGTTTTTTTCTAACGCGCTACTGCTACGAGGATGGTAGTAGCGCTGTTTTTTTAAGTGCGCTACTGATAAGTAGCAGTAGCGCCTAGTTTTAAACCGCGCTGCTGGTAAGGTTCTGTGTATAAGGTTTTCCCTAGTAGTGGTATATGAAATACCATAGTCATAGTCCGTAATTGTTTCCAACCATCGCTGTTGACGGAGATTAAGATCCGACTGAGTAAACAAGTACTTCAGACTCTGGTGATCAGTATAAATCTCACATCGATTACCAAGAAGATAATGTCGCCACAGCTTCAATGCATAGATCACTGCAGCAAGTTCAAGATCATGCACTGGATAATTTTCTTCATGTGGATGCAATTGACGCGAAGTATAAGCAATTAGTCTTTGTTCTTGCATTAGGACACAGCCTAACCCTTGACGAGAGGCGTCACAATATATTACAAAGTCTTTGCGAGAATCCAGAGGAGCAAGAACTGGAGCAGAAGTTAGCTTATCTTTGAGTGTTTGAAAAGTTTCCTGACATTTTTCTGTCCACTCAAACTTAACGCCCTTGTGAAGCAGATGAGTCAAAGGCTTAGCAATCTTTGAGAAATTCTCGACAAAGCGAGGGCAATAGCTTGCAAGGCCGAGAAAACTTCTCACTTGCTTGACGTTCTTCGGAGGAGTCCAGTGCAGAATAGCCTGAACCCGCTCCGGGTTAATAGCAATTCCATCCTTGGAAATCACATGACCAAGGTAGGTTACTTCAGAAAGCCAAAATTCACATTTGGAGTATTTGGCATACAACTGGTGTTCTCGGAGCCTTTCCAGTACAAGACGGAGGTGTTCAACATGTTCTTCTTTATTCTTTGAATAGAACAGAATATCATCTAGATACACAACGACGAACTTGTCGAGGTAATCCATGAAGATGTAATTCTTCAGACGGGAGAATGTGGCTGGAGCATTTGTTAAGCCAAATGACATGACAGTGTACTCATAAGAGCCATAGCGAGTAACAAATGCAGTCTTGGGAATATCCTCTTCGCGGACACGGATCTGATGATAACCCAACCTCAAGTCGAGTTTAGAAAACACCGATGATCCAGCAAGTTGATCATACAAATCATTGATCCGGGGAAGCGGATATTTGTTCTGGATTGTGGCTTGGTTAATGGGCCGATAATCCTGAACCAATTGGTTAGTTCCATCCTTCTTCTTAACAAAGAGTGAAGGTGCTCCCCAAGCAGAGGAACTGGGGCGGATGAAACCCTTCTTAAGTGACTTGTCGATTTCTTCCTTCAGCTCGAGGAGGTGGTGCGGAGGCATCTTATAAGGACGCTTCGCAATAGGGGTAGTGCCAGGCTTCAAGTTGATGACGAACTCACCAGCTCTAGCAAGGGCTATCCCTGGAAGTTCTTCTGGAAAGACATCTTGAAAATCATGAACAACTGGAACGTTCTCGATGCCTTCAAGAGGTGAAGCATTCAATGTATTCAGAACATAAATCTGAGCTTCGACGTTCTGAACTGTTCGAGCTGAGTATCTGACTATTTGGCCGGAAGGGTGTGTGATGCGGACTATTTCAGCGGCATAGTCAATCAAAGCTTTATGAGGCTTCAACCAGTCCATAGCCAGAATAATGTCTATGTTGGAGGTCTTGAGAGCAATGAGGGAAACGGGGAACATCAATCCTCCAATCACAATGTGGTTACCATGGCTTACCATGGTAGTTTGCCAATTAGCCCCGGGCGACTAGATTACTAATAGGGTGGACATCTCCTTGAAAGGTATATCATGGTTTCGCACAAAACTTTCGGACATAAAGGAGTGCGATGCTCCAGAATCAAAGAGGACTGAAGCTGGGATTGAATTCACTAGGAGGGTGCCCATAAAAATTTTGGTGTCCTGTCGAGCTTCTTCAATGTTGACATGGTTGACATGAACAAGCTGACTAGCAGGTGGTCTGGCATCAGTGTTCCTGGAAGGATGTTTTCGACGGCTCTTCCTGCAACTAACAGAAGGATGTGATGCGTGTTGAGGCTGACTCTGACGGCAGTTGAAAGCACGGTGCCCTGGCTATCCACACTGGTGGCACAGACCATCATTATGGGAAGGAGCATCAACATTGGGCTGTCCACTTGCAATGTTCAGTTGTCTTGGTGGTGGACGCAGACGAGGTGCAACATAAGATGGCCTGGGTACCGGGGCAGGTCGGTGATGGACATTGTGCGGAATCCACACTCAACGTTTCTGAACAGGCTGACCCGAGGATGAGCCAACATCACGAGTGCGCTTGAGCGACTCCTGGTACTTAGCTAGACCAGTTTCAGCTCGAAAGGCTTGACTGACAAGCGTCGCAAAGTCCTCACAATCAAGGGCAACAAGTGCGAGGTTTATATCAGTATGCAGTCCTTCATGGAATTTCTCCTGCTTGCGAGCGTCAGTGTCGACGTCATCCGCAGCATAGCGGGATAATTCAAGGAATTTCCTCTGATATTCATCCATAGTCATTGTGCCCTGTGAGAGTTTGCGGAACTCCTGCATCTTCTGGTCGATCAGACCTGGAGGGATGTACCTTGCACGAAAGGCTGACTGAAATTCCTGCCAAGTGGTTACAGTCTCTGCAGGCAACATATCCTTGAGGCTTTCCCACCATTGAGCAGCTGGACCCTTTAAGTGGAATGTCGCAAAGGTGACGTAACTGTCAGGGGCAACATTAGCTGACTCCATCTCAAACAGGATATCACGAAGCCAATCATCAGCATCCATAGGATTGGTGGAGTTGCAGAAAACGGATGGATTGAGGCGCACGAATTCTGGCAGAGTTATTGGAGCAGACTGTTGCTGAGCATTCTGAGTTGGGAACTGAGCCAATACTCCGGTCATAAATTGACGGTTGAGTTCAAACTACTGACGGTTGAGTTCAAACTGCTGCATCATGGCAGCAATAGAGGGTGGAGGTGGAGGATCGTCAGCCATCCTGCCAAATTAACAGGGGCAGTTTAGCAAGAAAAACTGCATGTGTATGGAGTTATTCATGATGTATCATGGAGAATGAACAAGAAGGCATCAAGTGCATATCAGTAGTCATTACAGACATACAGAACGATGCATGGTGTTGGACACAAACGGCGGTAGGAGTACGGAAATGCACGCAGCTAGACAAGCTAGGCGGCGCGCAGGCACGCGATGAGGAATATGACAATGTGACATAACAAAGGCTACATCACGTCAGAGAAAACTGCTGGAGCGAGGATTCTGCAAGTGACAACACAGGGTGCCCTCGATAAAAGGATCCTGTAAGGAGAACCTGGCCCACAATCTTGAAGCAAGGGGGATAATTTCAGAACTCCGGGTGGATGTGATCACGAGAACCTAATGTTGGAGTTAGTAAAATTTAAACCCGAATAGAAGGGAGATCAGAGTCCCAGAGTAAAGATCGAGGAGTAAAAGATCCTAATACCACCCAATAGGCGACGTGGGCCCGTATGCCACACAGCCAAGTTAGTAAAATAGTTTTGGACCACTAGACTCAAATTCGGCCAAGGAGTTGGAAAGGGGGATCCTATAGGCAGTCGGCTCTGATACCAACCTTGTGACGCCCCCGGCTTAATCGTGCACTAATCATACACGCAAATGCACATGATCAAGCCTAAGGACTCACTTGAAGATATCACAACACAACTCTAAAACACAAATTAAAATAATACAAGCTTTATGTTACAAGCCAGGGGCCTCGAGGGCTCGCATACATAAGCTCGCATATAAGCGTCAGCGGAAGCATCAGATATCTGAGTACAGATATGAAACAGAAACAGATAAGCCTTTAGAAAGGCGGGGCAAAACAAAAGCTACGATCGAAAGGCGCAGGCCTCCTGCCTGGGACCCTCCGAACCTACTCCTCGTCGTCGGCCAACTCGTAGTAGTATCCACCCTCAGGGTAGTAGTAGCGATCGTTGATGGTGGCGGCTGTATTCGAGGCTCCATCATCTGGATGCACCAAAAGGATGTGGGGGAAAAAGAAAGCAAAGCAACCGTGAGTACTCATCCGAAGTGCTCAGCAAGCAAGGATCTACACTACATATGCAACATTATCAAAGGGAGGCTGTATATGTGGACTGGGCTGCAGAAATGCCAGAATAGAGAGAAGGTCTAGTCCTATCGAAGACTAGCATCTTCAACGGTCTTGCAGCATTAGAAGAGTGTAGATTAGTATAGTATAAAGTAGTAGTAACATTAAGTATCAACCTCGGCCAAAGATTCTTTCTCGACTCCCTGCGAGAAAGCAATCCCAGAGCCATACTATCCATTTCTCATCACAAATATCCAATTCTAGTTGTATCGATCGGGATACAACTCCGAGCGTCCGTTACCGAGGATCCGGCTATGCATAGATTAGTTCTTCCCTGCAGGGGTGCACCAACTTACCCACCACGCTCGCTTAACTCCGGCCGGACATACTTTTCTGGGTCATGCCCGGCCTCGGCTAAACGACACACCGCAACCCTACCTAGAGCTCAGCAGAGAGGTCCCCGTCGGTCTACATCCTAAGCACTCGGGGGTCTTGGGCCATCGCCCCTCGCCCTCCAGGTTGTTGCGCACATGGCTCAGATCCAAGCACCACCTCTGTCGTGGATGGCGCCAATTACTCCATGCTGCACTGCTGAACTGGACGTCTGACAGAGCTTTCGGCTGATGCTACGATGCAGAGTGCCCATAACTGATCCCACGTGATGGTTAGTGCTATCGGGCCAGAGGCCCACTCGGATCAAATATCCAAATCGTTAGTACATTGGGAGTGCGGTAACGAGCAGAGACTCACGATCGATGTGGCCCCGTCGCCCCGTCTCGAGGACTGGCGGCAAGGGCTAAGAATGCCCGGCCACGCCTCGTATTTATCTCTCGGGCACCCTCCAGGTCAACCCGTCTCCACATCACTCGCGGGTACCCCTCAGGGTCGACCTGCCTTTCCAAGTAACATTTGTAAAGTCCAAGTATCCATGTGTCCATAACATCAGGGAATCCGAGGTATCACCCTCGTTGGATTCCTACTCGATGTATCCGTCAAGGTGAACTCGAAGGAATCACCCTTGAAGGGTTCACACTTGAGATGTTGCATGACAGCGTCGTTATCGGGAGTGGTGAAGGAGGAATCACCCTCGATGACCACGACCAAGTAACTACTCCACAGAGTTAACATCAGAAGTGCTGACGAGGTATCACCCTCAGCACTCGATAGTAACGCTGCAATGTCGTACAGATAAAGGGAATGTGATGTGCGGTGCTGGGGCCTGGTTGTCGAGTCTTCGGATAATCCAGCGGGGGCAACCGGGACAAATGGGGTCACTGGGGTCTCTATCCAGCCTATACTAAGCAGTTTAGGATAAGCAGGTAGGCATCAACAGCAGTTACAAAAACAGGCTATGCATCAGAATAGGATAAATAGTAGCAGCAGCAATTCTAATGCAAGCGTAAGAGAGAAAGAATAGGCGATATAGGCATGGTCAAGGGGGGGTGCTTGCCTGGTTGCTCGGCAGCGAAGGCAAGGTCATCAACGATGTCGTCGGGCTCCTGAGCTGAGTCGGTCTCGAGAACTACGTCTGTAGCGGGGTCTACCGAGAGAGAAGAGGGGGAGGAAACAGATAAATACACGGCAAACATATGCAACAAAGAACATGCTATGCTAACGTGCAGTGCAGGGTTGCCTAAAGACATATCTAAATCATATTAGTTATTTTAGGATTTAAGTTGGATTTATTAACCGGTGTATAAGCACTATTCATCTACCGGAAACAGGCTAAAAGCTGTGGGTTCACCTCCGTAGAGGGTCCCGACACAGAAACAGATGGCACGGTTGGATTCGTCTCGTTGTTCTGAGCAACTTTCATGTATAAAGTTTTTCGATCTGAGCTATGGTTTAATTTCTATGATTTTCAAAAGTTTTATTGGTTTTCTGGAATTATTCTATATTAATAGAAATATATTATTCCGTCAGTTGATGTCAGCGTGACGTCAGCAAGTCAACCCAGCCGTTCCAGGTCAAACCTGACAGCTGGGTCCCACCAGTCAGTGACACTGTGGACTAACAGAGCTTAAAACTAACTAATTATGTTTATTAGCACATGGGCCCCACATGTCAGCGCCTATTTAGTTTAACTATTTAATTTTAAAACTAATTAGGTTAATTAGGTGGGGCCCACTTGTCGGTGGCTGGGCTAGCCCAGTCAGCGCGTGGACCTGGTCAACGGGTTAGCCGGGCCCGCTGGCAGTGGCAAAAAAGCGGGCCCCACGTGGCGCCACGTCAGCGTGGTCGGCGCCGTTGCTGGAGTTGCTCCGGCGATGACATTTGCGGCGGCGCGCGTCGGGGTGTGGCCGGATTTCACGTATGGAGGCCCATTCGTGACGCGGTTGGGCGCATTGGATCGGCCATTCCTCGCGGCGTCTCGTGGTGGTCGTAACCGGAGCTGAAGCGGACAGAAACGGAACCGGCGTCGAGCAAGGGCGGCTGCCGGAGTTTGGCGAGATGGTGATCGGTGCTGTGGCCGTGCGTTCGACGAACTACGCGCGCGGGCAGCACCTAAGCAGCACTACGAGCGCGACGGTGTGCTCGGATGAGCCCGTGAGGCACGGGAGCGCGCTGCTCGCCGGCCATGGCGGACGGCGGAGCACGGCACGCGGCGATGCATCTACGGGCTACGAGGGAGACAGAGGAGAGAGGGGAGCCGGACAGTGTGCTCACTGGGCCCTGCAGATGTGCAACGCGGGCTCGGGGAAGGCGCGGAGCAGACCAGACGGCGGCCGCAGGGGCGGACGGTGTCGGGGAAGAAGAGGTCGAGGGCGACGGTGGGGAGGCGCAGAGCTCCAGCTCCAGGGCGCAATCGATCCGCCAGAGGCCAGGGCAGCTCACGGAAGGGGTTTTAGGCGCAGGAGGGGGCGGTGGCCTCGCGTTCCATGGCGGCCATGGCGGCTGCGCTCTCGGGTGAGGGGGGAGAAAGGGAATCTGGGCGAGAGGGAGAGGCGAGGGCTAGGGTTCGTGGGGCTCTGCCCTTATCCACCGCGAGCGGGTGCGGGCGTGCTGTTGAGCTACGGAGGGGGGGGGGGCAGGCGGGCTAGCGCGCGCACGGCGACAGCGGCGCGGAGATGAGCAGTGGGAGGTAGGGGACGGCGCCAGGCGGGCTGGGCCTCCCTGTAGCCAATTAGGCCCAGGCACATGGGCCTTTTTCTTTTTCTTTTTCTTTCTTATCTCTTTTCTGTTTTCTTCTTTTATTTCTGTTTTGCAAATAGATTAGCCACCAATTAAGTTTTGCAAAATATGTGACTTAGCCCAATATTTACAGTGCAATATTAGTCACTGCTAGAAAATGGGTTGATGTCCATATCTTTTCATTTGGATTTTATTTAATTATAAATGGATTAAATACTTCTGTTTTGTTGCTGCTCCTTGCTGTTAGAGTCAATTAACTAATTAAGTATATGTTTATTATACTTTTGTTAAGCATGCTGTTATTGTATGCGATGTGAGAAATAAATCGAATTTGGCTGTACTAAATACATGAGAAACAAATACAATTGTCATATTTCCAAATTGTTAAGCATGCTTGGTTTGGTTAACTGTCTGATCTTCTATTAGGAGTATGTTATATTGTGCAATGTGGTGCTCAGTTAATGTTTGGTTCATTTGTTGTGGTGTTTAGTTAACTGCTTGGTTCAATTCTGCAATGCGATGTCCAATTGTCGTGGGTAGAATTTTGTATTGTTGTGCATGTGAGGAATAAATCGAATTTGGCTGCACTTAATACATGAGAAACATATACAAGTGCTGTATTTCCTAGTTCTTAATCATGCTTGGTTTGGATAAATGGGTTTCCCATGTGGCTTGAATTAATCTGATGAATTTGCAATGTGCTTATTTTTCATCAACATATTTTACTGATAGCATGCGAACCCTCACTTAACCTGATGACTAACTACCTTATATGTGTTGCAGGGAAACAATGGGAAGCACTGAGGTTTGCAATCGAGGTTAGCACATGCATGGTCCTTTGTCTAATAGCACATTATTGTGCAATTGCAGGAACCATTCTAATATTTAGCTTTTTAACAATTTGGTCTTGCACATGTAGGTCCTGCTGTCAGAGGTTTTGACCCACTGTTCGACCCTTTTTGCATATGGGGAATGAGTTCTCCATGAATATCAATCAAGTCAAGAAACTCAGAAAGATTGTTAGGATAAAAAAATTAGCGACAAAAAACAACAAGATCTTTGTCTGCACAATGAAGAAGACATCAGTTCACTACAAGATGGTACTAACTATTATACCTTGCCTTTTTTTATTCCTTTGCCCCATTTCCAATATAGAGAAGATATTTATGCACATCCTTGTTTTCAGGCCTTTCCAAAGCAGTTCACTGATGATTACCTCTCAAACCACCTCTATGGTCAGGAGGCGAGGAAGGTTTTTCATACAGCACTCATGGTTCAATATTGAAGTGTTTCTAAAGAGGACGAAGGATGGATGGTCAATCATCCACAGGCACTGGCCTAAAGTTGCAAAGACCTTCAACATCAATGAAGGCTCAATATTCGCCTTCCGCTTCAGCAGTTTTCCAGATGAGATGCATCTGTCTATGTACCATCTATGATGCTAATTTCGAAAGGTTCTAGATGTTGCATGTGAAACTTGGTGCTGGTGCAGTTGTGTAATGGGGTAGCTGAGTGCTGAAGCTATATGATGTTGTACTCTGATGTATTTCAATTATGAAATCCTGCTTCCTTAATATGGAAATGAAATATATTGTGTGCTTAATATGAAATGTCAATTAGATTAATAAATGGATTATTAATAATAGGGCAATTAGCCTGCTAATGGCCAATTAGCCTGCTAATTGGGTTTTTCGATTGCAAACGGTTATTGAGAAAACACCGTCGGCGATGACCTCAGGCAACGCACACAGTCTCTAGGAATAAACCGTGTTGGATCAATGAACAATCACACACAACATCCTCTTGAGAACTATTTGTGTTAGGCCACCTTGCGCAAATGTTTACCACATAAAAAGTGTGTGTGATGGACAGCCTTTGCCACACAGTTTCTTCTACGCACCGTGTGTGATGCATTCAATAACACAAATGATAAAATTGTTAATATCGTGTGCAATGGCAACGCTATCACAAACGATTTAGTGGGGAAAATTGTGTGTGATGTACCTGCGAACGGAAACGTTTTCCTTGGAGGGACTGTGTGGGATGTATATACGAACGGAAACATTTAGCGGGGACTGACTGTGTGGGATGTACTTTCGACCGGAAACGATTTCGCCTGTATAATTGTATTTTTTTAGCACTACTATACGTATAACCGTATTTGATTGCTCGCCTGTCGCACACGACCTCATTTTGCCGAGCGTGTGTGCCAGGAGGGCATATCCCCGATTGTTTCTGGGTCATGTGGGAAGGACCCCCATATCGCAGTCACTCACCAGGCGACGGTTCAGAACACCGTCGCGGAAAGGGGTTAAAAACCGTTTGTATAGCACCTCGCTGTACCAGTGTATGTGAAACTAGGTGGTATGAATTTAGCAACAATGTAATTAGCATAATCAGCATACCATGGAGTACTACGAGAAGCATTTATGACAGCTAATTGCTCATCAGGAAAGCTATCATCAATAGGTAGTGGGTCATCAAGAATATTTTCTAACCTAGACAAGTTGTCTGCTACGGGGTTCTCAGCTCCCTTTCTATCAATAATATGCAAATCAAATTCTTGCAGCAAGAGAACCCATCTAATAAGTCTAGGTTTAGCATCTTTCTTTTCCATAAGGTATTTAATAGCAGCATGATCGGTGTGAACAGTTACTTTAGAATCAACAATATAGGGTCTAAACTTATCACAAGCAAAGACAACTGCCAAAAATTCTTTGTCAGTAGTAGCATAATTTCTTTGAGCACTGTCTAGAGTTTTGCTAGCATAATGAATAACATTCAATTTCTTATCAACTCTTTGTCCTAGAACAGCACCAACATCATAATCACTAGCATCACACATAATTTTAAAGGGTAGGTTCCAATCAGGTGGTTGAACAATAGGTGCAAAAATCAAGGCTTTCTTAAGTATTTCAAATGCTTCTACACAATCATCATCAAAAACAAATGGAACATCTTTTTGCAAGAGATTAGTAAGAGGCCTAGAAATTTTAGACAATTCTTTGATAAATCGCCTATAAAAACCAGCATGACGAAGGAAACTTCTTATACCTTTGATATCTTTAGGACACGGCATTTTTTCAATAGGATCAACTTTAGCTTTATCAACTTCAATACCCCTTTCGGAGATTTTATGCCCCAAAGCAATACCTTCATTAACCATAAAGTGGCACTTTTCCCAATTCAAGACAAGATTATTTTCTTCACATCTCTGCAAAACTCGATCAAGGTTGCTTAAGCAATCATCAAAAGAAGTTCCGTAAACGGAGAAATCATCCATGAAAACCTCAACAATCTTTTCACAAAAGTCAGAGAATATAGCAGTCATACATCTTTGAAAGGTAGCAGGTGCATTGCATAAACCAAAAGGCATACATCTATAAGCAAAGGTACCGAAAGGGCAAGTAAAAGTAGTTTTTTCTTGATCCTCTTTCTGCACAGGTATTTGAGAGAAGCCAGAATAACCATCTAGAAAGCAAAAGTGTGTATGTTTTGATAGTCTTTCTAGCATCTGATCAATAAAAGGTAGAGGGTAATGATCTTTTCTAGTGGCTTTGTTTAATTTTCTAAAATCAATTACCATTCTATAACCTGTAACAATTCTTTGTGGAATCAATTCATTCTTACCATTAGGAACAACGGTAATACCTCCCTTGTTAGGGACACAATGAACAGGACTTACCCATCTACTATCAGCAATAGGATAAATTATACCTGCTTCCAGAAGCTTTAGTATTTCATTTCTTACCACTTCCTTCATCTTGGGATTTAACCATCGTTGGTGATCAACAATTGGTTTAGCATCTGGCTCCATATTAATTTTGTGCTGACATACAATGGGACTAATGCCCTTAAGATCATCAAGAGTATATCCAATAGCAGCACGGTGCTTCCTCAGAGTTTTCAATAATTTCTTTTCTTCATGCTCTGAAAGGTTAGCACTAATAATAACAGGATATATCTTCTTTTCATCAAGATAAATATATTTTAGAGTATCTGGTAATTGTTTAAGCTCAAACACGGGATCACCCTTGGGTGGAGGAGGATCCCCAAGAATCTCAACAGGCAAGTTGTGTTTCAAAACATGCATTTGATTAAAGAATATTTCATCTAATTCCTTCCTTTCATTCATAAACATATCATTTTCATGGTCTAGCAGATATTGTTCTAAAGGATCAGTAGGAGGCACAGCAATAGAAGCAAGACCAATATTTTCATATTTACTAGGCAATTCTTTGTCATGGGGTTGTCTACGAAATTTAGAGAAATTAAACTCATGAGACACATCCCCAAAATTTACAGTAACAGTTTCTTTCTCACAATCTATCTTAGCATTAATAATGTTCAAGAAAGGTCTACCAAATATAATGGGACAAATATCATCTTGTGGGGAACCAAGAACAAGAAAATTAGTAGGGTATTTTATTTTCCCACACAAGACTTCAACATCTCTAACAATCCCAATTGGTGATATAGTATCTCTATTAGCAAGTTTAATAGTAACATCAATATCTTCTATCTCAGCAGGTGCAATATCATTCATAATTTCTTGATATAAGGTAAAGGGAATTGCACTCACACTAGCACCCAAATCACATAAGCCATGACAACAATGATCTCCTATTTTAACAGAAACAACAGGCATGCCAACAACAGGTCTATGTTTATCTTTTTCATCGGGTCTAGCAATTCCAGCAGCTTCATCACAGAAATACATAACATGACCATCAATATTATCGACCAAGAGATCTTTAACCATAGCAATACTAGGTTCAACTTTAATTTACTCAGGGGGGTGTAGGTGTTCTAGTATAACTCTTACGAACCACAGCTGAAGCTTTAGCATGTTCCTTTATTCTAACAGGGAAAGGTGGTTTCTCAATATAAGCAGTAGGAACAATAGGATCAACATTATAAGTAATAGTTTCTTCTTCAACTTTAATAGGTTCTAGTACTTTCACTTCAATGGGAGGATGATATTTAAACCACTTCTCCTTGGGGAGATCAACATGAGTAGCAAATGATTCACAGAAGGAAGCTACTATCTCAGAGTCAAGTCCTTATTTAGTGCTAAATTCACGAAAAGCATCGATATCCATAAAAGATTTAACACAATCAAACTTGAGGTTTATACCTGACTCCTTACCTTCATCGAGTTCCCAATCTTTAGAGTTGCGTTTAATTCTTTCCAATAAATCCCATTTGAATTCAGTAGTCTTCTTCATAAAAGAACCAGTACAAGAAGTATCGAGCATGGATTGATCGTTACGAGAAAGCTGAGCATAAAAGTTCTGAATAATAATTTCTCTTGAGAGCTCATGATTGGGGCATGAATATAACATTGAATTAAGCCTCCCCCAAGCTTGAGCGATACTTTCTCCTTCATGAGGCCAAAAATTATAAATATAATTCCGATGACGATGAACTAGATGCATACGATAAAACTTCTAATGAAATTCCAATTTCAATCGGTTGTAATACCAAGTCCCAATATCATCGCATATCCTATACCATGTCAATGCCTTCTCCTTCAAATATAAAGGGAAGACCTTCTTCTTGACTTCATCCTCGGGAAAACTGCAAGCTTAAATAATCCACAAACTTCATCCACATAGATTAGATGCATATCAGGATGTAATGTTCCATCTCCTGCATAAGGATTAGCTAGCAGTTTCTCTATCATACCCGAAGGAATTTCATAATAAATATTTTCAGTAGGTTCAGTAGGTTGAGGGGCAACTCTTTGCTCTTCCGGTCAGGGTGAAGATACCCCAAAAAAAAACCTCAAAGGATTATTTTCCATAGCAACAAGTGACAGAAATTTCAACTCACTATATAAATGTTTCCTTACCAAATTCCACTTACCAAAGGCGCTTCACTCCCCGGCAACGGCACCAGAAAAGAGTCTTGATGACCCACAAGCATAGGGGATCTATCGTAGTCCTTTCAATAAGTAAGAGTGTCGAATCCAACGAGGAGCAGAAGGAAATGACAAGCGGTTTTCAGCAAGGTATTCTCTGCAAGCACGGAAATTATCGGTAACAGATAGTTTTGTGATAAGATAATTCGTAATGGGTAACAAGTAACAAGTGTAACTAAGGTGCAGCAAGGTGGCCCAATACTTTTTGTAGCAAAGGACAAGCCTGGACGAACTCTTATATAAAGC
The DNA here is from genome assembly GCA_011799875.1 of Thinopyrum elongatum. Taxonomy (NCBI): domain Eukaryota; kingdom Viridiplantae; phylum Streptophyta; class Magnoliopsida; order Poales; family Poaceae; genus Thinopyrum; species Thinopyrum elongatum. The sequence goes on along the minus strand of CM022297.1, from coordinate 162,751,793 downwards.
AAAGCGCTCCCGAGGACACATGGGAATTATTGTCAAGTTAGTTTTCATCATGCTCATATGATTCGCGTTCATTAATTTGATAATTTGATATGTGGGTGGACCTGTGCTTGGGTGCTGCCCTTACCTGGACAAGCCTCCCACTTATGATTAACCCCTCTCGCAAGCATCCGCAACTACGAAAGAAGAATTAAGATAAATCTAATCATAGCATGAAACATGTGGATCCAAATCAGCCCCTTACGAAGCAACGCACAAACTAGGGTTTAAGCTTCTGTCACTCTAGCAACCCATCATCTACTTATTACTTCCCAATGCCTTCCCCTAGGCCCAAACAAGGATGAAGTGTCATGTAGTCGACATTCACATAACACCACTAGAGGAAAGACAACATACATCTCATCAAAATATCGAACGAATACCAAATTCACATGATTACTTATAACAAGACTTCTCCCGTGTCCTCAAGAACAAATGTAACTACTCACAAAGCATGTTCATGTTCATAATCAGAGGAGTAATAATTATCAATAAGGATCTGAACATATGATCTTCCATCGAATAAACCAACTAGCATCAACTACAAGGAGCAATCAAGACTGCTAGCAACCCATAGGTACTAATCTGAGGTTTTGAGACAAAGATCGGATACAAGAGATGAACTAGGGTTTGGAGAGGAGATGGTGCTGGTGAAGATGTTGATGGAGATTGACCCCCTCTCAATGAGAGGATCATTGGTGATGACGATGGCTTTGATTTCCCCCTCCGAGAGGGAAGTTTCCCCGGCAGAACAGCTCCGCTGGAGCCCTAGATTGCTTCTGCCCAGGTTCCGCCTCGAGACGGCGGCGCTTCGTCCCGAAAGCTCTCCTCTGATTTTTTCCAGGTCAAAACACATCATATAGCAAAAGGTGGGCACCGGAGGCCTGCCAGGGGGCCCAAAAGCCACAGGGGCGCGCCCAGGGGGGTAGGGCGCGCCCCCTAGGCTTGTGACCGCCTGGTGGGTCCCCTCTGGTATTTTCTTCGCCCAATATTTTTTATATATTCCAAAATAATTCTCCGTAAATTTTCAAGACTTTTGGAGTTGTGCAGAATAAGTCTCTTAGATTTTATCCTTTTCCAGTCCAGAATTCCAGCTGCCGGCATTCTCCCTCTTCATGTAAACCTTGTAAAATAAGAGAGAAAAGGCATAAGTATTGTACCAAAATAGGTAATAATAGCCCATAATGCAATAAATATCAATATAAAAGCATGATGCAAAATTGACATATCAAGCAGTGCTACTAACGTTCCCGCCGCGGCTGGAGCAGGGATTGGGACCGCGGGCGCGGCCCAGCCCCATGCCTGCTCCGGTGCGAGCCGAGATCCATTGGCCGCGCCACCCGGAGGGGCAGAGACAGGGCGTGTGCTCCATCCTGCATCGGGCGAGTGCAACAACACCCCGAGCGGCACCGTCGGCCCCCAGCGACCACGCCCGCACGAGAAGAGCCAAGCTAACCAAGAGCCCGGTCACCAAGAACAACTCCGGTCACATCAGGTCCCTCTGGCAACGGGCCCAAGGCGGCGAGAGCCCGACGGTGCTCCTTCTGGTTCATCCAGAAGTAGAGCGGTGTTGCGCTCTGCCTCCCACGCCATGCCAGAAACGGCGGCCGAAGTGGTAGCGAGAGCTCAACTGCTGCTGGACTTCCCTCCGGCAGCAAACAGGATGGATGAATGGAGAGCTACCATCCAAAGTCTCCTCGAGTTTGCTGAGGTCAATAAGTCACTATGTGTGGAGCCATCACGGCGCCCGCGGGCGACGCCAGCGGCTCACACCGGTGGCCAAGATGGGAGGACCGCACCCACAGTGCAATCTCCTCCGCAACAACCCTCCCAATGGCAGCCACGGCGAACTTAGCGATCACCAGACGATGATGATCGTGATGAGGCATCAATGGCCTCATCTGATCCACGACTCCGGCGAGACCAACGTCAAGTGTTGAGGGAAAGGAAGAAGGAAGATGCCCGCATCACCATTGAGCGGCGTCGCGAGACACGCCGTCAATCCGACAGGTGCAACGGGGGTGATGTTGACGAACCCGCGCCCAGTGCTGGCAGGTACCTGCCTTACAAGGTAGGGTTCCGAGCCATCACTCGTGAGTTGTGGCAAGTCTGGTGGCCATCATCTCGCACCTTCAAGCCTGACTTGCCGGAGAAGTATGACGGGAAACTGAACCCGACAGAGTTTTTGGGCATCTATACGATCGCCGTCCAAGCTGACGGGGGAAGGGATGAAAAGGTGCTCGCCAACTACTTCCCGCTGGCCCTCAAGCCAAACGTGAGGTCCTGGCTGATGCACCTGCCGGAAGATTCCATTTCCACCTGGGCCGACCTGTGCAATGAGTTCGTGGGCACCTTTACGGGCGGTCATCAAGAACCAGGGTGGCCTAGTGATCTACAGACCCTCCTACAGAAAGAAGGAGAGAGTTTACGCAAGTATCTATAGAGGTTCAGCCGAGTGCACCGCAACATTTCAAAGATACACCCGGCAGCTGTGATTGCCACATTTCATACAAATGTGTGCAACCGCAGAATGCGGGCTAAGATTAATGTTCGGTTGCCTAAGACAGTCAGCGAGCTCTACATGCTAGCGGATAAGTGTGCTCATGCTGAAGAAGGGAGAAGACTTCCAGGGGAAGAGGTTGGCATCGAAGTCGGTTCAGATAACGACAACAACGCCGCCACCCCCAGGAAGAAGAACAAGGAGTGCAACAAGAAGCGAAAGGAGAAAGCAGTGATGGCCGTTGAGAGCGCTGGTGATCTTAGCACCGGCAAGAAGCCAAAAACCGAGACGCCCGGCAAGGAAGCTGTCGCATGCGTTGATTGTCGAGCGGCAGCGGCTGCTGAGAAAATCGGTAAGTCTGACGAGCCATACTGCAAGATCCACATGACCAAGGGTCATGAGCTTCAGGTTTGCAAGCAAGTCAAGCAGTTGGTTGAGAAACAAAACGCTGAGTATGAGAGGCATGACAAGGAAAGAAATCAGAATGGTACTAGCGGGAAAGGACATGGTGGTCGTAACAGACACCGCGTCAAGTTTGATCAACAGAAAGAGAAGCCCGCCAGAGGCCGTGAGAAGAAGGAAAATGAGGATGACAACGAAGAAGAGGATGATGAAACCAGTGAACAGGAGTTTTAGAAAGCTACCGAGGCAATGTGCATTGACGGGGGTGCATCCTTGCACTCCTCTCATCGCCAACTCAAGCAGTGGGTGCCTGAGGTTAATGCTGCAGAACCAGTAGCAGGTGCTTGAGAACCACTTAAGTGGCCCCGCACGCCCATCATCTTTGACATTGAGGATCATCTAGACCGCACTACTGCGGTAGGATGTTTGCCGTTGTTGGTTTCACCAACAATCCGCAACCTCAAGGTCACCAAGATGTTGGTTGACGGTGGGGCGGGGCTGAACTTGATTTCCCCCGTAGTGCTCAAGAAACTCCAAATTCCTGACGAAGACCTGAAGAAAACTGGCACTTTTCCAAGGGATCAACCAAGTAAGGAGCCAACCTAAGGGAAAGATTACTTTGTTGGTAATATTTGGCGGGGAAATCAAGTTCAGGTCTGAAAAGATCGTGTTTGATGCCGTTGAGCTTCCCCTGCCATTTAACGGGATTCTTGGTCGACCAGCTCTGGCCAAATTCATGGCGGCGCCCCATTACCCGTATAACACTCTGAAGATGTCTGGTCCTATGGGAGTTATCACTATCCCATCGGATAAGAGGGATGCAGTCATATGTGTGGATAAGATGTACAGAGACGCTGTAGCGGTGGAGGCCGTCAAGGCCTCGGCTCCCGCCAAGGAAGGGAAGTTAAGAACATCAACAAGGACCCCGGGAAGCGCGTCTCTTCGGAGTGTGCTGCCCCCGGCAGTGACTTGCCGGAGAGTTTGACCAGCAAAAGATCCAAGGTTGCTCCTGCTACAGCCAAGAAAGTGCCGGTGCGGCAGGATGGCACTAATGGTACTTTCACCATTAGTGCTACCCTTGACGACAAATAGGAAAGTGTGCTCGTTGCCTTCCTGCGTGCGAATGTTGATGTGTTTGCCTGGCAACCGTCTGACATCCCCGGTGTTCCCAGGGAGGTAATCGAGCACCACCTTGCTGTCTGTCCTCACGCCCGCCCCGTCAAGCAAAAATTCAGGAAGCAGGCCTTGGAGCGACAACAATTCATTGCTGAGGAGATTAAGAAGCTAGAAGCAGCAGGTTTGGTCCGAGGAGTACTGCATCCAACTTGGTTAGCTAATCCAGTGGTGGTGCGCAAGGCTAATGGGAAGTGGAAACTTTGTATCGACTTCACTAACCTGAACAAGGTTTGTCGAAAGGATCCCTTCCCCTTGCCGTGCATTGATCAGATCGTTGATTCCACCTCTGAATGTGATTTGCTTTCCTTCTTAGACACGTACTCTGGGTACCATCAGATCTTCATGGCCAAGGAAGACAAAGAAAAGACCGCCTTTATCACCCCGTGTGGCACGCACTGCTTTGTACATATGCCTTTCGGGCTAAAAAGTGATGGTTCCACATTCGCAAGGGCCATGCAGATTGGTTTCGAGCCCCAGCTGCACAGAAACATTGAAGCGTATATGGATGATATAGTGGTCAAAACCAAGGACAAGTCTTCACTCATTGAGGATTTGGAAGAGACCTTTGCAAATTTGCGGAAGATCAACTTGAAGCTCAACCCAAAGAAGTGTGTGTTTGGCGTTCCATCCAGCAAGCTTCTTGGGTTCTTTGTGTCTCAGCGAGGGATAGAAGCCAACCCCGACAAGATCATGGCAATAGAATAGATTCAGGCTCCGAAGACCGTCAAGGACGTGAGACGTTTGACTGGCTATGTGGCCGCACTAAGTAGATTCATTTCCAAGTCTGCTGAGCGTGCCTTGCCATTTTTCAAAATATTGAAGAAGGCTGGTCCAATGAAATGGACTCTCGAAGCCGAGGCTGCGCTGCAAGATTTGAAAGTTTACCTTTCTTTTGCCCCAACCTTGGTTGCACCTAAACCGCAAGAGCCGTTGCTGCTGTATCTAGCAGCAACAAATCAAGTGGTTAGTGCTGCCCTGGTGGCAGAGGGAAGTGGGTAGTAGGGAAGCTACTGCGGCAGAACCACCCAGTCTTGGACTAGCTGTGTCCCAGGCAGAGCATACTGGGGGCAACGAAGAGGGACCACAAATCGGCACTGATAGGCGGGAAGGGGCGGCAAGAAAGAAAATGGTGCAGCGACCAATTTACTTTGTCAGCTCCCTCTTGCAGGGGGCTAGATCAAGGTACTCTAGAGTCCAAAAGCTGATCTTCGGCCTCCTCATGGCCTCGAGAAAGCTGCGCCATTAATTTCAAGCCCACGGGATCACCGTTGTGACTCGCCTCCCACTACAGCGAATCTTGAGGAACCCCGAAGCCACTAGTAGGATATTAGAATGGGCTGTGGAGCTGTCAAGTTTTCCTTTGAAGCTTGAGAGCACAACAACTATCCAAAGCAGAGCACTAGCGGAATTCATAGCAGAATGGATGCCAACTCCTGATGAAGAGACTATGAAAAAGTCCCTCCCCGGCAAGGAGGCCCCTAAGGAATGGGTCATGTACTTTGACGGTGCTTTCTCGCTCCAAGGTGCCGGTGCGGGAGTATTACTCATCACGCCCACCAGAGAACACCTCAAGTACGTCATCCGAATGCATTTTCCCAGGGAAGATGCCACCAACAACATAGAAGAGTATGAAGGTCTCCTTGCCGGGCTCGAGGTTGCTATCGAATTGGGAATCAAGAAGTTGATCATACACGGCGACTCCCAGCTTGTTGTGAAGCAGGTGAACATGGATTATCAAAGCCCACTGATGGAGGCGTACGTGGAAGGGGTGAGGAAGCTGGAGGAACACTTTGACGAGCTGCAAACAGAGCACATACCTCATGCGGAAAACAATATTGCTGATCACCTGTCGAAGTGCGCACAGAAGTTCCCTGTGGAACCAGGCACTTTTGTACTCCACCTCACCCAACCATCAGTCTCGCCGTCGGCCCTGGCCAGAAAAAGAAGAAAACTCAACACCAGCAAACATTTCCCGACAGAGCTCCCTGGAGCCGCTGGTGAGAAGGTTGCCGGGGGAGATCCTATGCTGACTGGTGAGCCGCACTCTCAAGCAGAATCCCAGGTCCTTGCCATTGAAGAAAGTGCTGCCATAGCTGAAGAGACACCTTTAGTCCTTGTCGTCGAGCCTCAGGCTCTGATATGAGCACAACACATAGTCCAATTCTTGCAAACTGGAGAACTTCCTGACGATCCAGAGGAATCTGAGAAAGTTGCCCGGCAATCGAGTATGTACCATTTTGTGGACGACACTCTCTACAAAAAGAGACCCAACGACGTGAAGCTGAAGTGTATCAGTCAAGAAGATGGACTAGAGTTGTTGGCAGAGATACATGGAGTTGTGTGTGGATCACATCTGGGATCAAGAGCACTTGTCGGAAAAGCTTTCCCGCAAGGATTCTACTGGCCCACCGCCCTCCAGGATGCAACTAAGCTCGTCACCAAGTGTGAAGCATGCCAGTTCCACTCCAAGAATATCCATCAGCCAGCTCAAGCCTTGCAGACCATCCCTTTGTCCTGGCCTTTCGCGGTCTGGGGACTCGACATCTTGGGCCCCTTTCCCCATGCTATCAGGGGCTTTGAATTCTTGTACGTGGCAATCGAAAAGTTTATAAAGTGGCCCGAAGTGGAACCAGTGAGAAAGGTGATGGCGTAGTCAGCTATCAAGTTCTTCAAGGGACTGGTGTGTCGTTTTGGAGTGCCCAACAGGGTAATCACCGACAACGGCACCCAGTTTACAAGCCACGCCTTCATGCAGTACATCCAAAGCCTTGGGAGCAAGGTCTCTTTCGCCTCTATTGCCCACCCAAGAAGCAATGGGCAGGCGGAAAGGATGAATGTTGAAGTGCTGCGAGGGCTGAAGACAAGAACCTTTGATAGACTGCGAAAATGCGGCAAGCGCTGGATTGATGAGCTGCCGGTGGTTTTTTGGTCAATCAGGACGACACCAAATTGAGCTACTCGCCAGACTCCCTTCTCCCTGACATATGGGGCAGAAGCAGTGCTCCCCACATAACTCATATACGGGTCGCCTCGGGTACTTGCCTACGATGAAGTAGCACAAGAGCAGCTACGGCATGACGATGCCATGCTCCTCAAGGAGGACCATCTCCGGGCGGCTGTACGTGCTGCACGATACCAGCAGGCCCTATACCGCTACCATAGCCACAGGGTCCAGGCCCAGAGCCTTGAGGAAGGTGACCTTGTCCTTAGGCGTGTTCAGTCTGCCAAGGGTTCAAACAAGTTGACACCAAAGTGGGAAGGCCCTTACTGGGTAGCACGTGCCACCAGACCTGGTGCAGTCCGTCTGGAGACCGAAGATGGCATCCCAATGCAAAACTCATGGAACATTGAGCATCTTCGTAAGTTCTACCCGTAAGGCATGGTTGCCGAGCCTCACCCCGGTAACCTATTTTGTACAAGCATAGTCCCTAGGACTTGTAACCCTTTGTACAAAGCTAGGCGCAAACCCTGTGCAAAGATAAATAAATGAAGCACTGGCACAAAACTTGCATGCATGTTTACTTCAGTATGACTTTATTATGATTACAATAATCCAAATATAAGGTGACTAATCCCTTAGGAAGGATCAACAGCTGCTTCTCTTCTGTCTTTCTTTTTCTAAAATTAGCAACAAGATTCTACCACGGACGGACTTCCCGGGAAGAAGAGTGAGAACGAGCCCGCATATTGGTCCTCGACAGTCTATTCTTATCAGGAACGATAAGAAGGATAGCAAACACAGATAAGTTTGCCTCACCATCCATAGCGTACTCACGTATGAAAAACTTGAACGTTGGGAAACCCTGTCGCTTCCATCATCTGTGCTCCTATCTTTTTGATTCGAAACCTTTTCAGTCAAGATGGTTGTAGTGGCACTTGAGGGGAGCTGGTGGGGGGCCATCCCTCATCTACACTCCTAACCCGCTAGACGAGGTTCGATGGTGGCTTTGATGAGGGCCGGCAGGATGTCTTGCCTGTAGGGTAACGCAGCAGAAAACAAAAAAAATTCCGCCCTACGCACCAGCCCAGGACCACTATGGAGACTGCATACAAGGTTTGATCATTTTCGTTACCGACTCGTAGCGCAGCGGAAGTAGAGTCGATGATGATCGGCGGTGCAGATCCCCGTAGCTAGGATTTACAACCTCCCAACCGCGAGGATGTATACCCTCGTCTTCCCTTCGGACAGCCCTCCGAGAGGCGGTCGAACAGTCCACCGGACGATGTCGCGGACAGCGCTTCGGGAGGACCTTCGAAACCCGAACGGTCACTCGGACAGCCCTTCGGGAGGACTCACAGAACTCGGACCGTCACTTGGACAGCCCTTCGGGAGGCACTCTCGAATAGCCCCTCGGGCACTAAGATCGAAACTACGACCTCTCTACAGAGTTGCACACATACGGTGTCACCTATCCGGCAGGGCTTCGCCGTCCAGAACTAGTTCCTGCCGGAACCCAGACAGCCTTTCGGCTCTACGAAACTCTTTTCGTGGGAGGGAGAGAGAAGCCAGATAACATCTTGGCATGTGTATGAGAGCAAGGGATGGGGAGAATGGCAGCCCCTTCTCCTCCTTTTATAGGCCAAGGCAAGGGGTGGGGTGGGATGTTGAAATACCAAAATACCCAAGCTTCATGTCACACATGAAAGGGCATAATGGTAACACAAGGGGGGCACCAAGGGGACACCACCATGGCAGCCCTTGGGCCGGCCCACACCTTGTCTCCCCATGGGGGGGGGGGCCCAACAAGCCACCAACATGTCTCCATGAAACATGCATGCTCCCTAGACAAAAAGCCACCAAACATGCAACCCCCGATTCGTGGGATCTTGTCCCCTCGCGCTGAGACAAGATGTTTTCCGCGAAACTTTTTCTGAAAAATTCCAGAAGGTCCCAGAACATTTCCGGCACCCTCTAAAATTATTCTGGGCATGATCCGAAACATTTTCGGTGCGGTGGTTTTCATCAGCGGAAAGCATTAACAGCGGTCACGGCAGTTTCGGAACATTTCCGGTTTTTCTCTCCGAAAATTCCCAGAAGTTCCCAGACCAATTCTGGCATCCTCTGAAAATTTCCAGGCGGTGCCGAAACCCTTTTTGACCAAATAATATATTCCGAAACAACTTTTCGGTTTTACCGAAACTCTTTCGGTGTTCTCTCTCTCGGAACTCTTCCGTTGTCTCCGAAACATTTTCGGTGACTTTCTCTCAGACTCCCTGTCTAGCGTTCAACAGATAGATGACCCTTAAGCGTGTGACCCTATAGGTTCGGTGAAGTATAGACATGACCGGAACACTTTCCAATCAATGATCAGCATCGGAGCCGTGGACACCCATATTGACCCCTATACCCACACGAATGAATATTCGAGTGAACCTCCAGTTGCCGTGTGCTATTCCTGTTGCTTCGCGATATGTTACAAATACCCGAGGTGAGACATGTTGGCATTCCCGTGGATCAACAACTTGTCCACTATGCTAGTTACCTCGTTACCGGTATTGTTCTCTTTTCTCGTTACCGTGTTCCGGCATCCCCGTGATCAAATCACAAAGTGTTTGGCCAGACGATGATGGATACCGTAACACCGAGAGGGCCCAGAGATATCTCTCCATCGTTGGAGGAGCAAATCCCAATCTTGAGCTATCAAGTTACTTGACATACTTTCCCATGAACCCGTAAGCCGCCGTAATAGCCATCCAGTTACGGATGACGTTTAACAAACCCCAAAGTTCATGAATCAAGCATGAAGAAACTCGATACTCTCATGGTCTGAGGAATGATGCAAACGTTAACCATCTCTGTGTTATTAACCATTAACTTGTGACGAATGAATCTCATAGCATAACATCAATCGGGTCGATTCAACACAAATGTTCTTCTAGCATTGTGCCCTCAAAGTTGCTGGCATAGACATGCCCATGATTGGGAAAACATAATCATCATGCAACACTTGAGCTAGTCTTAGAGGCATGACTAGGAATACATTTTACCGTTTATTATTCCACACGTGCACATGGGTTTTCCCCAGAGCCTTTATGGATATACGGGCTCGGGAACCACAGCAGTTATAGCATGGAACATAAACATAATAATGAGCATGGAGATAAATAATAACATTTATTATTGCCTCTAGGGCATATCTCCTACAGACTCCCACTTGCACTAGAGTCAATAATCTAGTTAATGCTAATGCACTTTACACCTGTGGCACACCGGTGTAAATATGCTTCACAGGTGGTATAGCCTGATGTCCAACGGATCTGACGACTTCAGCTCCGTGTGTATCTTTGCGTATCCTCGCGTTTTTACGCTTTCACAAAATTCATATTTTGTGTGGACTTGGCTTTGTATGTATGTGAATCACAGGTCGAACCTGGATTCCTCAGACTGAGTTATGGAGCAACTACCTGCAGTAGTGTCCCATTGACAAAAGCCATCTTGGAACCATACCAAGTTCATGAATGAACTATATGATTCAACATTTTCTTTGTCGCTTCGAAAGCGGTAACATACTTAGCCTCTATTATAGAATTCGCCACAGTAATTTGTTTGGAAACCTTTTCCAACTAACTGTGCCACCACATTGTGTGTTACACAAAACCCTTAACTTAAATCGAAAATCGCTTCGAGCATGGCTGAAGACTGTATCGATGTAACCTTTTACAACGAACTCTTCATGATCTCCGCTTGCGAGAAAACATGACATCAGTGCTACTATAGTACTCAATGACCCTTTTTCACTGTTGTCCCATGATCAGTACTTTTGATCACTTTGGTATCTGTACTCGCAACAACTTTGGGAGTATTGGACATATCTGGTTGTTTTTACATACCATGGAATACATGATTAATCCAAACACAAGAGTGTATGGAATCTCCATCATGTATTTTGCTCATCAGTGTTTTGGGACACCGAGTCTTGCAAAAACTCTTTCCATGTGACTTCGGCAAGAATCACTCCTTGACATTTTTAATGCTAAAAGGTTTTAGCATCCTGTCAATATGTATCTTTGCTCAGCCCTATTAGGTAAATCTATCTCCATAGATCATCATGCCTAATATAAAGGCTATTTAGCCCAAGCACTTCATTGAAAAACTATTTCCAAATGAAGTCCTAATTCGTGTCAAGAAATTTAATTCCAATTACCAATGTGTCAAGCACACAAGGTTTTTAGAAATATTATTATGCTCCCACTTACTTTCTTGAATTATAAGCATCTTCGTTATCCATTGATGAAGTCAAAACTCCTTTGACCATTTCATCAAAACATGAAGATTCCAACTCCACTTTGCTCTCTTCTGTCCATCGCTGGAACTCTGAAGTTTGCACCCTTACTAGCATCCTCTGGATTGACAAAATACCTTGGACTGTAACACATGCAAGTCCTTGGTTTCATTTCCATCAGATGGAAATCCTTTTGTCTTCCATTGTTTTATATATCATGATATGAAATATGTATTAATTGCTAGTTCAACCCGAACCGACTTTAAGCATCGCTACGGTGAAGCAACCTCATCGTAGTCAACTCCTTGAACTTGTATATTGCAACAAGTCGAGCTTTATGGATAAAACATTTTTATTCGTATCAGTTATAGTTCCATAAATATTCGTCAGACTCTAAGTCTTCCGAAAGGTGTATCAAGGTTTTAATCTTGAATCACTTATATGGAAACTATCTCGGATTGTATTGGCATTTAGCCAATTCTGGAGTCAGGGCCCATCAACGCTTCCTTGTGTATCGTAGGTATACTGTTGTCTAACAACAATATCTCGTTTGTGCACCTGAGAGGTTTGCACGAGCCTTGCCCACGTGGTTCAGCTGCAAGTTCGATCGAAGTCCATACATTTTATTGTAGAGACTTTCGTATCAGTCGCAGTAGGAAACTCTGGAATTACTTCCAAGGTCTCTTTCCTTTGACCTGATGACGAAGATACTGTTTATCTCGTCGAGTTGCACTATTCTCCCACTCACCTTTTGAAAGAACCATTTTCTTCAAAAAGCATACCGTTCTTTGTGGCAAACCTATTTGCCTCGGTATAGTGAGGGAGGAATACCCAATTACTTGGGATAACCTACAAAGTAGCACTTGTCTGATTTGGAATAGGTTTGTAACCTTTTACACAAGCCCCATATTCCAAATGTTAAGAAAAGATACAACATGGTTGGGCGTACCATACCATGGCGTCATTTCAACAGACCTGATGGAGCTCTTTTCAGTGTAAAAGTCGCAGTCTCTAAAGCATCACTTTAAAAGGGATAATGGCAAATTTATTTATGTCATATTTGATCTTACCATGTCATAAATGGTTCGATTACATCTTCACGGACTTTCCACTTGCAGTGGTGTTCCGGGAGGTGCAAGTTATGAAACCCCTTTCACAACTCATCAGACATTCGCTAAACTTGTAACTCAAATATTCCTTTCTGCAATCCAATTGTAGAAACATAATTTTCTTGTTACAATAACTTTTACTTCATTGTCGAAAACCTTTTGACTGAATTCAAAAGATCTAGACTTACGTCTCATCAAGTAAATATCCATATATCTACTTGAGTCATTTCTGAAGATAGATAAATCCACTACTTGCAACAACATTTATTGGACTACATACATCATGATGCATGATCACCAATACGTTCTTTGTTCGTTCCTTATGGCCTGTGAACGGTATTTTAGTCACTTCACTTTTCGGAGAAAAGTTGCAAGTGTCAGATGATTCAAAATCAAATGACTTCAAAATCCATCATAATGGAATTTTCCATGCGGGTTTCTCCAATGTGACCAAATGCAGTGCCACACTTGTGTGGTATTCTTTTAGTCTTGTGACATTTAGCGTCAGTGTTATGGATGTATCATATTACCATCAATATTCATAATTTACGTCCCATCTGGATGGAAGCATGGCCCTTCATGTTATTCATAATACTGAACAACAATTGTTCTTTTATGAACAACCCTTTTGCAACAAACATTTTGCAATGGGCTAGAGTGTATGAAACTCTAAAATGAATTATTAAAGTAAATCCAGAGGTAATATATTAATATCATTATTCATAACATACATCTCATTCTCAATGAAAGTATGGCCCTTATGTTATTCATAACTTCGAACATCAAAAGTTCTCTTATGAACAACCTTCTTGCAAGATACCTTATGCAATGGGCTAGAGTTTGTGAAACTCTAAATGAATTATGAAAATAAATACAGACGGTAATACACCGATGGAAGGTATAGTAACATTTTACTATGTTCCCTGTGTATACCAAAACCTCATTCTTGGCTAGTCTTTTAGGCCATAGTAGTTCTTACATCAAAAACTTGTATGACATTCATACTTGAGCTGGATATTCCAGTCTTCTCTCTTTTTGCCTTTATACTTCTAACAGTTTAACTTTTAGTATTTCTCCTACTCTCAGAAGCACCCAACTTAAGAGTGGCATTAGCCCTGGACTTCCTAGGCGTGAAAGTTTCACTAACACCCTTTGGACACTTCCATTATCTTTAAGTTGTTGTTTTATTCACCTTTCATCATATGACAGGCGTTCTACTGGATCCCTCTCTTATCAGTCTAATGCATAGTAAACTCCTTTACTAATAGTTTGCAAACAAACATTGCTTTGGATATCTTATATCTTTTAGCCTTTGTCTGTCTCTGAAAATGATTTTCAGATTCCATGAATATCACATAACTATCCAAACTTTCGAAGTTCAGGTCTATGGAAGCAAATGTATTGCACTTGACTGAAACGGAATTCTAGCTTTTGGATCGAAGGACGAGAGTCACATGATCCATAGCATAAGCGAGAGAATACCAAAGTATGCGATAGGACAAAGTCCTTCTCGGCACTCTTGAGGACAATCCTCACATTACGTTACCAACCGTAAAGTTTTAACCAGATATTTAACAGCTATTCAATTTTAATAGGGAAGGTGGAAACGCGAGCCATTATTCTACAACTATTATGCAAATCACACTTTAGACACTGTTCAAAATTAATTGCACCGAGAATTAAACAGGTTAATTCAACAGTGCTCTCCCACTCAAATCAATATCTCTCATAATTGATTGTGAGCGATTCAAGATCCATATTACAATTCAACGCCAAGGATGTGTCCATCTCAAGTGACGAAAATTGCAATCGGTAGGCCAACTTGCCAATCACATCTCTATGTGACTCTTGTTCATCTTTCGATGGGCGTGTTCCGAGCTCAGGACGCTCCTCCAGAACGTCAAGACAACCAAGTGATCTTGCTGCGAGGTCTCAACTCACCCGCCTCATACTTCCCTAATCGTTCGCACCCATGTGTCCATGTGATGCCCCGAAAAGTTAGGTGCCGTGACGGTGCTACACTTGGGAGAACACTAACTACTTGATATTTTTGTGAGAGATCACCCTAATAAAAGCGACTACCGCGCAATCAAAAAGGGTGCATCATAAGGGATAAACATCTCAGGCAATTCATAATAGCATGATATGGTATAGCCCTTTCTGACGGAGAAGTCTTGTATTTCTTCGTCTTCGGCATTCGCGTCGGTGTTCACCTTCGCGAAGATTGCCACCACCATGTCGATGCACCAGATAATATTGCTATCTTTATAGCTAATAAAATAATGCATTACAACAAGGTTGACACGCAGGTCATTAAAGTGCAATCATATGGCTCCAGCCATCATGCCGAATCATGACACGCAGGTCATGTTAATAAATTTACATTATATAGTCATCTCATACATAATCAAATTATTATGAGCACTGCTATACTACATCATATGCACATGCAAACCCTCCTGCAAAACCAAGTTAGACGCCTCTAATTGGATCATGCAAAAACTTGTTTTACGTGGCTTCTAAGGTTTCGAAACAAACCGAAGCTACCAACGTCCATCATCAAGTATGATAATTCAAGTCGCTAGATTAACAATGCGGGGTGTATGAAACATGAGATAATAAAATCTCGAGCCCCATACTGAACTTCGTCATACGCATGACCCCCGTGCAGATCATATCTGCATTGCCCTTTCGTCTGCGAAACATCCATCTTTCTTTAACTAAAGTGGAACCCAAAGAACTGTTAGCACTTCGTTGATCTGTCAATCAGCATACTCAGGAGCAGCATGAAAGGATCGCGGATTGCCAGAACTTTGTGAGATTCCACAATGCTGTCAAGATCAGGACTACGCAAATTCAAGGGAAGCAACAAGAACATCGGGTAACAGATTTCATCTGCTACCCGCACAAATAATTTTCAGTAATAGAACTCATCTACTACCTAATTATATTGTGCAACACCCATACATCTCTATGTATTCTAGATCGCAACCTGCATCTACGCATAGCACGGCTCATGATGCCACTGTAGGGTAACGCAGCAGAAAACAAAAAAATTTCCGCCCTACGCACCAGCCCAGGACCACTATGGAGACCGCATACAAGGTTTGATCATTTTCGTTACCGACTCGTAGCGCAGCGGAAGTAGAGTCGATGACGATCGGCAGTGCAGATCCCCGCAGCTAGGATTTACAACCTCCCAACCGAGAGGATGTATACCCTCGTCTTCCCTTCGGACAGCCCTCCGGGAGGCGGTCGAACAGTCCACCGGACGATGTCGCGGACAGCGCTTCGAGAGGACCTTCGAAACCCGAACGGTCACTCGGACAGCCCTTCGGGAGGACTCACAGAACTCAGACCGTCACTTGGACAGCCCTTCGGGAGGCACTCTCGAACAGCCCCTCGGGCACTAAGATCGAAACTACGACCTCTCTACAGAGTTGCACACATACAGTGTCACCTATCCGGCAGGGCTTCGCCGTCCAGAACTAGTTCCTGCCGGAACCCAGACAGCCTTTCGGCTCTACGAAACTCTTTTCGTGGGAGGGAGAGAGAAGCCAGATAACATCTTGGCATGTGTATGAGAGCAAGGGATGGGGAGAATGGCAGCCCCTTCTCCTCCTTTTATAGGCCAAGGCAAGGGGTGGGGTGGGATGTTGAAATACCAAAATACCCAAGCTTCATGTCACACATGAAAGGGCATAATGGTAACACAAGGGGGGCACCAAGGGGACACCACCATGGCAGCCCTTGGGCCGGCCCACACCTTGTCTCCCCATGGGGGGGGCCCCCGAACAAGCCACCAACATGTCTCCATGAAACATGCATGCTCCCTAGACAAAAAGCCACCAAACATGCAACCCCCGATTCGTGGGATCTTGTCCCCTCGCGCTGAGACAAGATGTTTTCCGCGAAACTTTTTCTGAAAAATTCCAGAAGGTCCCAAAACATTTCCAGCACCCTCTAAAATTATTCTGGGCATGATCCGAAACATTTTCGGTGCGGTGGTTTTCATCAGCGGAAAGCATTAACAGCGGTTACGGCAGTTTCGGAACATTTCCGGTTTTTCTCTCCGAAAATTCCCAGAAGTTCCCAGACCAATTCTGGCATCCTCTGAAAATTTCCAGGCGGTGCCGAAACCCTTTTTGACCAAATAATATATTCCGAAACAACTTTTCGGTTTTACCGAAACTCTTTCGGTGTTCTCTCTCTCGGAACTCTTCCGTTGTCTCCGAAACATTTTCGGTGACTTTCTCTCAGACTCCCTGTCTAGCGTTCAACAGATAGATGACCCTTAAGCGTGTGACCCTATAGGTTCGGTGAAGTATAGACATGACCGGAACACTTTCCAATCAATGATCAGCATCGGAGCCGTGGACACCCATATTGACCCCTATACCCACACGAATGAATATTCGAGTGAACCTCCAGTTGCCGTGTGCTATTCCTGTTGCTTCGCGATATGTTACAAATACCCGAGGTGAGACATGTTGGCATTCCCGTGGATCAACAACTTGTCCACTATGCTAGTTACCTCTTTACCGGTATTGTTCTCTTTTCTCGTTACCGTGTTCCGGCATCCCCGTGATCAAATCACAAAGTGTCTGGCCAGACGATGATGGATACCGTAACACCGAGAGGGCCCAGAGATATCTCTCCATCGTTGGAGGAGCAAATCCCAATCTTGAGCTATCAAGTTACTTGACATACTTTCCCATGAACCCGTAAGCCGCCGTAATAGCCATCCAGTTACGGATGATGTTTAACAAACCCCAAAGTTCATGAATCAAGCATGAAGAAACTCGATACTCTCATGGTCTGAGGAATTATGCAAACGTTAACCATCTCTGTGTTATTAACCATTAACTTGTGACGAATGAATCTCATAGCATAACATCAATCAGGTCGATTCAACACAAATGTTCTTCTAGCATTATGCCCTCAAAGTTGCTGGCATAGACATGCCCATGATTGGGAAAACATAATCATCATGCAACACTTGAGCTAGTCTTAGAGGCATGACTAGGAATACATTTTACCGTTTATTATTCCACACGTGCACATGGGTTTTCCCCAGAGCCTTTATGGATATACGGGCTCGGGAACCACAACAGTTATAGCATGGAACATAAACATAATAATGAGCATGGAGATAAATAATAACATTTATTATTGCCTCTAGGGCATATCTCCTACATTGCCGGGAAAACTCTATTTACATGGAAGTATTAAGGAATCTTTTCTTAGCATGTTAATGATACATGCACAAGTATCCGGCAAGCATTCTTTTTCCATTAATACGTAAATAAACAACTACACATCATATAAAGTACGAACATGGATGGGAGGTTACATGATTTAAACTAAAGTTTAGCAAGAGCCTAAATCTTTCGATTTGAAAAAAGATAAGTGCCCTGTAATGCCTTTCTTGTCCCTCTCCTCCTAGGAGTTGCATCAAGAAGGAAAGAGGGCAAAAGGAGCGCCTGGGCAGAAGCCCAGCCCGACCCCGTCAGGACCAGTGGGATGCAGCCTGACAAGATTGGGAGGGCGCCTCCTCGGCAAGGAAGAAGAGGCCAGAGACGGAGAGAGCAGCTAGGTGATGCCCTGGTCACCACCGCCAGGACTATAGGAACATGGCAGGAGGGACACCGGCAGGGAAGATGAAGCCGAAGTCCACGAGGAAGCCTGCTGGGGTCCAGCTGGTGGTAGCAGAGTCGACCAGGCCAATCACCCCCGACAAATCGCTCTGCTGGGGGTCCAGCTGCAGATGGTGGTGCTGTCGGCGCCTAGCTGACGGTCACGGTGCGGCTGATGCTCGGCCGAAGTCTGAGCCATCATCCTCATACTTGAGGACCGGGGGCTCGGCGCCGCCGTCTTCGCCATCAGTGTCCTCTTCGTTGCTGTCGCTCAAAGAGGAGCTTTTGTCATCGGTCGAGCTCTCCGCGCAGCACCCTAAGCGAGCACCTGAATGTCCGAAGACCTTGATGAAGAGCAGATCTACCTCCACCAACTTGAAGCGGAGGATATGTCCTTCCGCCAGATGCTGGGCGCGGTCGAAGGTTTTCCAGCCACGCCTAAGAAGCATGACATGCGGTGCTGAGAACTCAACATCTGCCCATGCCGCACCATTGCAGCAGCCACTCATGCGCAACCCCAGCCTGAGCAGCTGTTCATCCTCCATCATCCTGGCGAAAGGGCGAGGCAACTGCAGACGGCTGCGCAGGGGCTCGCGCAACCTAACGATGAACTCCAGCGCTGTATCTCCTACGTGGCCTGCCACCGGGATCAGGGCGGCTGGAGGAGGCACAACCAGCACACCACCGCGCCCGCCTCGGCCCCGGGTGCCTCACTGACCGTGACCATGTCCTGCGGCTCCACCTTGTGCACTGGATCCTGCCCCAGCATCCTCAGCAGGGGCAGGGATACGGTGCCGAGTGGAAGCCCTCGTCGCCACCATCGGAGCCCGAGGACACCCTCTTCCTCTCACCATGGTAGAAGAATTCGGAAGAAGAAGGAGAAGGTGCGTGGATGAGCATTTCCATCCTCA
This sequence comes from Thinopyrum elongatum, assembly GCA_011799875.1. Lineage (NCBI taxonomy): Eukaryota > Viridiplantae > Streptophyta > Magnoliopsida > Poales > Poaceae > Thinopyrum > Thinopyrum elongatum. The sequence continues at coordinate 162,732,800 of CM022297.1, read as the reverse complement.
TCGCACTCCCTTTTATAGTGGAGCGAGGCGGGGGGCTAGTTCTCCACTACCCTGGAGCAACCGCCCCACTCCGCCAATCCGGCTTATCTGCGTCACTGACGATGTCCAGATTCGCCGGCCACCCCTCTGCACCAACCCTGGATGCTACGCTTTTCTGCTATGGCACACATTCCCGCACCCTGCACGTCCACCACCAACCCCGCGCAATGCATGCGGTGCACGTGGCAGAAACGGCAGGCGTGGTGGGTAAAATGGAGTGGCAGTTACCCCCGGTTCGCGCGCGGGCGCCCTAATTCACCCTCATGAACGTGGGCGTCCTTTGACCTACGACATGGGTGAGCCCATGTCGTTTCGACGTCGCACGGCTCGTAGAGAGCCCAGGGGATCATTCAACTCTAGGTTAATGAAGAAGCAAGGAAGATCTCAAAAGATTGAGTTCCACCGCGGCGGGCTCAGGTGTGGGCCCGTGCATTGTTTGGGGCCTACCCCAACGATGCCCATCGGCTTGTATGGACCAGACCCGAGGGCTCCTGTCGGTGCTACAAACATTCGCGTTTGCTAGACCGATTTCATGCACGGGCATGCTGACGATCGTACGTCCGATACCAATGCACCATATAAAGATAGGCCGGGGAAGCCGCTCTTCGTGAGATCAAGGAGAGCATTAAGAAGAACAAGATAGCTGGAAATCACCTTGGGAAGTCCTCCCTTGTCGGGCAGGAGAGCTTGGCTAGGCCGAGGCTGCACCTGAGCACAAGTCCAAATTGCCCCGGCAGGGTTACCGAGGCCACCAAGATCAGGACCCGCCAGGCTTCTTGCCGGTAGGTTTCGACAGAGGCGCCACCGCTCCACCTCACCACACCCAAGTCATTTATCAGTGCAGTGTCAAGGAACAAAGCAACCAGGTGGATCCTATCAGGCACGTGGCAGCATGATCAAGAAGTGTTTAGCTTTATTGACACCCGTCCAGGAGACGTGTCATGCTAATAAGGAGAAGCACACAAGCGGCGCGACAGGCTTGCTGGGATTCAACCTCGACACGACACCTAGCAGTGCATTTAATGCACTTTGTCCTAACTGCCAGAGTTAGGTATGATAGCACTATAGGCTATCTAATCTCACCCAAATGAATGTTTTGCCACTGTGGTCGCCCCTTAACCTATAAAAGGAGGCCCGAGGCAACCTAGCAAAGGGTTCGAACATTTCAGCCCCCTGCACTTGTAAGTGTGTGATTGCACTCTAGAGGCATCCTTGCCGGGCTAGTGCACTTTGCGCCTTCATCCTCCTCCAGATCAATTCACCATAGCAGGAGTAGGGTTTTACACTGCAAAGTGGCCCAAACCTGGGTAAAAACTAACTGTCCATTACCGTGCTGTCCCCTGCTACTTCTGCTCTTTGTGCAACATGGCCGTCCCCATGCCGAACCACAAAGGGGCACCCTGCCCCATAGGTGATCGTACTCCACGCCGACACCTGGTATCTATATAAACCAGAGGGTTTAGTCCATAGAGGCGAGAAGAAGAACCATCATCCTACTGATCTAGGGTTTAGTTCATTCGATCTCATGGTAGATCAACTCTGTAATCCTCATACACACATCAATACAATCAAGCAGGACGTAGGGTTTTACCTCTTCGAGAGAGCCCGAACCTGGGTAAATATTGTCTCTGTGTTTCCCTGTTCCGCATTGATCCAAGATCCACAGCTCAGGACCTCCTACCCGAGATCCGCCGGTTTTGACACCAACGTTGCACTGGTACAGCGAGGTGCTATACAAACGGTTTTTAACCCCTTTCCGCAACGGCGTTCTGAATCGTTGCCAAGTGAGTGACTGCGATAGGGGGGGTCCTTCTCACACGACCTAGAAACCGTCGGGGATAGGGAGCCTCGATGCATATACAGTACTCCCTACTCGTTTGTGCTCGCATTGCCATGGCAGTCGGTATTCTGTGGTGCTACATTTATGATGCGCGACCCATCACAAATAGTTCACGATTATAGAAGTAGACAATCACACACATTTACTTTTCCTTGACTGTGTGCGATTCGATGTAAGAGCGCACACAGTTGTCGCTATAAAACTATATGCAAAGCTTGAATACATCCCACACGATTCATCCGTCGTACCCGTGTCGGATGATCGACCTATCACACGTGTTCCTCTATGACCAAACATTTGCGATGTGCACAACATCAAAAATAGTCCATAATTGTGAAGCGTGTGTGATAAGGTGACTATCGCAAACATTTAATAAGAAAGAACTGTGTGCGATGCTGTTGTTAATCGCACACATTTTTTTCTTGGCTGATCGTGTGTGCAGTAGAGATTGATCACACACATAGTGGATCCTAGAAACGTGTCTGATCTCCATGTCTGTCCCAGATGTTTCACTTTCGCAAACCGTGTGCAGTGTAATCCCTAATTTAAAAACATGTTTTGAATTTGAAAGTAGGCAATCACTTATTTCATATCCAACCATGTCTATTACAAATATAGGTTCAACCACGAATGCATAATTGGATGCACAGGTACATATACTGAAGAACTATAGAAGCACCAAGTAAAGAATGATGAACCACAGTTATACTAAAGACTATAAAGAGAGAGGCAAAAGACATTCTGGTTGCTGGAGAAGGTGAAGCGTAATGCCCATATTGTGCCCTCCTCCATGCGTAATGCGCGCACAACTCTAGGCCAACCCCTTGTGATGGTTGTCCGTCCATCCTTCACTCTCTTCATTAGGACTTCTCGATGCTCATTATAGTCTAGATGAAATACTTTAACCTTCATTGCGTGTCCACCAATCATGTACTTTGCAAGGTAATCTTGAGTGAACTGCTTCGGGAACCACTGTGAACGAAAAAGATTCAGACATTGTTGTCTAATAACTCATTATGGGCAGTAAAAAGAGAAGGCTACAGAGTTTGTAGTTACCATCCTATAGCTCACTGTTGTGTTGGATAGAGCATAAACAAATAATTTGCTTGCCACCATTCGTATCTTTTTGCTAATAATCCTTATCAGTTTCCTCACTTGATGCTTGTTCATGAATATCTCATTGCCCCATACGCAAAAAGTGTCGATGCGTGGATCCTTGCCAAGGGCATATGTACCTACAAGCAACAAGTCAATATTAGAAGCTAACAAGTGTCCAGGCCTGGATCTATATGCACTACATTATGGAGCGATGGGGGGAGTACAAGCCGAGGGATGAAACTAACCTCGGCGGAAAATGGTGGCCACTCCCGTTGTTGTCCTGCATAAGTAGTGGAAAGGCATGATAAGTACAGCAACCTTAACATCAAACAAATATAGCAAAGGTAAACAACATCATCTCCAAATGATAGCTTGAATGTGTTGGTTTCAGCATGCTGTTAAAGCAGATATAAAATGGAAGGCAATGTTAACGACAACAGGCTTAACAGCCATCAAATATTGCAATTCAAACTGGTATTGTTGAAAATGAATAGAACGTAGGTAATGCTTAAACATCACACTGGATAAATGTGTAAAACTGAAATAAAGGGCATGTGTTAACTGCACCAGGCATAACTGGAACCAAATATAGCCGTTCAAACTGGTATTGATGCAGTCGAGCGGCACAGTTCCGACTTGCACATAATGAACATCACATTGTGAATGACTGAAATAAACAAGGCATAAATGATCAGTATAACAACCAAATATAGCCATTGAAAACTGGACAGAGTCTCACTGCAACCAACCTAACAAGCAAATATAGATAAACAGGGCATATGCTTGAAAACTGGACAAATGCTCACTGCAACCAACCTGACAAGCAAATACAGATAAACAAGGCATCTGCTTGAAAACTGGACAAATGCTCACTGCAACCAACCTAACAACCAAATACAGATAAACAAGGCATCTGCTTGATAACTGGACAAATGCTCACAGGAACCAACCTAAGAACCAAATACATATAAACAAGGCATCTGCTCGATAACTGGAAAAATGCTCACTGCAACCAACCTAACAACCAAATACAGATAAACAAGGCATCTTGTTACTATAAGCAACCAAATATAGCCATTCGTGAAACTGAAGTGGACAATTCATACTTAAACATCACATAGCCCTATTGAACAATACATTTTAGCATAACTGAAATAATTAAACACGGCATAGTTAAAGCACTGCACGGCAAATGCTACTATAACAAAGGGTACGGGTTGGCAAGCTAGAAAAGGTAAGATTTGCTGATAGGATGTTGCCTCACATGTCATGGATGGGATCCTTCCAGTTGGAAGAGCACATACCCATGGTGCACTCTCTGATGTCACAGATGGGCTGTTTCACCTTGGAAGAACCTTTGTGGGTGCCCTCCTCATGGTCGTGGTCGTGGTCGATGAGATCTGACTTGGCAATTGAGGATCCCAAGCCGCCGCCGTAGAACGTGTCCTTCAAAAATGACAAAATGGGCTCGGTGGCGTACAAGGATCGCAAATCCTTGACCGCTTGGCGGAGGAGATCAGCGGCAGGGCCATCGAAGAGATCGACGGCGGTTGAACTAGCACTACTAGGGAAAACCTTATACACAGAGGTATAGCAGCAGCGCTGGTCAAAACTAAGCGCTACTGCTACTTAGTAGTAGCGCTCGTCACAAAAGCACGCTACAACTATAGTTGTAGCAGTAGCGCCTCTGCGCAAAAAAGCTCTACTACTATAATTCCCACACTGTTACCGGTAGGCTAGGAATAGTAGTAGCGAGCATGTGTGAAACACGCTATTGCTAAGTGCGTTGTAGCAGCGCGTTTCTATGGTAGAGCGCTACTGCTAAGAAAAAGAAAATAAGTAGAAAAATTAATAGAAAAATAAATGAAAATGAAAGAAATAGAAAAAGGAGAAATGAAAAAATAAAAAGAAAATAAAAAGAAAAATAGAGGAGAAAGGCATAGCAGTAGCGCTTGTTCTCACAAAGCGCTATAGCTACTTTAGCAGTAGCGCTTTTCTGGTCACGCGCTATAGCTAAGTTCCTTAGATAAAAGGAAAAGAAAAAGGAAAAGAAATAGCTGCTTCTAGTAGCAGTAGCGCGTTTTAGTGGAAAGCGCTATAGCTACCTTATCTATAGCGCATTTTCCTTGCCAGCGCTACTGCTAGTTTGACTTAACCACACGCACGGGCTCAAAATTTTGCTAAGTCCTTTTCCTCCTCTCCCCTTCTCCCCCCACCCTCGCCCGCCGTCGATCTGTCGCCGCTGTCGATCACCTCTACGCCCGAGCCGCGCGCCCCCGGAGCCACACCCTCGTCTGCTCCTCGCCACCCCTGCTCCCTCGTCGCCCCTGCCTCCGTTTCCGTCACCGGAGCCACGCGCCATCGCCGCCACCGGAGCCACGTGCCCCCGGAGCCAGCTCATCCGCTCCTCGCCGCCCCTGCCTCCCTCGACGCCCCTGGGTCCCCACAACCTTTCCCCCGAGCCACCCTCAACGCCCTCCTCTCTGTAAGCCCCACCCCTCCTCTCTAGGCTAATTAACATAGGTGAATTTAGTTATGAACCCTAGGAATTAGCAGTAGTGGTACTAGTAGATGTTAATTAGATTAACCTAGGTTAATTAGGTTAGGGCAATAGAGCAGCAGCATATAACAAGACCCTAGGAATTAACTTAGGTTAATTAGGTCAGGGCAGTAGTGGTACTAGTAGATGTTAATTAGATGTTTTTTAGTTAGGGAATTAGGGTTTTACTAGGTTAATTAGGTGAAGTTAAATGAATGACCTAAATGAATGAAATTAGTAGTTAACTGAATTTTTAGGACAAATTTGTATATGCTTAAGTACTTAACTAAATATTATTTTTAGGACAAACTTGTATATGCTTAAGTAGTTAACTAAATATATTATAGGGTTGTATATATAGTTGCTTAAGTACTTATATAGTTGTTCTGCACCCAATGTATGCTTAAGTAGTTGTATAATTCCTAGGGTTCATCAATGGGTGCTTAAGTAGTTGTAGATGCTTAAGTAGCTAGCTAGGGTTCATCTAATTAGTTAGTACTTGTAGATGCTTAAGTACTAGGGCAGTAGGGTTTAACTAGATGTTAATTAGGGCAGTAGGGTTTATTTTAGAGAAAAAATTCAGTATAAAAATATAAATTTCTATCAGTGCTGCAAGTGTACTAGGTTCCTAATTTTTACTGATTTTTTATTATGACAGAAATTTAGGACATAATTTGAACTGAGTTCTAGGGTTCATAATTTGAAATTTGTGTAGATTTTCTTGAAGTGTCAAACATTGAAGTGGTCATGATATATGCAAATTCCTCAATTGTGTTTGCTCATGTTTATCTACTGTTGTAGTTGCTCATGTACATGTTCTTAAGTGGTCTTGTTATATGCAACATTGAAGTGGTTTGATTATGCGCAAGTGGCCTTTTGTTGTTTGCAGGGAATGATTCCGAGTGGCCTATGTTTTACCGGAATGTTGATTCATTTCTGTTCCGGCAAATTTCAGGTGCTCGATTTGTCCACTTTTTAGCAAAGGTCATGCCAAAATTTTCCGTGAATTTCGGCATGACTTGTGCTACAAACTAGGACATATCGAGTGCCCGGGATTTGCCGCACCGGGAATGAATCAATGTTCTAGCAAAACATAGGCCTTTTTTATGTCATTATCCATTTTATTAGGTCTAGAATTAATTGACTAGATTTAATCGTAGCAAACATGTCTAGCAACGATGAAGGACAGGGTTCTGGTGATTTCAACGTCTACGAGGCGGCAGACGCCTATTTGAACCTTCTCGATGAGCAACGGTTGTTGCAGGGCCCACCTGTCACATCGGAGACTGAGACCGACATCGAGACCGGCGCTGAGACTAAGACCGGCGCCGAGACCAGCACCGAGACTGGCGGAGCCGGTATAGAACCGAAACCAAAGAGGCAACAGGGCCCAAACCAGCTCATCACTACTAGAGTGGTGGTCACGGAGGTGGACGACGGCAATTTTGAGCCAAAAAAGCCCGCGGAAGCGCGCGCGTGCTACGGGAATCAAATAGGCTGCATACTACGGGCTTGCGCGACCATCAACGATGTGAAACTAAGGAAGATACCAGATATGAAGCAGTCCCTCCTAACGAAGCTGCACCAGGTGTTCTTGCTCCCGGGCTGGGATGAAAGCAAATATAAAAATCCAGATAAAGACCCAGCAATGAAGAAGATAAACAGACGCGCCATGGGCAAGTTTAGTGGCGCGTTGTCCGCCTGGAAAGTAAGGGTGAAAGCAAGGATCATCGACAAAAAGGAGCCCTACTCCGAGATTGTAAAGGATAATCCGACAATTACGGAAGAGCAGTTTGAAATATTCAAGGCGGCTTGCGTTGCCGAAGCTGCCAAAAAAAAGTCGGAGTACATGAAGGGGCTTCAAGAGAGGAACATGGGGTGCCACCACCTCGGAAGCCGTGGTTACGCGGGGAAGAGGTCCATATGGGCCAAGGAGGACGCGGAACGCGAAAGTCTGGGCATCCCAGACCCCTTGGCGGAGTTCACCGTCCCGCAGGAGCGTGACGTCCTCAGGGCCCGGTACCATTGGGACCCAGTCAAGAAGGTTTTTGAGACGGACCCGGTCACGACGGAGTTCATGAGACTGCTAGTAATTTTTAATCACCCCATAATTTTAGCTTCTGATCAATTCGACTGCACATTTAGTCATATTTGTAAACATCCTTGTTCCTTTTGCAGAGAGAGCATCACAGGATCGCGGCCGAAAGCGACTCGCCGTCTGAGGCATTGGCAAGGCCCAAGTGGGACACCCCATTCAACCGGGCCTTGAACATATTGAAAGGACTCCCGGTGGACACTCGGGCATTGTATGGACGCGTGCACGGCATCGGAGACGGTGCCACGTGGAAGAAGTACTACCGTGAGGCCACGGAGGAGAGAAAGGAAAGACGGAGGTTAACTTTAGAAAACATCGACAAGAAGGTTGTGATTGCGGTTGATAAGAAATCAACCGAGACAGTCAAAGTAGCGGTAGCTACCGCTAAAGAGGAAGTGGCAGCTTCGTATGGTGTGTTGCTTCTGACTATCGTCGCTTGGAGCAGGGAAAATCCAAATAAAGATGCAGCGGACTTTCCCCTTGCCAACTTCTTCGGGAGCAGCTTGAATAGCGTTGCACCAGCACTTGCTCCCGCACCAGCTCCTGCACCGGCTCCCGCACCTGCTCATAGCAGCTCGTCCTCCGTCTCGGACGTGCTCGCCGGTGCTTCGTCTTTGGTTGAGCTCGACGCCCTCACTGTACCTATCACACCGGCCCTCTTCAATAAATGTATAATCTCCCGTTTCCGTTGCCTTTTGGATGTCTCACGTCGCATACATGTCTTTGCAGGCCAACGAAACCCCGTGCACCATACTGTACACTATCAGCGGCCAGAATGTGGACGTGGGGAAGGCGACGATAGTGAAGCCGAAGGAACCATTGTTCCACTGCCGGCCGATCCCCCCTGACGTCTACAAGGTTTTTGTGGCCAGTGTCAAACCGGGCCACGAGCATTTGGCTCCTCCGGTACCAGGGGGAGATGACGATGAGACCCCGCGGTAGCTTGGCGATTGCAAGAGGTGGGTCCTGTTGTGGCCAAAGAGTCTGCTTCGTCTGGAGGCGGCCGGGAGCACACCCACGACCACGCAGCCTTAGCAAGGTTATGAACATCAACACCCCACCTACCCAATTAGCATCGCCTGTCATGCCGGGTGATAGCGCATGGGGTGAGGAAGAGGCTCCATTAGTCGCTGATGACATCGCCGCCATCGAAGAAGCAATGCATGATATCGATGCCATGGATGAGGATGAGGATGACGATGGCACTCTACCGTTTATCAATACGGGCGCCTATGACGACGGAGGATTGATGGCTCAGCAGTATGAGTACTCAGGGTTTGAGCGTCATGAGTCGGTGCCTGAATTGCCGCCTCCGGAGGCTGAATGTATTATAGACGACCCTCCAGTACCAAAGAAGCATAGGAAGAGAGCGAGGAAAGGCAACAAAGCTGCTTCTATCATCCAGCCGCCTCTGCAGCCTTGGGTTCAAGACCGTATACCTATCCCCGGTGCGGCAAAACACCATATCCCCGGTCATCCGATCCTACCTAAGGCAGCGTTAGAGGCCATATACGGTGATCTAAGGAGACTTCATGACGATGTGCTGCAGAGAGAGAAAAGCCTAATCGCCTCGGAAAATCCAAGATACCCACTCTACGTGGTTAACGTGCCACGGCAAAGGTTGTACGTCGACACATTTCCCGCGGAGAAGTTCTTCCTTCTATTCGATTACATCTTCCACATGTTTCACTTGAAAAAGCTAGATTTTACGTTTGTCCGCCTTTTTGCCCTGCACAGGAACTACATCATCAGGATTGAGCACATACCTTATATCTGTGTCGCTGACCCGTACTTCATGCACGAGGCCTTCTTGGCAGTCTGCCCAGAGCACCGTGAATACACGAGGGACTACATCGCCAATTTCATGGTCGCCAATAAGGACAAGGAGACGATTCTCATGCCTTATCATCCCATGTAAGTCATCCGCGCGGATATCCTTCCTTCTATTTCAATCATTCATTTGCACGGTGGAGGCTAATTTGAGGTGTACTTATTTTGTGCAGCGACGGGCGCGCCGTCCTCATCATCCTTTACCCCCGATTCTCCCACGCTCTTTACTTGGACTCGTCAAAGAACATGAAGAAAAAGGATTACACCTACATCAAGTCTGTTCTCGACAGTGCTATCTTTATCTACGGCACACGGGGTGGAGAGATCAAGACCAAGAAGACAAGGGACCGCAGGCCCTGCTTCGGCCATAAGACCGACTTCTGCTGCATCCAGCAACCGAGTGGTACTCTTAGTGATGGATTCTATGTCCTCCACCACATGCTGGAGTACAGACGGGATCAGCAGAACCTTCGCATGTCACCTACATCTGACGATGCCCATATTCTGCAATGGGCAAAGAACCTAGGAGATATCCTGGATCATCGACTTCGAGCTGAGTTCTATCACATCCAGCATGAACTTGCCCAAATCATCATGAAGGAGGTCCTCGAAAAAACAGGGATGTTCTACGGGGAAGGGCAAATGTCGTAGGAAGACGTCCGAACATGCGTAGCCGCTCAGCGTCTTGACCTGAAGCCTTTCACTAAGCTCGGGGACTATCTCCCTGACTTGGATGGATGGCACGACATGTTGGAGTGATTGACGATATATGACAATGTGTCCATTTAGTCCATACTTTATGTATGACGAAACTTTGAGTTATGCACGACGAAACTTTATTTGTGATGTAATTAAACCGTCCTCCTCAACTAGCGAAGATCACTCTAGTTAGGGCATTTTGGGTACGATGAACTTTGTTATTTATGCTTATGATATGTTGCTTCTATTTTTGCCAAGTCTGTCTCTTTCTGTTGCTCAACTATATATGTTGCATATCATCGACTCATGTGACGATGCTGCTGCACAGATCATCGATGGCCAAGAAGTGCTATGCCAGTAGTATACGACGAGTGGTTGGATTGTTAGGCCCAGGTGTACCGGTTTCCGGTTTCAGAGCGACAACCAGTAGTTAGTTTAGGTTCACGCTAATGCGAGAGAGGGATACAAACTCATGTACTGCATAGTTCCGCTCTCACTCATAGTGATAGCTCTTCTCGCGTATATCATTGTTTAGATGGATGACGATGTAGTTGCAAGTAATCGAGACTTGTATCGCTATTTTCGAGATGATGACGAGAGACCACTTTGTGTTGGATGATGATTATGATGATGACATGATTTGATGAGACTATTTGTATATATATGCTATGATTACATTTGTATGTGTATGATATGCTAAAGATTATTGTATAAAGCCTGTTCAAATACAAAACAAATATGCAGAAAAAAAACAGAAACTAATAAAACTAGCAGTAGCAAGGGGAATAAAGTTAGCAGCAGCGCGCTCTTACCAGTAGCGCATCCTAGTTAAAAGCGCTACAGCTATTAGCAGTAGCGCGTTGCACTGAAGCTCGCTGCGGATAGCCATGTATAGCAGTAGCGTGGGACAACACGCGCTACTGCTACATGTTAGCTGTAGCACCTTATCAGTAGCGCGGCACCCCGCGCTATTGCTAGGAAAAAAAACCAGCGCTACTGCTAGGCTTTTCCCTAGTAGTGTAGAGGGGTTGGGGATGGACCACTTAACCTGTGACATGGCCCGCATGAAGCCGTCGCTGTCGACGAGCTTGATGTCGTAGCTAGCTTTCCTAAGATACAGTAATATGCTAGCCTGCTGACATGAAGCCTTCGGCATGGCAACGTAGTCAACGTCTTCGCCGGCTTCTGCGGCGACGTGTTGCTCCGGGATCGATAGGTCGGGGCGAACGGCAGCCACCTCGCCAACGTCCGCCGGAGAGGCCATGATAAACCTCTTCTTGGCCGAACGCTCGTCGGGCTCCCCGGGATACGTGGTCGAGCTTAGGCTGCGACATTCTGGAGCAGGGGATGTGGATCTGGTGGGGAGGGACACCGCAAGCCTCATCGAAAAACTCAGGGGAGTGGGGCGACAGTATGGGAATCGCTGGGTAACCTGAACTTTATTATCTAAGCTAGGAGGAACGGGCAGACCGGCAGGGGTTGGCGGCGGCGGCGGCGAGGTAGGGTTCGAGGGGGGGAGGGGGCCGGGTGGGGGGGCTATGGAGGGGGTGGTGTTTGAGGATACGCTGCGGCTACTAAATTTTTTAGTAATGGTGGGTGGAGATGGTGGTGGACGAGGGAGGGCGATGGTTCAAATGCCTCGGCTACTGCAATTTTACTATAAGGTCGGTGCTGGAGGAGTGTGGGCAACGGTTGAAGTACGGCGGCTACTAAAATTTGGGTAAAGGAATTGATGCGGGGTGGGAGTACCCAAGATCGCGCACGGTCCAATAAGAATATGCGTGTATGATAATAAGGGAAAGTGGCGGACCGCCGATTTTTGCAACGCTCAAGGCGGGTAGTTTGTTTTTAGATTTCTAGCTACCTGGTCTATCGCACACGGTTCGTCCTAATTTCTAAATAAACTACCCGCCATTAGCTTGCGCAGGTGGTGATTTTACAGCGCACTTGCATCTCACACGGTTAAGCCAGTACCTCCACCCTTTGCTCGCGCTTGCGTACTCGTGGTGATTTTACAGCGCACTTGCATCGCACACGGTTGAGCCAGTACCTCCACCTTTGCTCGCGTTTGTGCAGTCATGGTGATTCACAGCGCACTTGCATCGCACATGGTTAAGACATTATAACCGTGTCCATTGAGCGTCATCAAAGTATTTGCAGCAAGAAAAAGTTAGAGAGGGTCAAAAGACAGCCACACCAGCATGTGGCCCAAATATATATGAGTGAAAAGGGTGGTCTGTGATGTTCAAAATTCTAATGCACAACTTTGACCACGCGGGCCCACGGTTGGGCGCATCATCAAAGATCGATGAGAGGGGCCAGAAGTCAAGAACCACCTGGAAGTGGCCAAATATATGGAGGAATATTGGGTGTGATGTTTAAAACTTTAAATACACAATGCACAACTTTGGTGGCACCTGCCTCGCAAACCCGAAAGCACCCTTGGATATATCGATAATGACATAATGTCGTAGCTAGCTAGGGTGCTTGACCCACCACCTCCCACTTCGTGTTAGTGGGGCGGATGCACGTAATGATACTTTGGTCATACATGCATGTCGCCATGACCTACCATAAGACGAACCAGTGAATCTATCATTTGGTCAAACGACAACTGTTGTTGTCGATAAACCGCTTGGGCCAATAGATTGAACCATCATAAAAATCGCACGAGAGGGACCACAAAACCAGCACCTCTTGCATGCGGCCCAAAATGATGTACGTTTGAAGGGGTGATGTGTGTTTTCAATATAGAATAATGTACAATTTAGATGTGGTGCCTACCTCTCAATACAGAAAACAACCATGAAGGCCAGGTAGTTAAGGACGAGATACGCAGGGTACAGTGTAGGTCGAACCCAGCAATCCGAGCATGTGGGAGGGAATCCTGACAACGCACGAGCTCGACCTTTGGTTGTACGACATGTGATGGTGACTGGCCCTAACATGAACTAGGAGGAATCCATTCATGGCCAACACATACCCCTCGTTATCGGTCAAAGGGATGATATATGTACACTCGGGGAGCCCACAGATATGCGTGTCGTCACAAAAAACCGCACAAGGGAGACGTGGTCGATCAGAAGACCCCGTATACACTGCATGCGGCCCAAAAATATGTATGGGTACGGTGGTGTGTGCTGTGTTTAAATCCTGAATGCACAACTTCGATGGGCCACCAACTACATTACAAACCGAACACCGTACCCGACCCCAAGCCTGGTTCAATACATATGATGTCAGTTTTCCAACTTCGAGGCGGCGGCCGGCGGGGGGGGGGGGGGTGTCGTCCAACGCATGCGCTCAAACTTTATTTGGTCTAACATGGCACACATAGCAATAGGAAACCATCATGGTCAAACCCTTCTCGTTGTTGGGTCAAAGGGATAGATTGTGTGTGCCCCCCTCATTGTCGGTAAAGGATAATATATATACCTCGGGGAGCCCATAGATATGTGCAGCGTCTATAAACCGCACAAGGGAGACATGCTCGATCAAAACACCCTGCCCCCTATACCCTGCATGCGACCTGAAAAAGGTTTATATAATCGCCATGACAGGTCACTATAGAGTCAATCATTCTTTAAAATTTTAGAGAAAAAATAATCAATAAAAACATAGTCTACAAATTAGCAAAACAAGGATCCCAAGGTTTATATAATCACCATGACAGGTCACTATAGAGATATTTATCTCTTTATCTCTATAATGACCGTGTCATAGCATTTAAATGAAGCTTGAGATATGCAACTTCCCACCGAGTCACCCATTCTTGGACTACTCCAGCCTGAGCACGCTTTACTTCTGCGTTCTATTCGACTAGGCTAGCGGATGGGACGCCACACCTTGCTGATAGGAATTGGCTCCTTGCCTTTAAGGCGTTTCACGCTGGTCACCCTATGGGACCTACTCCCTCCTATCACACACATTTGTGCTTTTAGAAACTGTGTGCGATATTTACATGGCCGGTGTATTGCCGCCTAGCCTTTAATGAGCACTGACACTGGTAGCGGGAAAACGATGGGAGAAGAGGTGGGAAACCGATGAGAGGAGTGGCAGGAAACGGTAGCCTGTTAGGATATATAACAACATTAATATAGAAAACTTAGTAGAGAAGGAAGTGTGAGCTAGCACGACGCATGCGCACAGTGCTTACCCATATACTGCATGTGTTGTCGAAAGGGCTGAGGATTGCCGTTCGATTTGGGAGCATCCAACGGTGCAGACGTATGATCCGTGGGGTTTGGGTTCTGGCCAATCAGAACGCACGACTCAGATCACGCGCGCAGTAGGGGTGGAGGGGGGCATCGGCCACGGTTTGGTAGGCACACGGCTTTTATGAGTGAACCGTGTGCTATTTGAAAACATTTCGTGAGAAGAATCTTGGTTTTTAAATCCCCGTAAATCTAAAACTCACCCAAAAATCGTGAAACTTGGCATGGTGTCACGACATGGCACATATATGTCGAGGAATTGTTTTTGTCCATTTTGGCGCAAGTTTTATTACAAGCCTCTTACAAACCGGAGCTTCTCTCAAAGAAGCCTCGTGGTTCCGGTAGGGAAACGTGTCCCCCTTGTGGGCGAAATGATAATCACTGCCTCTTTTCACCTTGTATTTTCTTCTACGGGCAACATGGAATGACAGGATATCCGTGCTGAAATTTAAACTTATTCAGGGTTCGTTTGGCCTTTTTATACATTAATTGAGTTTCCTAGGCATTTAATGTCCATAATTCAAATATCTACTACAAATACATGCTCCAGTTCACCAAAATGGCTAGAAAAATTATACATGTGTCCTTGGGTGCATGTTTAGGTCCCATGCCAGGAATCGGAACGAATTACAACCGTACCGGTGTCCTGGCTCATCCTCAAACATTTGGAATCTCGGTTTTTAAATCCCCATAAATCCAAAGCTCACAAGAAAGTCATGAAAGTTGGCATGGTGTCACATCATGGCACATATATGTCGTGGTAAAAACATTGTCCAATTTGGGCCAAGCTTTATTACAAACCTCTTACAAACCGGAGCTTCTCTCAAAGAAGCCTCGTGGTTCTGATAGGGAAACATGTTCCCCTTGTAGGCGAAACGTAATCACTGCCTCTTTTCGCCTTGTATTTTATTCTACGGGCAACAAGGAATGACACGATATCTGTGCTGAAATTTAAAATTATTCAGGGTTCGTTTGGCTTTTTATACACTAATTGAGTTTCCTAGGCATTTAATGTCCATAATTCAAATCTGAACTACAAATACATGCTCCAGTTCACCAAAATGGCTAGAAAAATTATACATGTGTCCTTGGGTGCATGTTTAGGTCCCATGCCAGGAATGGGAATGAATTACATCCGTACCGGTGTCCTGGCTCGTCCTCAAACATTTGGAATCTCGGTTTTTAAATCCCCATAAATCCAAAACTCACCAGAAAGTCATCAAAGGTGGCATGGTGTCACGTCATGGCACATATATGTCATGGTAAAAACATTGTCCAATTTGGGCCAAGCTTTATTACAAACCTCTTACAAACCGGAGCCTGTCGTAAGAACCCTCGTGGTTTCGATAGGGAAACATGTCCCCTTGTGGGCAAAACAATAATCGCTCCCTCTTCTAGCCTTGTATTTTCTTCTACACGCAACACAGGACAACGGGAGATGCACGCTGAACTTTAAAACTATTCAGGGTTCGTTTGACCTTTTTTATTCATTAATTGAGTTTTCTAGGCATTTAATGTCCATAATTCAAATCCGAACTACAAATACATTCTCCAGTGCACCAAAATGGCTAGAAAAAAATGTACATGTGTCCTTGGGGTGCAGTTTTTAGGTCCCATGGAATGAATGGGAATGAATTCAACCGTCTCGGCATCCTGGCTTGGCCACAAACATTGCGAATCTCAGTTTTTAAATCTCTGTAAATCCAAAACTCACCAGGAAATCATCAAACTTGGCATGGTGTCACTACATGGCACATATATGTCGTGGTAAAATAATTGTCCAATTTGGGCCAAGCTATATTACAAGCCTCTTACAAACCGAAGCTTCTCGCAACCCTCGTGGTTCCGGTAGGGAAACATGCCCCTCTTGTGGGCGAAACGATAATCGCTGCTTCTTCTCGCCTTGAACTTTGTTTTCTAGAGGCAACATAGAATAACAGGAGTGTCGTGCTGAAATTTGAAACTGTTCAGGGTTCGTTTGGCCATTGTATATATTAATTAAGTTTTCTAGGCATTTAATGTTGTCCATAATTCAAATTTAAACTACAAGCACATGCTCCAGTGAAGCAAAATGGGTGGGAAATCATACATGTGTCATTGGGTGCATGTTTAGGTCTCATTTAAGGAATGGGAATGAATTACAAACTTCTCGTCATCCTGAAACCTTGAGAATCTCGGTTTTTAAATCCCAGTAAATCAAAAACTCACCCAAAAACATGAAACTTGGCATGGTTTCATGACATGGCACATATATGCCATGGTAAAAAAAATCATCAAGTTGAGACAAGGCGCACACATTAATAGCCAACGAAGTCCTTTTGAAACAAATAGCTGACACGTTAATATCGCAAACGGTTGTATTATATGAACCGTGTGTTCCCGTAACCATTTAAGTGCGGCCACTACCTCTGCCAAAATTTAACCATACTCGGTGGCGTGCATGCAGCTGTTTGATTAGATGGGACGAGCGCGAGAAGTCCGCCGTGCAGGCTCGACGGGACGCGTGCGAGCAGTCCACCGTGCAGGCTCGACGGGACGCGTGCATTCTGTCCACCTCGCAGGCTCGACAGGACACGTGCGAGCAGCAAGGCCGCCCATGCTCACCGGGAAGCGAGCTCTTTGACCTTCATCCACCAGCCGCCCGCCTCACTCACAATTTCTCCATTAATGGCGGCCGAGCCGCTGTTTAACACGCGGTTAATTAAAGCACCTGGACGGAGGGTGTTTGCTTGTGATTCCATGGCAGCATTTGCTTTGTTCGTGTTTTCAACTCGTATTCCGGCCTAATTTAAATTGCCACATAGGGCAACGGATAACACGACGACAAATAAAATGGCAACGGATAATACGACGACAAATTTACAATGGCGCGGATAATAATTGTCTTACATATTCCAGATAATTTAAAATGCCACATGTGGCAAAGCCCGGAAGACACGGGGGCAAGAGAAGAAGGAAATCACAGACGGCGATCTGGGTCGCTACTGTCTCTACTCGTCGATGGATCACTGGGCGAAGACATCCTCCAGCTCCTTCTTCAATTCCTCACGACTTTGCTTGAAAGCAGCCACGGATTCCTCCACCTCCTGCTCGCGCTCGATCCGGAGCTTCCTCAAGTCACCCATCAGTTCCTCGACGACCACTGTCAGCGTCATCCCCGAGGCACTGCTCTGCTCATGCAGCATCTTCCAGCCAGCGGCCTCCTCCTCCTTCTCGGCGAGCGGCTTGAGGAGCTTCGCATTGTCACCCATGAGTTGCTCGACGAGGCCGGTCGCCTTGTCAACCGAGGCATCGCTGATCTCGAGCAGCTTCGTCAAGCTGTCGACTAGCTCCTGCTGCTTAATGAGGCCAGCGAGAATGTTGTCGTTGCCGGCCAAGGACTTCAGCAACGCCATCTCGTCGCGATCGCCGACGCGGCGAGTGCGCTTGTGAGAGCCCTCGTGTGCCCGTGAGAGCTCGTTCGAGGGCTCCGCGGCGCGCAGGGACATCTCTACTGCGGCTGCCGCTTCGCGGTGGGACCTCTCTAGTGCTTCCGCGGCCTTGGTCTTTGCTGCCCGGTTATATGTCCACCTGAAACTCCTCCTATCGGTCATGGCGGAACGACTTGACAGGAAAGACCAGTTTTGTGGGTGTCGGTGTACTAAGTATTGGGCCACTAGTACCCCGTACTTGTGCACAGGCAGTTGTAGCCATCCTCGCGGCAAGGCTTACCGGGAACAGTTCGAGGTCGATTCAAGCTACCAAAGAAATCATCAAGTCAGAGATCTGAGGATCAGTAGATAAGCAGAGCTGGAATCCGAAGGCCAGCTTCCCCGGCAAGATCCTTGCCGGGATGGCCTGTGGAGCCCGGCAAGGCTTGGTGTCTGGCAAGGCTTGGAGCCCGGCAAGGCTTGGCGTCCGGCAAGGCTTGGCGCCCGGCAAGGCTTGGTGCCCGGCAGGCTTCGGCGCCCAGCGAGATTCTGCCACTGTGCCACCGCTTTGGCACAGTAACAAGTCCGACATTCTGGGTCCTTCTCTGGATGCGTGGCAACGCGCCAGTGGAGGAGAGCTTAAGCGGTGCTAATGGGATGGCCCCTTTTTCCATCCCCAAGAAAGTGAGGACACCTAAACGGACACCTCACGATGCATTAAATGCGTTTGTCCTAATCCGTCAGGGGTTAGGTATGATACCCTGTAGCTCCTTTACACCTCAATGTATGTACATTTTGCCACTGTGGTGACCCGTTTGAGCATATAAAAGGAGGCCCAAGGCAACTGCTACAAAGGAGGAGAACTTCTGGCCCATTCTGCATGCGTAGCTGCTCTTTGAATGTACTGTTCATTGCGAGCGCTCCTGGAGCCTGGGCTCAAGAACATTAATAAGAACACAAAGCAGGAGTAGGGTTTTACGCTGATCAGCGGCCCAAACTTGGGTAAAAACTTCCCGCGTCGATCGTTGGTTCTGCTCTTTGCATATACCTCTCCCCCCGCCGAATTGTAAAGGGGTCTCTCGGGATCCCATATGTGTCGTGCCCCGACATCTTTAGCGCGCCAGGTAGGGGGATTGAAGGTTGCGTGAACCTGATCTAGTGATCGGCGCCTCAGTTTCTTCATCATCATGCCGCCCAAGAAGAAGAGCGCTGCGACGGCGCAACCGTCCACGTCCGTTTTGCCTACACCTTCGCGTACGGGCGACGGCGTGGGTGCAGAAGGAAGAGGATTAGAACCCCCGCGGCGTTCTGGTGATCCGAGCCAAGCGAGCGGTATCGTTCGCAGTGGCAGTGGTAACCTGCACGCCGCTGGATCTAGAGATGGCGCTGTGTTGCCTACGGGTGGCACAACGAACTCCAGAGATCGAAGGGCGCCTGCTGGAGCTCCCGCGCCGGCGCAAGCATCACGACCTACCCAGGTCATGCATGATGAGCGGCGTCATGGCGCTGGTGGTTCAGGGCGCCCCCATGAAAAGGTTTCTGCGCATAGATCCCAAGATGCGCGGGACCAGCATGCACACCGAGCTGCCGGCGGAGGTGGCACACGGTCGCGTGACCGTGGTGGTGCTCCTTCTAACATGGTTAGGAGTCAGAGCACCTGACGTACCTCGCACCTGTCGCCGCCGCCTACGCCAGCGGAAGCCTTGGCACGTGCGTAGCTGCTCCTCGATTTTCCTCCTGCCCCAGAGAAGATGGAGGAGTGGCGAGCTACTATCCAGAGCCTTATCGGCTTCGCCAACAAAGATGGACCGCAAGAGGCAGGGCCCTCGCAGCGGAAGCCCATTGATCCGGCGTGAGCCGATGTGGAGAAAACCGGAGGTGGTGCAACCACGGTGCACCCCCCTCCGCGGCACCAGCGGCGGCCGACAACTCAGCAGGTCGACCGCCGTGAAGAAGTTTCCACGGCGTCATCCGATCCACGGATGCGCCGCGATCAGCATCAAGTTCTCCAGGAACGAGGCAAGAAGGACGCTCGAACTACCATCGAGCGGCGACGGGAAGCGCGCTATCAGTCTGATAAGCGCGCGGGGCCGGCTGTCGACGAGCCTGCACCAGGGACGTAGGAGACTTGCCTTATGAGGTAGGGACTCCAGCATTTACCCGTGAGCTGCGGCAAGTCCGGTGGCCCAATTCCCGAACCTTCAAGCCGGAGGTCCCGGAGAAATATGACGGTAAGACCCATCCCTCGAAATTCTTGAGCATCTACACCATTGCGGTGCAGGCTGCCGGGGGCCGAGATGACAAGATACTTGCCAACTACTTCCCGTTGGTGCTCAAACCCAATGTCAGGTCGTGGTTGATGCATCTGCCAGAGAATTCTATTTCTTCCTGGTCAGATCTGTGCCATCAGTTTGTTGGCGCCTTTGTTGGAGGCCACCAAGCTCCTGGCCAAGAGAGTGATTTGCATATCATCCCTCAGAAGGAGGGCGAGTCCCTGCGCAAGTTTATCCAGAGATTTAGCCTGGTGCAGTACAATATTCCTGACGTTCACCCTGCCGCTGTCGTTAGCGCGTTTCACCAGAACATGCGTAACCGCAAAATGCGGGAAGAGCTGGCAATGAACAAAGTCAGGAGTATTGCCGAGCTTTATGCTTTGGCCGATAAATGCGCTCGAGCTGAAGAGGGGAGGAAACTCCCTGGCGAGGCTGTTGGCGCGGCGGGCGAATCAGAAGATGAAGACGCCGCGGCCCCGTCAAGGAAAGGCCGGCGGCGGAACAGGAAACGCGGAGGCAAGGCTGTGCTCGCTGTCGAGGAGTCCGACAACCCCGGCGCCGCCAAGAAGGCCAAGGTTGGTGACCCCGGCAAGGATCTTGCCGGGTGTCCTTCCTGTCAGGCCTTGGCGGCTGCCGACAAGTCGGAGAACTCCGACAAGCAGTATTGCAAGATCCATCGCACCAAGGGCCACGATCTCCAGAACTGCCGGCAAGTTGAGCAGCTTGCCGAGAAGCAGAGGGCCGAATACGAGAGGCGAGATAAGGAGATGGCCCAAGATGGTGCTGATGGGTCCGGCAAGAAGCACGGTGGCCGAGGGGGTCACCGCGGCAAGGCCAAGCAACAAAAGGATAGGCCCGCTCGGGGCCGAGACAAAGAAGAAGATGATGATGAGGAAGATGATGAATCCAGTGAGCAAGAATTCCAGAAGGCTACGGAGGCCATGTGTATCGATGGGGGTGCCTCGCTGCATTCTTCCCACCGCCAACTCAAACAGTGGGTGCGGGAGGTCAATGCGGCAGAGCCATCCCCAGATGCATGTAGGCCCCTGAAGTGGTCCAGCACGCCTATCATTTTCGACGCCGAGGATCACCCTGATCGCACAACTGCGGTCGGGTGCTTGCCATTGTTGGTCTCGCCAACAATTCGCAACCTCAAGGTGACGAAAATGTTAGTTGACGGCGGGGCCGGCCTAAACTTAATCTCACCGGACGTGCTCAAAAAGCTCCAAATTCCCGACGAGGACCTCGAAGAAATGGGTACGTTTCAAGGGGTCAATCCGGGAAGAACACAGCCCAAGGGCAAGATTACACTACCGGTGACATTTGGTAGCGAGCTCAACTTCAGGACCGAGAAGGTGGTGTTTGATGTTGCTAAGATCCCCATGTCATATAATGGGATCCTTGGTTGGCCAGCGCTAGCTAAGTTCATGGCAGCATCAAACTACGCGTACAACGTTCTGAAGATGCCTGGGCCATTGGGCGTCATCACTATCCATTCCGATAAGAAGGATGCGCTCATCTGTGCCGACCAACTTTACCGGGAAGCAGTTGCAGCACCTGCCATCAAGGCACCTGCTCCTGCCGCTGGAACTCCCGGGGGGAAGAAGAAGACCAGCAAGAACCTTGGCGCGAACTCCGGCAAGCGCACCTCCTCGGAGTGTTGCGATTCCGTCGAGGATGTACCAGAGAGTTCCACCGGCAAGAACAAGAAATCCATGACTGCTCCGTTGGAGACCAAGAAGGTGCCCGTCAGAGAGGACGGAACGGGGGGACCTTTCACCATAAGTTCCACCCTAGATGACAAATAGGAAAGCGCGCTTGTTGCATTCCTGCGGGCGAATGTCGACGTGTTTGCATGGCAACCGTCTGACATCCCCGGTGTTCCCAGGAAGGTAATTGAGCACCACCTTGCTGTCTGTCCTCATGCGCGGCTCGTCAAGCAAAGGGTCAGGAAGCAATCCTTGGAGCGGCAAGAATTCATTGCCGAAGAAATCAGAAAGCTGGAGGCGGCAGGACTGGTCAAAGGAGTGCTTCATCCAACCTGGTTGGCCAATCCGGTTGTAGTGCGGAAAGCGAATGGGAAATGGAGGCTTTGTATTGATTATACAGATATCAATAAAGCTTGTCCAAAAGATCCCTTTCCCTTGCCGTGCATCGACCAGATTGTAGATTCCACCGCTGGTTGTGATCTCCTGTCCTTCCTTGATGCCTATTCAGGGTATCATCAGATTTTTATGGCAAAAGAAGATGAAGAGAAGACCGCATTTGTCACCCCATGTGGTACGTATTGTTTTATACGAATGCCTTTCGGGTTGAAAAGTGCCGGTTCAACATTTGCCAAAGCAATCCAAATTGGTTTTGAGCCTCAACTCCATAGAAATATGGAGGCATATATGGATGATATAGTGGTCAAAACCAAAGACAAAGCGACGCTCATTCAAGATTTAGAAGAAACATTTGCCAATCTGCGCAAGATCAACTTGAAGCTCAATCCTGAGAAGTGCGTGTTCGGTGTTCCTTCCGGCAAGCTCCTCGGATTCTTTGTATCTTGCCGGGGAATCGAAGCGAACCCCAACAAGATCAAAGCTATTGAGCAAATTGAAGCGCCGAGACGCGTCAAGGATGTGCGTCGTCTTGCCGGCTGTGTTGCTGCTCTAACCAGGTTTATTTCCAAATCTGCTGAGTGCGCCCTGCCCTTCTTTAAAATTTTGAAGAAGGCAGGTCCAATGAAATGGACTCCGAAGGCGGAGGCTGCGCTGCAAGATTTGAAGAAATACCTTTCCTCTTCGCCGACGCTAGTCGCACCTAAACCACAAGAGCCGTTGCTGTTGTATCTGGCAGCAACAAATCAAGTGGTTAGTGCTGCGCTAGTGGCGCAGAGAGAGGCTGATGAGGAAGCAACACCAGCGGCAGGACCGCCAGATGACGCGGCAAGATCTTCCCCGGCAAGGGTTGATCCCGGCAAGACAGGATCTGCGCAAACAGAAGAACCCATGCAGAAGAAGAAGGTGGTGCAGCGCCCAGTCTATTTTGTTAGCTCTCTTATACAAGGAGCTAGGTCAAGGTATTCTGGTGTGCAGAAGTTGCTTTTCGGCCTCCTTATGGCCTCGAGGAAGCTGCGCCATTACTTTCAGGCACATGAAATCACCGTCGTCACTCGCTTTCCGTTGCAACGGATTGTGCAAAATCCAGAAGCAACCGGCAGGATCGTGGAGTGGGCGTTGGAGTTGTCAAGCTTTGGCCTCAAATTTGAAAGCACTTCGACGATCCAGAGCAGGGCCTTGGCGGAGTTCATTGCAGAATGGACCCCAATGCCAGACGAAGAGGCTCAGGAAACAACTCTCCCCGGTAAGGAAATCGATCAGCAATGGGTTATGTACTTTGATGGGGCTTTCTCGCTGCAAGGCGCCGGCGCTGGCGTGCTGCTCGTCGCACCCACCGAAGAGCACCTCAAGTACGTAGTCCAAATGCACTTTCCCTGGGAGAGTTCGACCAACAACACTGTAGAATACGAGGGTTTGCTTGCCGGTCTCAGGATCGCGGCAGACCTTGGTATCAAAAAGCTCATCATCAAAGGCGATTCACAACTTGTCGTCAGGCAAGTCAACAAGAGTTATCAAAGTCCATTGATGCAAGCCTACGTAGATGAAGTGAGGAAAATGGAAGAGTGCTTTGACGGTCTGCAAATGGAGCACGTTCCTCGTGCCAAGAACAGTGTTGCTGACGACCTGTCAAAGCGTGCTGCCCTCAAGTTGCCTGTGGAACCAGGAACTTTTGTGCTCCAATTGACTCAACCATCCGTGGCGCCATCGATGCGGCAAGAAAAGAGAAGGAAGTTGAACTCTGGCCAGTACTTCCCGGCAGAGCTCCCCGGAGCCGCCGGCAAGGAAGTTGCCGGGATCGACATGCCTGCCGGGGAACAACAGGCTCCGGCAGGGCCTCGAGCCCTTGCTGTCGAGACGAACGTTCCCCCGGCAGAGGAGATGCCTTTAGTCCTAACTGTCGAGCCTCAGGCTCCAGCGTGGGACAGCACATTGTCCATTTCCTTCAAACAGGAGAACTCCCTGAGGAACAGGAAGAAGCAGAGAGAGTAGCCCGTCGGTCTGTTATGTACAAGTTCGTCGATGACGTCCTGTACAGAAAGAGACCAAACGGTGTGAAATTGAAGTGTATCCCTCGGGAGGATGGACTAGAGCTGTTGGCAGAGATACATGGAGGCATATGTGGCTCTCACATAGGGTCAAGAGCGCTTGCCGGGAAAGCATTCCGGCAAGGTTTCTTTTGGCCCACCGCTCTCCAGGATGCAGCTGCACTAGTAACCAAGTGTGAAGCGTGCCAGTTTCATTCGAAGAAATTACATCAACCAGCTCAAGCTCTTCAGACAATCCCTCTCTCCTGGCCATTTTCGGTCTGGGGGCTCGACATACTGGGCCCTTTCCCCCGTGCTACCGGGGGCTTTGAGTACTTGTACGTTGCTATCGACAAGTTCACAAAGTGGCCGGAGGTGGAAGCAGTGCGGAAGGTGACATCACAATCGGCCGTCAAGTTCTTCAAGGGAATTGTTTGCCGTTTCGGTGTGCCCAACAGGATCATCACCGACAACGGCACGCAGTTCACAAGTCGCACCTTCATGCAGTACGTCCAAGACCTTGGCGTCAAGATTTGTTTTGCCTCTGTTGCTCACCCGAGAAGCAACGGCCAAGCGGAGAGGGCCAATGCTGAAGTGCTGCGCGGTCTCAGGACCAGAACCTTCGACAGGCTGAAAAAGTGCGGAAGACGCTGGATTGATGAGTTGCCGGCGGTTCTTTGGTCAATCAGAACGACACCAAATCGAGCCACCGGCCAGACGCCCTTCACTCTGGTCTACGGAGCGGAAGAAATTCTCCCCACGGAACTCATATACGGATCACCTCGAGTGCTCGCTTATGATGAGCTTGAGCAAGAGCAACTGCGGCAAGATGACGCTGTGCTCCTTGAGGAGAATCGTCTTCAGGCTGCTGTGCGAGCTGCACGCTACCAGCAAGCTTTGCGCCGCTATCATAGCCGCAAAGTTCATGCCCGAAGCCTTGAGGAAGGTGACCTTGTTCTTCGGCGGATTCAGTCCGCCAAGAATTCAAACAAGTTGACGCCAAAGTGGGAAGGCCCTTATCGAGTAGTACGAGTCACCAGGCTCGGCGCTGTCCGCCTGGAGACTGAAGATGGCGTTCCAGTGAGCAATTCCTGGAATATCGAACATCTTCGCAAGTTCTACCCATAAGGCGCGGTTGCCGGGGGCTCCCGGCAACCACCCTTTTGTACAAGTCTTGCCGGCAAGGCATGTGATCCTTTGTACAAAGCCAGGCGCAGACCCTGAGCGCAGATGAATAAATTTAAGTGTTGTACATTCCCTTATAGATTCCCATGTTTATATTTATATATGCATGATTGTCTAAGATGTTGTATGACACCTACTCCCGGTAAGTTCTAACGAACCGCAAAGGTTTCATGTCTTTATTTTCTCTTCTTTCTTTTTAAAAGACAGAAGGATTCCTCGCGTGCACATTTGCCGGGGGGGAAGGGAGATATGAGTACCAGTTGGCGATGTTCGGAATCGACGCTTGCCGGAGGAAGGACAGTGACAGAAAGCTAAGTTCTAAGAACTCAGAGCAAGTTTTTCTTTTATTACAAAGTTATTTCCTTGGACGATTCCGACTCTTGTATGGAAAATCTGCACGCGAAGGAACCCTTGTTGTAATCGGTCGCGCCCTTATTTTGTTTCGAGCCCGCTCAACAATTTAAGTGGCTGCACTGAGAACACCAAGGAGTCTTGCCGGCCACTGCGCCTCCAGCAGGCTGCTGAAGTCCCGCACCTAGCGCTCGCGGCAGGTTGCGCGCCGGCAAGTTTTTCAGTAAGCGTAGGATGAACTCCGTACATAAAGGAATCAGACAAGGAAGATAGCAAGCATGAACCTAAACATAGACGAGTTATGTTACATTCATGAGTTGCCGCAATTCTAACTTGAGACTTAATTGTCTTTTACATGGAAGGATGACGGCAAGAAAAGGGGGAGCACTTAATCCCTGCGCTGGCCTTCGATCCTTTTGATGGAGTCCACCTTCTCAAGGATAGGCGCGATGCACTCTTCAAGCGCCTCAACATTTGCGTCCCTTGGCAGATGGCCGAGCGCGTTGGAGAGGTCGATGCCGGGATTGTTGTGCACCACTTTGATGAGCACCTTGCGGAGGACGGCCCGGCAAAGCCGGCGAGTCTCGTTGGCCAATTGGGTCGCCCGGCTAGACTGGAGCACCCTCAAGGCGTTGATGATGCTTTCAAAGAACATCGTCAACCTGGCACTTGGAGATATTCTTTCCTCGGAAGAATACCTGAAGTCCGACAGGCCCATGGTTGACAGTTCTATGGTAAGCTTCTCCGCGGTGGCGATGAGACGTCCGGTCCAGATCTCCAGCCGCTTCTCGTAATCAGTTTGGGCGGCGGCGGGGCTCTTGAGCAGGTTCCTCTCTTCTTGGAGATCCTTGAGTAGAGCCTTCTCACGAGCCCTGCCGGCCTCGAGAGACTTCTGCAACATGGTCAGCTTCAGTTCCAGAACTGCAATGTCTTCAGCCGCAGAGGAGAGCTGCTTGGTTTTGTTGGACAGGGCAACTTGCATCTCCGCCAAGGAGTGGAGGGTTTTTTCCCTGTCACCCTTGAGCGTCGAGAGCTCCTTGCCGTGTTCTTCGAGATCTGTTTCCAGCCTCTTCACCTTGTCGCTCAGCTTGTTCTTGGCGGCCTCTGCAGCTTCGGCAGCATCAACGGCCTCCTTGAGCTGGCCGGCGTGACTTGCAGTCAGAGCTTCGAGCGCCTCTTTATGTTTTTGCTCCAGCTCCTGAGTCCGCCGCGCGACAAGCTTCTCGATATCTTCGTCTTTGCTGCGAAGCTTGGTGGCGAGCGCCTGCTCATGTGCGGTGAGATCTCCCTCATAAGCATCAAGAGGAACACGGCACCCCGTCAGGAGGGCATCTTCGGCAGCAATCCTTTGAGTAGCTTCATCATGCGCCTTCTCCATATCGGATTGCTTCAGGAGGATCTCTGTCCACTGCTGGCTCACTTGTTCCCGGCCGGCAACCAACTCTTGGAGGGCCTCGGTGTGCTAGACCTGCATTTGTGCGACGCGCCTTTGAAAATCTGCTTCGGCCGCCTCGACAACTGCCATTCTGGAATCCGCCTTATCTTTCCAGGCGCGGTGGAGAGCCTGGAGCTTGCAGAAATTCTCGCCCATGGCCTGAAGGAGCTGATCCTCTTCAGATTTGCCGCTGCTAGTGCTGGGGTCGTCAACAACTTCGAGCCCGGCAGCAGCGATGATTTCTTCAAAAACTTCTCCGTCGGCTGGTGCCCCAGTGCTTGCCGTCCCCGGCAAGTTGATGAACAGGTTCTCGCCAACCTTGAGGTATTTGCTGGATGAGGGGCCTTCGGATGTCGACGGCTGGTCTTCAGTGACCGCCTCACCAGTGGCAGGGGGCTCTGTGGCCGGTGCAATGCCTGGCGCTCCTGCGGCAGGAATGCCGTCAGTGCGGTCATCAGCCTCCCTGTCGCCCCCTTTGGTAGGTTCCCTGGCGGGTTCCTCTTGTGCAATCTTGGCGGCCTCCCCGTCAAGAGCACCACCAGCCTCAACAGTGTCATCCTTGGTGGCCTCGCTGGCAGCGATCTTGTCTGCTTCGGCAGCAGCGTCCCTGGCAGTCTCCTCGATGACAACGTCGACGTCCATGTGTTCCATCACAGGGAACTCTGAAGGATGAAGGAGGAAAACAGAATAAGATCGAGATTGAAGTTTGAAACGACTAAAAGACAGAGAGATAAGGGAAAAAGTAACAAGCACTCTGAGGCAATCGATTACCTGCGTCGGGCTGTTGGGAGGTGGCTTCGCCCCTCCCGGCAACTCCGGTTGCCGGGGGTGGGTTGCCGGAGTCCGCGCCTGCCAGCTCCTCCTCAATTAGGATGGGCTCGTCGGTAGGATCTCTCGCCGGGGACGTGCTTGTGGGCGGAGTGGTCGACGAAGGTGGCACAATGAGGATGTCTTCCGACAGCTCTCCTTGTTGCCGTTCTTCTCCTGCGAACCCAAGGATGTCAGCGGCAAGAATGGAAGCCTCGGCACCCGCCAGCGAAAAAAGAACAGTGAACTTACGCTGGGGGCTGCGCTGGGGGCTGCTTTGAGGACTGAGCTCTAGGCTGACGACGACGGTCTCTGGCACGCTCGTGGAGCCTGCCGGGGGCACGTCGCCCGTGGAAGTCTTTGACCTCTTCGCCATCCTCTCCAGCAATGTTTCTGTGTCACTGCAGAGACAATACGAGCAACTTAGTAAGATCGATCCAAGATTGGAATATAAAGGCTGTGGCGAAGTACTCACTCTTCTTCCTCTCGCTCCGGACTAAAGCCGGAGATGTCGAAATCGACCTCCGCTGCGATGTCTGAGTGGGGAGGCGGAGGAGGGGTCCTAGGCCGCTTGGCTGTGGTAGGCGCGGGGGCAGCTTCCGGTGTGGTAGTGCGAGACACCCCTGCCACCCCAGCAGTGGCCGCTGGTGTGGGTCTCGCGCGGCGCGCAGGTTGTTGACGAGCCCCTTGCCGTGGCGTAGTCTTGCCGGCCACTTTCTTGCCGGGAGCCTCGCCGCTCGAAGAAGGCTGGCTTGCCGGGATGCCAGATGCAGCCTTCCGAAGAACATGCTTCATCTTCTTCGGAGCTGGGAGCTATTCTTGCGTTTCCTCTTCGGCCGTGTCCTCGCCAGACGAGCTCTCAGCGGCTGCGCTGCTCTGTTCCCCGGCAGCTTTGTCCTCCCCGGCAGATTTTACCTCCACTACCACCTCTGCGTCGCTGGCTTCCCACTCTGTGAAGCCGACGCTGCCGGCCTCCGCGGCAAGATTTGCCTCCTCCACCCTAGTAGCAATGTAAGCTACTTCTTGGTCGGTGGTGGCTCGGATGAAATCTGACTCTTGCTGGACAGGTCTCTCCGTCAAGCTGTCAAAAAACTTCTACGCTTCCTCCTCGGTTGGCTCGGCCCAGGTCGGGTCAAGACCATGGGCGTTGAACATCGGAATGAAGGCGATGATTGACCCCAAGGTAGAATTGTTGCACAAGGGGACAATCCTTGCCGGCAGCCGGTGCTTCTCTTCGCGCTGGAATAGTTTTTGACGGAGAGCCCCAAGCTGCATAGTGGTCAAATTGTTGTTCAGCCCGGGGTGCAATCTCATGACATCTGCCGCGTTCCTGTATTCCCAAGATGGCCTTCCCCTGTTCTGCAAAGGGGCGATGCGGCGGCAGAGAAAGTCGAAGCCGATCATCTCCATCGTCAACCCGACAGCCTTCAGGCGAAGGATCCTGGTGGTGGCGATTGTGAGCCTCTCGTCCTCCGCAGCGAGATCGCTCCAATCCTTGCCGCGGACCACATTCTGTTGCCGGGGAAGACAAAACGGATGGGGATCTGCTTCCTGGATCCAGCACCATTCAGCCCTCTACTCGTCCCACTTTTCGCGGTAAACTCCTTCTGGGTATATTTCCTTATTCCAAGCCCTTGGAATCCAGGCGATAGAACCAGAGAGGGCCTCTCCTTTTTGGATGCGAGGGAAGAAGTAATGGCGAAAAAGAGCAGAATTGGGAATCACGCCGACAAAGTTTTCACAGAGATGGGCAAAGATGGACATGCAAAGTACCGCATTCGGCGTGAAATCGAGAAGACGAAAGCCGTATGTGTACATGATATCATTGACGAAGTCGGAAAGGGGGGACAGAGCCCGCAATAGAAATACGCAGTGAAGAAAGGGTATCTGTCCGATCCACCTTTGGAACAAGCACATGCAATTACGCGTGTGGCAGGATGAGCTTGCGTCTCTTTCGCCCACATGCATTGGTATCGCCCCTTCAGAGCTTCAGCATCGAGCGATGGGGGGAAGACGACAAGCCTCTTCCGCATCTTCACCAGTTCGCTCTTCGGAATGTCGGCTTTCGCCTCCTTGCCCTTGCCTTTGCTGGCCTTGGGCGGCATGGCGGCTGTGAGGACGGAAGCCGGGGGTGGAGCGAGCGTGGAAGCAGCGGGCGCAAGAGGAAAAAGGTTCGCTCTGAGCTCGAGAGGAGGAAGGTGATGGCGATGGCCAGATTGAGAAGAAGAGGGGGGTAAATAGGCTTGTGCCTCTGCGGCTTCTCCTTTTTATGGGGAAGGAGCGGGGCCGCCTCTTTTATTCCCCAATGTGAATGCGCCTCTATAGGCGCGAGGCAGTTGCAGCCTTTCAGGCACGCTTCCCACGTCGCGCGCTCGGTGCGTGTAGTGGGGGGCACAGTAAAACGAGATATTTACGAGCAGTTAATCCCCTGCCACGCATGCCCATGCACTGTTTGGGCCTAGCCCAACAACGCCTCGCACTCGTGTATGGCCTAGGCCCGGGGGCTCCTGTCGGTGTACAAAGTATTGGGCCACTAGTACCCCGTACTTGTGCACGGGCAGTTGTAGCCATCCTCGCGGCAAGGCTTGCCGGGAACAGTTCGAGGTCGATTCAAGCCACCAAAGAAATCATCAAGTCAGAGATCTGAGGATCAGCAGATAAGCAGAGCTAGAATCCGAAGGCCAGCTTCCCCGGCAAGATCCTTGCCGGGATGGCCTGTGGAGCCCGGCAAGGCTTGGCGTCCGGCAAGGCTTGGAGCCCGGCAAGGCTTGGCGGCCGGCAAGGCTTGGTGCCCGGCAGGCTTCGGCGCCCAGCGAGATTCTGCCACTGTGCCACCGCTTTGGCATAGTAACAAGTCTGACATTCTGGGTCCTTCTCTGGATGCGTGGCAACGCGCCAGTGGAGGAGAGCTTAAGCGGTGCTGATGGGATGGCCCCTTTTTCCATCCCCAAGAAAGTGAGGACACCTAAACGGACACCTCACGATGCATTAAATGCGTTTGTCCTAATCCGTCAGGGGTTAGGTATGATACCCTGTAGCTACTTTACACCTCAATGTATGTACATTTTGCCACTGTGGTGACCCCTTTGATCATATAAAAGGAGGCCCAAGGCAACTGCTACAGAGGAGGAGAACTTCTGGCCCATTCTGCATGCGTAGCTGCTCTTTGAACGTACTGTTCATTGCGAGCGCTCCTGGAGCCTGGGCTCAAGAACATTAATAAGAACACAAATCAGGAGTAGGGTTTTACGCTGATCAGCGGCCCGAACCTGGGTAAAAACTTCCCGCGTCGATCGTTGGTTCTGCTCTTTGCGTATACCTCTCCCCCCGCTGAATCGTAAAGGGGTCTCTCAGGATCCCATAGGTGTCGTGCCCCGACAGTGGGTGATGAGGAGAGGAACTATGAAGTAATTTTCGAGTGGGTAGTTTTTATAGCCCGGTGCTAAGTGTGAACACATATTAGTTTGATAGGTGTGAACAGATTTGCAATTACTTATTGCGTTGTAATCTGCAATGTGACGAGAAACAAGGTCAAAATTTATTGATGGTTCTGGGCCTACAAAGCCCGTTTCTGTTGTTCTGGCTCATTGCAAACAGTTCTTTTGGATCAACCGTATGCCACACATCGGAAGCCCGAAACGTGGGCCCGCGTTCTCGGATGTACGTGTACGTGTCTGCCCACTATCAAACACGGTCAAGATATCACCATCGTGTCCTATGGATATGCTGTCGCGCCTCCCACGGGGTGCCAGAAGGTTGACCACGTGGTTGCTCGCCGTTGAGGCAGCCGCGGCGCGCTCTGCTCCTTGTTGAGGTGGCCGTGGCACGCTCTGCTCGCGTCCGTCCGCGCGTTTTGCTCGCCATTGAGGTGGCTGCGGCGTGCTCCGCTCTGGCGTCCCTGTGCGCGCTTTGCTCGCCGTTGAGGCAAATTTACAATGGCAATGGTTAATAATTGTCTTACATATTCAGGATAATTTAAAATGCCACATGCGGCAAGTCCCAAAACACTCACGACCTACATATGCATACAATTATAATAAAATATAGGCTAAAAGACTGAGCTGGCGGCCTTCCGACGGCGTTCTTCTCGGACTCCATGATCAGCATAGCACCCTTGCGGCCGTTCATTCCAAGTGTCCCGACCCGCCTCCGCCTACGGAGCTGCTGGCGCTCGGAGGCTCTTGGGGCTGCTGGGCCTCTTCCAGAAGAGCTTGACAGCGTGCAATCGCACGCCTGATATCTCCGCGGAACCGCTCCATTTCCATGTCTCTGGCCTGGTAGCCAATTCCGTCCATCACCTGCATCCTCAAGATATCACGTTGGCAATGTTCTACTTTGTCGGGGACGTCAACTCCGCCAAGGATGCGCTCGAGCCTGGCCACCACATCGTTGAGATCGAGGTTGACACGGCCGCCACGGCAATGTGCCTGTGTATTGACTGAATCGCAAAGGTCCTCTGCCCATTCCTTGCGGGGCATCAGGCTCTCGATGAGCACTGGTGACGGCGGCTCTTCGGGTGGGTCATCGATCATGCCGCCGAGCAGCTCTGGATCTTTTGCACGGTGGATGGCAAACTGCTCATCACACCTCCTCTACAATATGTCGATTGTGCGCCCAAGGACTGTAACGCTGATATCGCTACCGATGGGCCATGGTGCCTGCACCGGCCGATGAAGCTCTTGCTCCCCGACCTGCTCTGGCTCGTTCTCCTCGCCGAAGATGTAACGCAGGTAGGGGTTGACGTCGAAGCTTTGGTCGTTGCCTGGCATGCTTGGAATAACTAATGGTAGATGGGTGAGGGCTAGATCTGCATAGAGTGTCTCGACGGTGCGTTGCCGCCTGGGTTATATGCAGCAAGCCATTAGTTGGTGGCAGGAAACCGATGAGGGAAGAGGCGTGGATTTTACAATTCACCCATGTGGAGTGCGGGAAGCATTCGCTAGAGCGCGGGAAGACTAAGTGGAGCACACACACAACCCGAATACCGTATGCGATGCCACGTGTTATTTATCACACACATGTTAACATAAGGAAACGTATGTGTAACTTACTAATCATCGCACACGAGTACTCGCAGACGCATCGTGTGCGATACTCCTAGCCACCGCAAGAAACTAGTTTGCATTTTTCAAATTTTTTTGTATGAACAGAATCACACACGAACTAACTATAGTAACCGTCTGTGTTATAATTTCTCATCGCAAACAGTTCATCCGAGTGGGATGTTTGCTGCGTATCAGACACATCTTGTTTACATGAATCATTTGTGTTCTTTTGGCTCATCGCAAAAAGTTCATCTATGTGAACTGTATGCTGCATATCACACACATCTTGTTAAGTTGAACCATTTCTGTTCTCTTCCCTAATCAAAAACAGTTCGTCCGAGTGAACCATATGCCGTATATCACACACACCTTGATCTGGCTGACCGTTTCTGTTGCATTCCCTAATAGCACACAGTTCATCTGAGCAAACTGTATGCCGTATATCGCACACATATTGATATGGCTGCCCGTTTCTGTTGTTCTGCCTCATCGCAAACAGTTCTTCTGGATCAACCGTATGCCCCACATCGCACATGTAACTAAAATATGAACAGTGTTTGATGTCTCCGCCATCGCAAACATTTTGCATCTTTTTTGATGGTTTTTTTACATCCCCGTTTGCGATTAATGCATTGCACATAGTTTTGTCAAAGGGTCTCTGATCGTAGTGTCGCGCTAGCAGCATCTTGCAGTAGTGTTGGTGCTTTCATTGAGAGTTCTGCTGTGAGATCACCAAAGCATTGATGGCTTGCTTAGTCATTAGCGATGGCATCTGCTCTGGGGATATCTTCGTCCCCGGCCAGCTCTTCATGTTCGGCAGCGTCGTCCTACACGCCGATTCATTCGGTCACCTCGACCAGATTGGCAGCTTCGCCCCAGAGCAGGAAATCAGGTTCAGCAACTTAGAGTATGTCGCTGACGCTCTGGGAGATCTGGTCTTTACTGGGTTCTCAGCCCCGCTCGATGAGCCTAGAAATCCTGAAGCTTTGACGTCGGACCTTCTCCTCGACCCCATCTCCGGGTTGACCCTTACCTCGAATCTGGCTTTGAGCTCAAACCCAATCATAGCATTCAAAAACCAGGGGTCAGCCTCGGCCGAACACACTCCCTGCACTGACATACTGATAACCCACAAGTATAGGGGATCGCAACAGTTTTTGAGGGTACAATATTCAACCCAAATTTATTGATTCGATACAAGGGGAGCCAAAGAATATTCACGAGTATTAGCAGTTGAGTTGTCAATTCAACCACACCTGAAAGACTTAATATCTGCAGCAAAGTATTTAGTAGTAAAGTAGTATGATAGTAACGGAAACAGTAGCAAAAGTAACAGTAGCAGTTTTATAGTGATTGTAACAGTAGAAACAACGAAAGTATCTTAGCAAAGATCAATATGTGAAAAGGTCATAGGCATTGGATCAGCGATGGATAATTGTGTTGGATAATATTCATCATGTAGCAGTCATAACCTAGGGCGACATAGAACTAGCTCCAATTCATCAATATAATGTAGGCTTGTATTCCGTATATAGTCATACGTGCTTATGGAAAAGAACTTGCATGACATCTTTTGTCCTACCCTCCCGTGGCAGCGGGGTCCATAAGGAAACTAAGGGATATTAAGGCCTCCTTTTAATAGAGAACTGGACAAAGCACTAGCACTTAGTGAATACATGAACTCCTCAAACTATGGTAATCACCGGAAAGAATCTGAAATATTATCACCTTGGGGTATGCGGATCATAACTCGTAATAGGTGTCTACAACTTGCAAGATATGATCAAGAACACACATATATTCATGAAAACATAATAGGTTCAGATCGGAAATCATGGCACTCGAGCCCTAGTGACAAGCATTAAGCATAGCAAAGTCATAGCAACATCAATCTCAGAACATAGTGGATACTAGGGATCAAGCCCTAACAAAACTTACTCGATTACATGATAAATCTCATCCAACCCATCACCGTCCAGCAAGCCTACGAAGGAATTACTCACTCCCGGCGGTGAGCATTACGAAATTGGTGATGGAGGAAGGTTGATGATGACGATGACGATGGATTCCACCCTCCGGAGCCCCAAACGGACTCCAGGTCAGCCCTCCTGATGAAGAACAAGAGGTGGCGGTGGCTTCGTATCGTAAAACGTGATGAATCCTTCTTTCTGATTTTTTTCTTCGTGAATAGGTATATATGGAGTTGGACTTAGGGTTGCTGGAGCTCCAGGGGCCCCACAAGCCTGGGAGGCGCGCCCTGGGGGGTAGGCAAGCCCCCAGAGCTTGTGGCTCCTGGGTGGCCCCCCTCTAGTATATTTTTCCGCCAGTATTTTTTATATATTCCACAAAAAATCTCTGTAAATTTTCTGGCCAATCTGAGAACTTTGATTTCTGCACAAAAATTACACCATGGCAATTCTGCTGAAAAAGCGTCAGTCCGGGTTAGTTCCATTCAAATCATGCAAATTAGAGTCCAAAACAAGGGCAAAAGAGTTTGGAAAAGTAGATACGATGGAGACGTATCAACTCCCCCAAGCTTAACCCATTGCTTGTCCTCAAGCAATTCAGTCGACAAACTGAAAGTGAGAAAGAAAAACTTTTACAAACTCTATTTGATCTTGTTGTTGCAAATATGTCTAACCAATGTTCAGGTTTTCAGCAAAGATTATGAACTACCATATTCACAATAACACATAGGTCTCACATTTACTCATATCAATGGCATAATCAACTAGCATGGAATAATAAGATATCTCGGATGACAACACTTTTTCAAAACAATCATGATATAATATGACATAATGATATCTCGCTAGCCCTTTCTGAGATCGCAAAACATAAATGCAGAGCACTCCTAAAGTTCAAACACTGACTAGATATTATAATTCATGGCAAAAGAGATCTAGTCACACTCATACTCAACATCAATTAATAACAAAGCATATAAAT
This sequence comes from Thinopyrum elongatum, assembly GCA_011799875.1. Lineage (NCBI taxonomy): Eukaryota > Viridiplantae > Streptophyta > Magnoliopsida > Poales > Poaceae > Thinopyrum > Thinopyrum elongatum. Next base: position 162,696,862 of record CM022297.1, on the reverse strand, counting down.
GACAGAAGTGCTCTCTAGCTGGTGCTTTAATAAGAGGATGATGACTCAACATCAAAAGTAAATGGATAGGCCCTTCGAAGAGGGAAGCAGGGATTTGCAGAGGTGCCAGAGCTCAAAGCTTTTAAAATAGAGATTAATATAATTTTGAGAGGTAAGCTTTCATTGTCAACATAACAACTGATAGATCTCACTATCTTCCATGCTAGACACATTATAGGTGGTTCCCAAATAGGATGGTAAAGTTTTACTCCCCCTCCACCAACAAACACAAGCCATGGCTAGCCGAAACCTCGGGTACCCTCCATACCAACAATAATCCGAGGGAATTTTATTTCATTATAATATTTTGATTTGATTTTGATCATGGAACTGGGCATCCCAATTGCCAGCCACTTTCTCGTGAATGACAAGCGAATAAACACTCATCGAGAGAATAACCCACCTAGCATGGAAGATACTGACAGCCCCTGTCGCTACATGAGCGATTCGGGCATACAAAGCAGATTATTATTTGAAGATTTAGAATTTGGCACATGCAAATTTACCTGGAACGACAGGTAAATACCGTGTATAGGTAGGTATGGTAGACTCATATGGAACAACTTTGGGTTTAAGGAAGTGGATGCACAAGCAGTATTCCCGCTTAGTACAAGTGAAGGCTAGCAAAAAGATTGAGGAGCGACCAACTAGAGAGCGACAATGCTCATAAACAAGCATTGAGATTAATCAACATTGCGTACAAGCATGAGTAGGATATAAATCACCATGAACATAAATATCATGGATGCTATGTTGTTTTTGATTCAACTACATGTGTGAACATGTGCCAAGTCAAGCCACTCGAAATATTCAGAGGAGGATACCTGAAAGTGCGTTATATCGGCTAGAGGGGGGGTGAATAGGCAATTTTTACAAATTCATCACTGAGGAAATACTACTTGAGGAATTTTCTAAGTGATGAACTACAAGCAACGCAATAAGTACTCAGGTACATGCATAACAAAGCAGTAGCATACTCATCATGATGGAATGAAACAAACACAGAGCACAGGTAGCGTGTAAATAGGATAAGCAGGCTGAAGACAAAGTAACTGAAGAGATAGGAATGAGGAATTGAGGAAATAGAACCAGTAGCTTGGTGAAGACAGTGATTTGGTAGACCAGTTCCAACTGCTGTGACAGTTGTACGTCTGGTTGGAGCGGCTAGGTATTTAAACCTGAGGACACACAGTCCCGGACACACAGTCCTCCCCGTATTCTCCTTGAGCTAAGGTCACACAGACCTCGCCCAATCACTCGTGGTAAGTCTTCACAGGTGACTTCCAAACCATCACAGACTTGGTCACTCGGCGATCCACAATTCCTCATGGATGCTCTAGACCATGACGCCTAACCGTCTGGAGGATGCACAGTCCTCAAAGGTAACAAGCGTCGGTCCCACACAGGAACAATCTCTTCAGTGATGCTCAATCACTTTGGGTTTTAGGTGTTGGGTTTGGGTTTTTCCTCACTTGATGATTTTTGCTCAAAGTCCTCGAAGGATGGGATGCTCTCAATGACAAGTGTCAGTTTCTCTCGGAGCAGCCAACCAGTTAGTGGTTGTAGGGGGCGGCTATTTATAGTCGGGGAGGAGCCCGACATGATAAGACATAAATGCCCTTCAATGATATGACCATTAGGTGGATAGGATATTTTGGACAGCTGGCGCATAGCACAGCAACGGTCGGAAATTTGAGCTCTCAAATTCCTCAGGGCTATCATGTTCCTCACTTGTAGGCAATCCGCACTGGCGAATTCCTAACTCCTCAGTCAGAACAAATTCCTCAGAGAACAGAAGATCTTCGTCTCTGTCACTGAAGAACTTGACTGAATTGTATGAGATTTCCAATGGCTTCACTTGAAAGGATTGGGTAGGTGTAGGATTTGAGATGAGCATCACTTGGAAACTTTTCCTTAGTTTTACCTCGACCCCGTTTAACAGTACGGTGTTTCCTATGACTCAAGAAGGGGAAAACAAAACTATGAAAACAAAAGTCTTCACGCTTCATAATCCTCGCATCAATATCAAGTCTTCAAGGTCACACCAATTTCCTCATTTTCAGAGTCTTCAAGAAAACCAAAATCTTCAACTGAAGACATTCATTTTTAGGGGTCGACATTCATCGTAAATATCAAACTCCTCATAGACTTATAGAACCTGTGTACACTCACAAACACATTAGTCCCTTAACCTATAAGTCTTCAATACTCCAAAATCACTAAGGGGCACTAGATGCACTTACAATCTCCCCCTTTTTGGTGATTGATGACAAATAGGTTAAGTTTTCAACGGGTATCAAACATATGAAGTGTAAATACTAATATCGAGGAATTTGATTACAAGATATAGAGGAACTCCCCCTGAAGATGTGCATATTGAGGATTTTGCTTTGGATTGCAAATGCACATTGTAGAGTAATATCATGGAGATCTCCCCCTATATCTTGTAATTCATACACACATTTAATATATGATATGAAGAATTTGAAATGCATGATGAAATGTGGTGTCTGACGAAATTTAGCATGCCTGCATTAAGGTACTTGAGGAAATAAGCATGTAGAAAGCAGTTCAAAAAGAGTCAGACCACCATAGGACTTAAGTTTATAACTCATCAGATCAAACACCTCAGAAGAGCAAGAGTTGTAACTTGACAGAAAAAATAGCCCATATATAAGACCCGCTTGATGAGTAACTCAAATTTCTCCCCCTTTGTCATCGAATGACCAAAAGGGATGAAAAATGAGGACTAACGCCCCTGAAGAATATCCTCATGATGTCGATGGAGGAGCGCCAGCGTTGTTGGGGTCGACCATTGAGGTAGGGCCTGCCGCAGTGTTGTTCAAATCTTCAGCTTCATCCGTCTCGCGCGATGAAGAATATGAACTGGCAACTAGGTGAGGAACTTTGACCTTCTTGAATTTCTTCGAAGGTGGCTGAGACCAGTCAAAGTCCTGTTGAAATCCCATCTCCTTGAGATCTTCAGCACTATAGAGATTCGACAGAATAGCCCAAGTGCGGTCAAAGACTGCATGCATATAGTAGTGATTCTTCTTCACTGTATTTTGAGTGTCTGTCATGTTCTGAAGAATTGCACCAAACTGACGCTTGACCCACTTGTGATTTCGATCAACTTTCTGATGAAGACTGAGGAGAAGTTCACGATCAGTCATCACACGCGGAGCTGTGGCTTGAGGATTTTGTTTTGAAGCTTTGGCGGCAGAATCTTGTGTTGCAGAGTCATCATTGGTGGAATAGGATGCAGCTTTGCGAAACTGTCCATCCAATGGACGAGTGCCTTCATCTATAACAGCAGCCTTGCCCTTCTCATCAGCTGAGGAAATAGTCCGCTTGAGGACTTCAATAGGTGGCAAATAGCTGAGATGATTCTGAAAGTCAGCTTGATAGTGAATTGAAGACCTTGATCTAATGAATTTCATGATCCAGGGAGCGTCAGGCTTCAACTCAAAAGGTGACAGAGCAACATTGACCAAAGTCCTTATGAAGAAATCATGATAGTTGATAGGAATACCATGTATCATGTTGAACAGCAGATTCTTCATGATGCCAACAACCTCTTCTTCATCAGAGTTGTGGCCCTTGATTGGACTGAGGGTTTTGGTCAATATGCGATACACAGTCCTTGGTACCTAGAGCAATTCTTTCACAAGGAAGGTGGTCCTTGGAGCTTGGCCAGCCTTCAAAGGCTTCATCAGCACTTGCATTAAGTGATTTGAGAGTTCAGGTTCAGCATACATGAGTCTTGTGCCTTCAACCGGAGGACTAACTAGAACGGCGTGAAGCAATTCAGAGGCCGGTGCTTTGTAATGAGTATTTTCGGTCATCCAGTCTAGCACCCATGAATTCACATCTTCAACATTTCCAGTGATATGTAGTGTGGCGTAGAATTGAAGAATGATATCTTCGTTCCAGTCACAGATGTCAATGCAGAAGTTAAGCAGCCCAGCGTCATGAAGAACACTGAGGACTGGTTGGAAGCAAGGAAGCGACTCCATATCCACATGAGGAATTTGCTCGTGGTCAAATACCTTGTTCTTACCAAACATGAGGGAAGAGTAATAGTTCATTTGACTTGCCGTCCAGAAGCGCTTGCGTCGCAGTCTTGCAGAGTCATAGGGATTGTAATCCGTGAAGAAATGATATTCAGCAAAGAAATCATCAGCGTTGAATTTCTGCTTCTCGGTATGAGGATTTTGTGGCTTGGGCTGAAGATTAACAGTTGATGTCTTCACAGCCGCTTGGCGCACAACCTCTGGAGCCACAGACTGAGGAATTTCCGTAGCAATTTCATCAGCAGCAGTCTTGGCCTCCATTTCTTCAGCATTAGTAGCTGGAAATTCTTCTGGAATAGAATGAAGGGAAGATTGATGTCCTTCAGAGCCCGTATGAATTTCTTCAGTCTGCACAGGGGACTGAGGAATTTGTTGCAGAGGAGTGGTCAATGGTGAATTTGGATGATGTCTTTTCCAATAATCATCATTGAGAACTGGTGTAGTAGACCCAATGTCCACATCCTCATCTTCTTCATCAATTTCTTCAACGCCTGCCTCTTCAGCTGTGAATTAAGGCACGGGCGATGATACCAGTGGGGTTGAAGGGATATCATCCACTTCAATTTCTTCATCCAACTACTCTGAAGTAGCAGCAGAAGGATTCGCTTCATCACTGTCATCTGGAATGACATGTTCCTCACCAAAGGGAACAATTTCCTTTGATGGCATGCTTGATATAGGAACAACATCAATGGGGTTGGTGTATGAGCTTGTCAAAGTCTTCACTTTCTTGAGAGCTGAAGACTCTGCAGTTTCTGATGCTTTCCTTTTCTTCACAACTGCCTTTTCTGCAGCTTTGGTCTTCTTCGCTTCTGATGCAAAAGGAAGGTGGATATCTTTCATCTGTGATGACTTTGCAGGGGGAGCAGATGAAAGTGGTGCAGTTTCTTCAGGCACAACTGATGCAGTTGCCCTGGCTTGATCAGATTCTTCAGGCGCAGCTTCATATGCTTTAGCTAGCCTAAGTTGTTCTTCAGGCGCAACATTGGAGGTTGCCCTGGCACTTTCTTCAGGAGCTGGAATTTCTTCAGCTGCCCTGGTACTTTCAGTTTCTTCAGCAGTCTGATTTTCATCAGTTGTGCTAACATTTTCTTCAGTAGGCTGAGCAGATGCTTCAGCCTGAGGAATTTGTTGTTGCGATGGAGCTGCAACATTTGGGTTGAACCCCTTGGCCATTCTGACAAATCTGACTTTGGCACCTAGCCTGTCTGCACGATATGCGTCAAATTCATCGCTGGGAGCTTTGATCTCCTTTTGCAGATTCACAAGTTCTTCGGGAGTCATCTTCACAACATGCTTCTTCAGAAAGCAGTCCTTCTTGTATTGAGCTTTCTTGATTTGCCTGGCCTTCTCAAATTTCCATTTTTCTTTGGCTATGAAGGCCGTCAGTGTGTGGCTCTGTCCAGGAGTGAGGTTCAATTCAGGCAAAGGAGTATTTGGATTCTTGTGCCATAGATCGATGAAATCAAGGATCCTTTTAGGATCCAGCATGAGTGAAATCAAGGATCCTTTGGCTCTAGCGGCCTTTTCTTGCCTGTCTTTGATGATCTCAGCAAGTTCTTCATCATCAGCTTCATCGTCATCAGACGGAACTTGGAAGGCAACTTGCTTCTTGTGAGGACTTGGCCTTGGGCCTCGTCCAGCAGTGGCCTTTTTCTTTAGCAAGGTTGGACCAGTAGAAGATTGTGGCGGAGCTGAGGAACTTGCAGATGCTCCTGAGGCAATAGAGATTCCTGTAGTCCATTGGCACGTGGCAAGATGCACTGGTGTTGAGGACTTAGCAGTAGCAATTGAGGATTTTGTGGCAACAGAGGGAATTGGAGCTGCCCTTGAGGAGGTTGCCTGAGGAATTTTCCGTGAGGGCATTGCACTTGGCCGTGAGGGCATTGCTGTTGAGGAACTCGGCTTCACAGCTGATTTCTTCGGCAAAGCCTTCTTAGGCTTGCTAGCAGAGGCCTCAGCAGCAGCAGCAGAATCTTCATTGAATTTCTTCACTGCTTCTTTTGCTACTTTAGCCAATTTGGCTTGGTGCTTGGCCCATTCTTTGGGAAATTCCTCATCGCGCCTGATGCTTGAGGGATCAGCTTCTTGGCCTGGAGCCAATGAAGGTCTTGGACATGGAGGGTTAACAGCGAATTTCTTCATGTACTTTGGAGTAACATAACGATATTCCCTCCATTCCTTAGCCCATCTTCTCTCAATTCTCTATATGCGCACTTTGCGCTCATTCTTAGTCTCTTTGCCATGAGTTGCTTCATCAGGAGTACAGTACCCTGCATAGATATCTTCAGGGATCTCAAAAGCAGTGTTTGTCTCAGGCCTCTTTCCTCCCTTCTGAGGTCTTTTACCATCAGCCATTTTCTTCACTTGAGGATTTTGAACAATTGATGTTTCTGAGGAAGTGTGCAACTTATCTTCGAGGAACGCTGCAAATGAGTTAAGTTGATGAGAACCTAGTGATTCAGCAGCTGACATTTTGTACCTATGAACAGAGTATAGGTGCAAAGAATTTGGAGAGGTCATATGCGTTCTCAGATTTTTTTCAAAAGTATTAAGTTTGAGGAATTTGACCATGGGTGTCTTGAGGAATTTCACTAAGCGTTCTTGACTTAGGTTCTAGAGTTGTACATATTTTGAAAATCCACATAATTGAGGAATCTAGAAGAAAAACATATCTTAGAGAAACAAATTAAGATATAGAAGCATTCGGGTGTTTATGGAATGAGAAGTTGAAGAATAAACACCTTTTGAAGATTTTGTGGAAATCATAAGAATCAAAGTAGGGTAATAAAATCAAATTTTAATTACCCTGAACGAAGAACACGATGAATTGGGAGTGGAGTTGAAATAAGTTCGTCTGCTCAGATCTCTCACGCCCTAACTCGGCGGCGAGAGACAGCTACGGCGGCGGCGGAGTGAAGATTTCCGCGGCCGGCGCGATTACGATGGCGACGAGGTCGAGGCAGTGAAGCTCTTCCTCACCGACGATGATGGAGTGTAATTGCGGCGCTAGGTCTGAGAGCTCGAGTGAGATGGAGGTCGAGCGGGGTAAATGAAGATAGAGGAAGGGAGGGGGTATTTATAGCCACGGTGAAAAATAGCCCGTCCGAAATTTTTGGACGAACATGCCCCTGACCCTTACTCTTCTAACGACATGTGTCACCCATGTACAGAGTGGTGGAGATCGTGGGTGAATATTTTAATCCATCGTGGGATGCGGAACGGTTTGAGCGGCAAAAGCCGAAAATTGAGATATGAAAATTTTAAAGTTTCGTTCGCAATTTCTTCAGCTGTCAAGGACACAGTGAATACTTTGAACGGGTTTCAAATAGAACACACATGAAGAATTTCTGAACAGACTGGGTTGAGTTTAGCATAGAGGGGGAACGGGTCCGATCACATTCACTTAGAAGAAAATCAACTTGAAGAATTAGCAATAAGTGAATGCTATTGAGGACATGAAAAACTCAAATATATATGTATATAGTCAATGAAGAACACCAGTTGAAAAATTCTGAAGACATCGCAAGTTAAAGAATTTGAAGGTTGAAGAATTTGAAAATTGAAGAATTTGCAAAATGAAGAAATACTCAATTTTGAAGATTGTCAACTTTTGTTGGTGGCGTGACCCACCGTATAAGAATGATGATTTCAGACACCACGTACAATTGTCGTAGGGCTCTGAGAATCAAATTCTTTGTTAATTTCTTCACACTTAGAGGGTTAGTCTTCATTGATTGAAGAAAAACGTTACTTCATGTGTTGCACATTTAAGTCATCAATTTTGCATAAGTGTTAGGATGTGTGTCCTTTCAAAGAACATTCGAAGATTCTAAGATATTTAGCTCACACCGCAACTTGCTAAATCTCTTCTCATCCAAGGGCTTGGTGAAGATATCCGCTAGCTGTTCTTCAGTCTTCACGTGATCAATAGAGATGTCGCCCTTCAACACATGATCTCAAAGAAAATGATGACGAATCTGGATGTGCTTTGTCTTCGAGTGCTGAATTGGGTTATGAGCAATCTTGATGGCACTCTCATTGTTGCAGTAGAGTGGCACATTCTTCATGTTGATGCCGTAGTCCTTGAGGGTTTGCTTCTTCCACAGCAATTGAGCACAGCAAGAACCAGTAGCAATGTACTTAGCTTCAGTAGTGGAGAGTGATACGCAGTTCTGCTTCTTCGAGGACCAACATACTAAAGATCGTCCGAGGAAATGGCATGTGCCTGATGTTGACTTGCGATCCACTCGATCACCAGCATAGTCAGAGTCAGAATATCCAATGAGATCAAAAGCCGAGCCCTTGGGATACCATAATCCAAGTGTTGGAGTGTGAGCTAGATATCAAAGAATATGTTTCACAGCCTTATGGTGTGATTCCTTCGGTGTATCTTGAAAACGGGCACACATGCAAACACTAAGCATAATATCTAGCCTAGATGCACATAGGTACAATAAAGAGCCAATCATGGAGCAGTATACCTTTTGATCGAAGTCTATACCATTTTCATCGGTGCATAGATGGCCATTTGTGGGCATAGGGATTTTGACACCTTTGCAATCTTGCATACCGAATTTCCTCAGAATGTCCTTGAGGTATTTCTCTTGAGAAATTAAGATGCCATTGCATTGTTGACGAATTTGAAGACCTAAGAAGAATTTCAATTCTCCCATCATGGACATTTGATATTCCTCACTCATCATATAGGCAAATTCGTCACTGTAACATTGGTTAGTACAGCCAAAGATAATATCATCAACATATATTTGGCACACGAATAATTCATCATCATAAGTTTTGGTGAAAAGAGTTGGATCGAGTGAACCGGGTTTGAAGCCTTTCTTCAGGAGGAATTCCTTTAGTGTATCATACCACGCCCGAGGGGCCTGCTTGAGGCCATAGAGGGCCTTATTGAGTCTGAAGACTTGATCAGGATGCTTAGGATCTTCAAAACCTGGGGGTTGAGCAACATATACTTCTTCCTCAAGCTTACCATTGAGGAATGCACTTTTCACATCCATTTGATATAAGATGATATTGTGATGGTTAGCATAAGCAAGCAATATGCGAATAGCCTCAAGTCTAGAACTAGGTGCAAAAGTTTCATCGAAATCAATTCCTTCAACCTGTGCGTAGCCTTGAGCTACAAGATGAGCCTTGTTCCTCACCACTAGGCCATTTTCATCTTGCTTGTTCGGTAGATCCATTCGGTGCCGATGATATTGTGCTTGCATGGGTCTGGTCACTTGACAAGCTCCCACACATTGTTCAGCTCGAATTGATGTAATTCCACTTGCATCGCTTGAATCCATTCAGGCTCCAGAAATGCCTCATCAACTTTGGTGGGCTCTGTGATAGAGACAAAAGCAAAATGCCCACAAAAGTTAGACAAATGTGAAGCTTTTGAGCGAGTGAGAGGACCTAGTGCGTTGATGTCGTTGATGATTCTCTCAATCTGTACTTCATTTGCAACGCGAGGATGAGCAGGTTGACGACTTTCATTTGGCTCAGCATTTTCTTCAGAGCCATTTTCTTCAGATGCACCAGCATGATTTTCTTCATGATCTGGAATGACTTCTTCAGCAGATTCTTCAGTAGGTATGACATCCTCAGTAGCCTTTAGCTTGATGGATTCCTTAGGAGTCATTTCATCTAGCACAGGAGGTAGGTGCTCTCTTTGTGAGCCATTAGTTTCATCGAACCGCACATCTACAGTTTCAACAACCTTGTTGTGATAGGTGTTGAAGACCCTGTAGGTGTGCGAGTCCTTTCCGTAACCAAGCATAAAACCTTCATGTGCTTTCTGCGCAAATTTAGAATTGTGATGGGGATCTCTAATCCAACATTTAGCACCGAAGACTTTGAAATAATTCACATTGGGTTTCTTGTCAGTGAGGAGTTCATATGAGGTCTTCTTGAAGAATTTGTGAAGATATACCCTGTTGTTGATGTGGCATGCAGTATCAATTGCCTCAGGCCAGAAGTGACGAGGTGTCTTGTATTCATCAAGCATGGTGCGAGCCATCTCAACAAGATTCCTATTCTTGCGCTCCACAATGCCGTTCTGCTGAGGAGTGTATGGGGCAGATAACTCATGAGTAATACCAAGTTCATCAAGATAGTCATCAAGACCAGTATTCTTGAACTTGGTCCCATTGTCACTCCGAATATGCTTGATCTTCACAACAAAATTCGTCGAAGCCCTTGAGGAAAATCGTCTGAAGACTTCCTGCACTTCAGTTTTGTAAGTAATGACATGCACCCATGTGTAACGAGAATAATCATCAACAATGACAAAGCCATATAGAGATGCTGCAATTGTTAGTGTGGCATAATGAGTAGGGCCAAAGAGGTCCATATGAAGCAATTCAAAAGGACGAGAGGTAGTCATGATAGTCTTCGAGGGGTGCTTGGCTCCGGTCATCTTTCCAGCCTCACACGCCCCACAAAAATGATCTTTGAGGAATTTGACACCCTCAATGCCAATGACGTGCTTTTTCTTCACGAGCGTGTGTAAGTTCCTCATGCCAGCATGATCCAGTCGTCGATGCCATAGCCATCCTTCTGAAGCTTTTGCAAGTAGACATGTGGCAGGCTGTGGTCCTGCAGAGAAATCAACAATATACAAGTCTCCTCTCCTAAAGCCTTCCAAGACTTTGGAATTGTCAGATTCCATGAGCACTAAGCAGCGATATTTGCCAAAGACAACAACCATATCAAGATCACAAAGCATTGAGACAGACATGAGGTTGAATTCGAGGGACTTGACAAGCATGACTTTGTCCATGTGTCGATCCTTTGAGATTGCAACCCTACCTAGACCCAATACCTTGCTTTTGCCTTTGTCAGCGTAGGTGATATGCTTCAAATATGACGGAGATAAAGGAGAGTCCATTAGTAAGCTCTTGTCACCGGTCATGTGATTAGTACATCCACTGTCGAGGACCCACTCAGTAGCTTTGGGTAAATCATCCTGCAGATGAATTAGTGCATCCTACGAACACATATACTTCAGAGTGAATAATATGACATCAAATTCATCAGACAGAATTTCATCAATTAATACAACATATGTATATATAGCAGTATGAGGACGTGAAAAATGAATGAATCATTTCTTCATAATTAGCTCGTGTCCTTTCAAGCTTTTCAGGTCTCCAGAAAATTCTTCAGACGATTTAGTTCGTCTGGAGACCTGACCCTGCATAAGAGATTAGTTATTTTTCTTCACCACCCACATCTGGAGGGGTGGCAAAGAGTTCATCATTGTGCGAGCTCCATAAGAGAAAGGTGGCATTGAAGCCAAAGTGCTTTGTTTCACATGAGAGGGGTTAGTATAGGCATATGAATAAGCAGAGAAATTCTTCGAGGACTTATGAACATAATGATTTGAAGAATAATGCACATAATCAGAACTCTTAGATTTTCCCTGTGACACAGAAGCGTTAGCATGATGATGATCATATGAGGATTTTGATCCACGTGAGGAATTTGATCCATATGAGGACTTGGATCCATATGAAGACTTTGGTCCATATGAAGAATTTGATCTGGGGTTCCTATTCTTCACAGGTGGTGTCATGAGGACATTCACCTAAAGACTTTCAAGGCACCTTTTGGGAACCTAGATTTTCTTCATAGGGGGACCATTCCTGCAGTTAGTTCCAACATATCTAGCAAATACTTCACCATTCTGATTTTTGAACAGTTTATAGTTGGAGTCAAATGACTCATCAGATGAATATGAGGATTCACAAGTAAAGCCAGATAAAGTGGATGGATCTACGGGAGGTCCCTTCGCAGCAACCCATGAGGTTTTGGGATACTGCTCAGGTTTCCAGTAGGTTCCATCAGCATTGAGTTTCCTCTCTAAGGCAATACCCTCTTTCCTAGGGTTCCTGTTCAAGATATGCTTTTTGAGCACATCCCAAAGAGTCTGATGCCCTTTGAGGCTTTTGTACATGCCTGTCACATACAATTCCTTCAACCCTGCATTTTCGTCAGTGATACTAGTGGTATCCTCAGATGAGGAATTTGTGACCACAGAGATAGTTGAAGAATTTGCAGCAATAGAAGCATTTGAACTTTCAGGTGAAGAATTAGTAGTTTCACGTTCAATGCATTTCAAGCATGGTGGAATAAATTCTTCCTGAGCGAAACTGATCTGTTGAGCAAGTAATGAATCATTTTCCTTCTGAAGATCTTCATGACTAACCCTTAGCTTCTCAAGATCTTGCTTTCTTTGAAGAAATTCATAAGAAAGCTTCTCATGATAGGCTAAGAGAGTTTCATGATGACTTTGAAGGTTGTCAAACTTACACTGTAGTTGTTGAAGATTATCAGTCAGTGTTTGACTTCGATCCATTTCCTCACCTAACAGGTCATCGCTTTTGTCTAGCATATTTTGAACCTTTTCCAAAGCCTTTTATTGTTTAACAGCAATATTAGCAAGTTTGGAATAGCTGGGTTTGAGGTTTTCATCAGATTCATCCTCACTTGATTCAGAGGAGGGATATTTGAGTACCTTGGCACCTTTTGCCATGAAGCAATAGGTGGGAGCATAGTCATCGTTGCCTTCATCAGCAGTGTTGTGGAAGCCATTTTCCTCAGTGTTGAAGATGGACTTGCTGACGTAAGCAGTAGTGAGGGCTAGGCTCGCCACACCAGAGTCTGACTCCTCAGATGCCTCCTCTTCCTCATGTTCCTCAGATTCAGCTTCAGAGTCCATTTCCTTGCCAATGAATGCCCGAGCCTTCTTGGAACTGCTCTTCTTGTGAGATCAAGACTTTAAAGATTTTGATGATGAGGACTTTGAAGATTTCTTCTTCTTCTTTGAGTCATATGAACTATCATCCTTGTATTTCTTCTTCTTTGATTCCTTTGCCCACTGAGGACAATTAGTTATGTAGTGACCAGGTTTCTTGCATTTGTGGCAAGTCCTCTTCTTGTAATCACGGGATGAGGAATCTGATCTTGTGTCATCACCTTTTGAAGATTTTACAAATCGACCACGCCTTGAGAACTTCTAGAATTTCTTCACGAGCATTGCTAGCTCCTGGCTTAGTTCTTCAGGGTCACCAAGGCTGCTATCAGAATCTTCTCCTTCAGATGAGGAAACTGCCTTGGCCTTTAGTGCGCGTGATCTTCCATAGCTTGGCCCGTAGAGATCTCTATTTTCAGCTTGTTGGAATTCATGAGTGTTCAGCCTCTCAAGGATATCAGCAGGATCTAGTGACTTGTAGTCTCCACGTTCTTGAATCATCAGTGCCAGTGTATCGAATGAAGAATCGAGTGACCTTAGCAATTGCTTCACCACTTCATGGTCGGTGAAGTCAGTGGCACCCAGTGCTTGAAGCTCGTTTGAAATGTCAGTGAGGCGATCAAAGGTTTGCTGGACATTCTCATTGTCAAGTCTTTTGAAGCGGTTGAAGAGATTGTGAAGAATGTCAACTCGAGAATCACGTTGAGTTGAGATTCCTTTGTTGACCTTGGACAGCCTGTCCCAGATAAGCTTTTGAGACTCCAAAGCACTCACTCTGCCAAACTGTCCTTTGCTCAGATGGCCACATATGATATTCTTCGCTTGAGAGTCGAGTTGCTTGAATCTCTTCACATCAGCAGCGTTCACGGAAGGAGAGACAGGGGGAACGCCATTTTCCACAACGTACTAGAGATCGTTGTCAATTGCCTCAAGATGCATGCGCATCTTATTCTTCCAGTAGGGGTAGTCCGTCCCATCAAAGGTAGGACACCCAGCCGAGACCTTGATCATGCCTGCAGTCGACATAACTAAAACTCCAAGTGGTTAAACTAAAATCATACAGAACAAGGGAGTACCTTGCTCTGATACCAATTGAAAGTGCGTTATATCGACTAGAGGGGGGGGTGAATAGGCGATTTTTACAAATTCGTCACTTAGGAAATACTACTTGAGGAATTTTCTAAGTGACGAACTACAAGCAGCGGAATAAGTACTCAGGTACATGCATAACAAAGCAGTAGCATAGTCATCATGATGGAATGAAACAAACACAGAGCACAGGTAGCGTGTAAACAGGATAAGCAGGCTGAAGACAAAGTAACTAAAGAAATAGGAATGAGGAAATTGAGAAAGTCTTCAGTCAAAGTCTTCAAACTGTAACGATCAAGTACACAGCAAGTATGTGAGGAAATGAAAGGGTTGAGGAAATAGAACCAGTAGCTTGGTGAAGACAGTGATTTGGTAGACCAGTTCCAACTGCTGTGACAGTTGTACGTCTGGTTGGAGCGGCTAGGTATTTAAACCTGAGGACACACAGTCCTCACCGTATTCTCCTTGAGCTAAGGTCACACAGACCTCGCTCAATCACTCGTGGTAAGTCTTCACAGGTGACTTCCAAACCTTCATAGACTTGGTCACTCAGCGATCCACAATTCCTCTTGGATGCTCTAGACCATGACGCCTAACCGTCTGGAGGATGCACAGTCCTCAAAGGTAACAAGCGTTGGTTCCACACAGGAACAATCTCTTCAGTGATGCTCAATCACTTTGGGTTTTAGGTGTTGGGTTTGGGTTTTTCCTCACTTGATGATTTTCGCTCAAAGTCCTCAGAGGATGGGATGCTCTCAATGACAAGTGTCAGTTTCTCTCAGAGCAGCCAACCAGCTAGTGGTTGTAGGGGGCGGCTATTTATAGCCAGGGAGCAGCCCGACATGATAAGACATAAATGCCCTTCAATGATATGATTGTTAGGTGGATAGGATATTTTGGACAGCTGGCGCATAGCACAGCAACGGTCAGAAATTTGAGCTCTCAAATTCCTCACGGCTATCATGTTCCTCACTTGTAGGCAATCCGCACTGGCAAATTCCTAACTCCTCAGTCAGAACAAATTCCTCAGAGAACAGAAGATCTTCATCTCTGTCACTGAAGAACTTGACTCAACTGTATGAGATTTCCAATGGCTTCACTCGAAAGGATTGGGTAGGTGTAGGATTTGAGATGAGCATCACTTGGAAACTTTTCCTTAGTTTTACCTCGACCCCATTTAACAGTACGGTGTTTCCTATGACTCAAGAAGGAGAAAACAAAACTATGAAAACAAAAGTCTTCACGCTTCATAATCCTCGCATCAATACCAATTTCCTCATTTTCAGAGTCTTCAAGAAAACCAAAGTCTTCAACTGAAGACATTCATTTTTAGGGGTCGACATTCATCGTAAATATCAAACTCCTCATAGACTTATAGAACCTGTGTACACTCACAAACACATTAGTCCCTTAACCTATAAGTCTTCAATACACCAAAATCACTAAGGGGCACTAGATGCACTTACAATACCATCCTATCATACTACATCATAACCATTTTAAATGCATGTTGGCACACAAGATAAACCATTATCCACTCCTAGATAATTAAGCATGGCATGAGTAACTATCATCTCTAATTGTCATTGCAAACATGTTACATTCATAATAGGCTGAATCAAGAACGATGAGCTAATCATATTTACAAAAAAAATAGGTGGAGTTCATACCAGCTTTTCTTCATCTCAATCATTTCATCAAATTTCGGCATTATTTCCTTTCACTTGCACGACCGAACGGTGTGAATAATAATAAGAATGCACGTGCCATGGACTAAGTTGGAACCTGCAAACATTTATTCAAAGAAGAAGACAAGGTAATATGGGTCTTTGTTAGATCAACAATAATGCATATGAGAGCCACTCAACATGTTCATCGTGGTCTTCTCCTTACGACCCAAAGAAAAGAAAAGAATTTCAAAGAAACACACAGAAATATTTTTGGAGTTTTTGTTTTTCTCTTGAATAAAGCAAATTAACGAAATAAAAATAAAAACAAGAAAAACTATTTACACGGGAAAGCTCCCAACAAGTAAAAGAAGAACGAGAAATCTTTTGGGGTTTTCTTTTAATACTACAACTAATTCAACTAGAAAGAAAAATGAAAAATAAGTGAGAAATATTTTTGGATTTTATCAAAGTTTTAAAACTCACAAGAAGAAAGCAAGAAAAATAAACTAACATGGAATCTACAATCAAAAAGGATGAACACCGACAACTGGAATGAATGTGTGATGCATAAATGTAATGTCTATGAGAGATACGTACTCCCCCAAGCTTAGGCTTTTGGCCTAAGTTGGTCTAGGGCCCCGGCTCATAGTTACCCTCTCCTGGATACTGCAGAGGGTCCTAAGGGTTCCACTGGTTGGCGAGCTCCTGTGGCTCCCACTGATAAACAGGCTCCTGATATGGCTTAGGTGCTGGTGCTAGCTCAGGCACCGGGGGTTGTGTAAGACCCCAGATCTGTAGATATCCTCGGGCATAATAGTGTACCTGCCTAAATGAAGATTGAACAAAGACGGTGCAGGCAAAGTAATAATCTCACGAGTGCCCTAGCTGAATACTAAGTTGTAGAGGAGTCGCTTTTGCTTGTCTTTGTCAGCAAAATTATGCGCTACCATACTAGCATACTATAAATATTTAGTTGGTAGCAACATCTCCTCCTTCTCATCATGCCTAATAGGAATCTCGGAATGTGCTGCAAGGCGGGAGGCATAGACACCACCAAAAATACTACCCTTCGAACGGTTTGTCTGTAACCGCCGAGCAACCATGGCACCCAAACTAAAAGTTCTATCAGCACATAAAGCATGACGCAAAATAGTAAGGTCAGGTGCACTAAGGCCTCCACTCTCCCTACGACCTATCAGACATCTCCCAGCAAGTAATGCATAGTAACGTAAAACGGGAAAATGTAAACTGGCTACTCTCGCTTCGGACACTCCTCTCTCTTCCCCCACAATAGTTTCAAAAATAAAGTCCTCCATGTCTCTAGGACGTGGCTCAATGATATGACCCTCATAAGGTATTTTGCAAGCATTGCAAAAATCATATAATGTCATTTCCTTAGGCACATCATACAAGTGAAACTCTACCATGGGTGGTTCCTTCTTAGGATAAAAGTGAAAAAATTTCACAAAGGTATTAGTGAGTAGGAGGTATTGGTCGCACTTATCTTGGAGGAATTGTCTGCCAAATAATAGAAATCCTCATAAATTCCCGCCTCCTTCAAGAATATGTCACTTGGCCACTCACACGCCCAAACTTCCGCCGCACATGGAAGATTGTACTTGGGCTTTTCCTTCGGAGTTTCCTCCGAATGTCGACTAGATGAGCCCCTTAACCATCTCCTCATGGTTCTCTTTTTCTCTGAAAATTTCTGAAATTTTTAGTGACTCAAAATAAAAGTGAACCAAATTCAACAAAATTGATTGCAACTACTCCTACAAGTGTCTAGAGGCTATATCATGCAACAAAACTACTTTGAACCATATAAATTTGACATGCAAGCTCAAGAACATGGTCACCATAGCAGCAAAAATTTACAATATATAAAGCACTATAGCAAAAACTAATTGGACCAACAGAGGAGTCACATACTGATGAACAATCCCCTAAAATAGTTTCGGAAATGGAGCTCTGAGCAAAGAGATCAAAAATGGCAGAAAGATGAGCAAGAACACGGGTTTGAGCAATGGTGTGATTTTTTCTGGAGGAAGAAGTGAATGGGTGGCTGGAATAAGTAAGGGGGCCAACATGGGCCCCACACGCCTGCATGGTGCGCCCTGTGAGCTTGTGGCTCACAGCTGCACCCCCCTGGGGTGTGTTCAATGCCATTTTTTTCAAATATTGTAGAAAAAATCATATAAAATTTTCAGGGCATTTGGAGAACTTTTATTTTCTTGTCATTTTTTATTGGACGGATAATTCAGAAAACAGTAAAATAATGGCATTTCTACTTTATTAACTCTAAATAACAGAAATTAAAAGGTGGGTACAGAAGGTGGTGTTTACTAAATTCATCCATCACATGCCCGTCAAAAGGAATCCATCAATAAGGTTGATCAAGTCTTATTAACAAACTTCTTCCGAATGACATGAAACCGAAGAATCTTCGTATAGCACTAGGTTACCTCAACGGGGATATGCATGTCCCCAACAATAAGAATTTCATATTTCTTTTTGACAGTAGGAATAGGGAATTCAAAACCTCCAATAGTAATTATTGAAATTTTCCCAATAGAATTGATACTACTCACTTGAGGTTGTTTCTTCGCAAAATGTACCGTATGCTCATTACCATTAACATGAAAAGTGACATTGCCCTTAGTACAATCAATAAAAGCCCCTGAAGTATTCAAAAAAGGTCTACCAAGGATGATTAACATACTGTCGTCCTCGGGTATATCAAGAATAACAAAGTCGGTTAAGATAGTAACATTTGCAACTACGACAGGCACATCCTCACAAATACCGATGGGTATAGCAGTTGATTTATCAGCCATTTTCAAAGACATTTCAGTTGGTGTCAACTTATTCAAATCAAGTCTACGATATAAAGAGAAGGGCATAACACTAACACTGGCTCCTAGATCACATAAAGCAGTTTTAACATAGTTTCTTTTAATGGAGCATGGTATAGTTGGTATTCCTGGATCTCCTAGCTTCTTTGGTATTCCACCCTTAAATGTGTAATTAGCAAGCATGGTGGAAATTTCAGCTTCCGGTATCTTTCTTTTATTTGTTAAAATATCTTTCATATACTTAGCATAAGGAGACATTTTCAAAATATCAGTCAAACGCAAGCGCAAAAAGACAGGTCTAAGCATTTCAACAAAGCTCTCAAATTATTCATCATCTTTATTCTTTGAAGCTTTAGGAGTAAAGAGCATGCGTTTCTGAACCCATGGTTCTCTTTCTTTAACATGTTTTCTAGCAATGAAATCTCTCTTATCATATCTTTTATTCTTGGGTTGTGGGTTATCAAGATCAACAGCAGGTTCTATCTCCACATCATTATCATTACTAGGTTGAGCATCAACATGAACATCATTATTTATCATCATTACTAGGTTCATGTTCATCACCAGATTGTGTCTCGGCATCAGAAATAGAAATATCATTTGGATTCTCAGGTGTGTCCATAATAGGTTCACTAGAAGCATGCAAAGTCCTATCATCTTTCTTTTAGGAGGACTAGGCGCGTCAGTATTAATTCTCTGAGAATCTTGTTCAATTTTCTTAGGATGACCTTCAGGATACAAAGGTTTCTAAGTCATTTTACCACCCCTAGTCATAACTCTAACAACATCACTACTACAGGATGGTGCTAACACGACACTACAATCAGAGACCCTTTGATGAAACTATGTGCGATGCATTAATTGCAAACGGTGATGTAAAAAAACCGTCCAAAAAGATGCAAAACATTTGCGATGAAGGATACATCAAACACGGTTCAGATTTTAGTTGCATGTGCGATGCGGGGCATACGGTTGATCCACAAGAACTGTTTGCGATGAGACAACAACAGAAACGGGCAGCCATATCAAGGTGTGTGCGATATATGGCATACAGTCCGCTCTGATGAACTGTTTGTGATGAGGTGGAACAATAGAAACGGGCAGCCAGATGAAGGTGTGTGCGATATACGGCATACAGTTCACTCGAATGAACTATTTGTGAATAGGCAACACAAAAGAAACGGTCAGCCAGATGAAGGTGTGTGCGATAGATGGCATGCAGTTCACTCAGATGAACTGTTTGCATTGAGCCAAGAGAACAGAAATGGTTCAACTTAACAAGATGTGTGTGATATGTGGCAAACAGGTCTATAATCGGAAATGTGTGGGAAGACCGATAACAACACAGACGATTCCTGTTACCAAGCCGTGTGTGTTGTGAGAAAACGATTGCTGGTATACAATTGTGAGTGATTGATGAAATCAGTACCGACGGGTTCCATTGTTTAGTCCGTGTGTGATGTGATTTGCTTTGTCTATAGAACATCATCATATATACCTATAAGAACAGCATTGCATAGCCAAATTAAGCATACAATTACATAAGTGACTACACACATAACATTTCCACACACCAAAGTAAGAAATTACATGCATACTAAACTAGGAGAAATGAGCATCTAATCATCTACATCTTGTTGTGACGATGCTTGCCATTGCCTTGCTTCCGGCTACATCCCTGGTCGTGAATGGTTAATAAAATCTAAGTCTATTGCATATTAAGGTCAAAATAGTACTACCAATATACGAGTCTCATATGTGCCATTTCAATGATTTCCCACAAAAGCCCAAAATATTACAAGGTTCAAATTCCAGAGTTACATGGCTCAAATTCGAAGATTACAAGGTTCAAACTGATAATTAAAATGAAATTCAGCTCATTCAGCTGCAAACGCCCGTGCTGATCAGCTGAACATGGATATAAGAGAGGTTCAAACTAAAAATACCAATAGTAAGACTGGTTTCGAAACCTCGTCATTTCTGCAAAGGGATCAGTCGCTGACAAGTCATGTATGGGGTTGACACAATGACTTTCGATTACTCTATCATATGCAGTTCCAATACGAAATTCAGCTTTCTTGGAGCCTTTTCCATTTTGCAGTAGCTGTCGGCGCTGATCAACAAACCATTCATTTTTTCGATATAAATGCATGCCCAACCTCATTACCTTCAGCACCCTTGCTCTGACAACAAAGAACCTGGCGAATATAATCTCCGGTAAGGTCCCTCGATAGGAGTTCAAAGTAATTTCTAAGAGATGCAGATCTAGGCATTCGATGTGATTGTTATATTGTATCACATTATCCACCACCAGGCCTATTATTATCTGCAAAAGAAGAGAACGTGTTAGTGCCTACATGCAGTTTTGAACACTACTATAAGTCTATTTGGTTTGCAGGATTTGTAAATTGCACCAACGTGCCATCTTCGATCTGACATGATTAACATGGGCATTTGATTACAATCTAGAAAAATGTAGCCTTCTTCATAAGAGGTTGGAGTGGATGAAAATTCCCTAAGAAAACTAGTACAGATGAATCCAAATGAGAAATGCTTATGGATTGTAACCATATGAATCAAGCAACCAATATGGGGTGGGGGGATGTATTTCCTGAAATCCTCCAAAATTCCTTCAGAAATCGTAGTACATTGTCATTGTAAACTTGGGAAAAGCTGCCAAAAATTGAACTCCCTTATGGTTAACATTTAACAGGAAAGGAATATCACCTTGATATACAGCTTCTCCAAGCACGGAAAGCATCTCAGGAAACTAACAACTTCGTGCAGGTTGGGGCCGATAGATTCTAGTGCCAAGACCTTCATTGTGCACAGAATCTGGGTCAAGCTTTTCTGGATGACAGACGAACATACATCTTCAAAATTATAAATAATGTTGATATCAAGAAGGAGAGGTAGAAGGTGACTATTGTACCTGAACGGGTGTGGATCCAATAACAAGTTCGGAGTATTTGACAGACGAGTAGCCCACCACTGTCAATTTCGGCGCAGAAATGACATTGATTCTTGTTGGACTTTGTTGATCAACTACAAGTAATCTCTCAAGTGAAGGTGTGTCCTCAATGACCATATTGTGCTCCACCTTTTGTGATCTCTTGTTGTAGCACCAGCAACGAACGTAAATAGTCCAAAGAGTCATGGAGGTGATGTGGAAGCTACTCGACCAATTCATCGCCTGAAGACAAAGGAACTCGAGTGCAGTACAGTCGTGGAGTAGGCGCTCCATGTCTTCCTTTGGGATGCAGACGGCGACAAGCTCGAGGTGCTTCAGTCGTGGTAGAAAAAGAGAGGGCACGTCATTAAGGGGAGGGGGAATAGCAGTTCATGAATTGGCGAAGCCCAGCGTGGGCACGAGGCGGAGTGCAGGCGTTGGCAGCAAGTGCATATGCCCATCATTAAAACTGAGCTCCTCGAGCTGATCTAGGCAGGGGATCAGAACCACTCGTCAAGCATGGCTCGGTCCTTTGCCGTTGGAACGGAACTTGCCCGTGATAAGGCCTCTAATTGGGCCATGGTGACTGCCGAGGATCTGGGAGAACGCATCCAAGCTTTTGCGATAGCCATGGCAGAGCTCATGGGCGTCGATGAGGTCGAGAGGGGCGGAGAGCCATAGGGGGCGCCACCGCCGGGAAAGGACGGTTGTCCTCGCCCCATATTTGATTGGGAGGAGGGATATGATGACTTTCAACATATCATCGGGGAGGTTGCTGATGAAGTCTAGGCCTGCTGGAGTCACTTGCGGTTCTTTTTTGACCCGCCTCCGCTTGTTGGCAGCCTCGTTCTCCACCTCTGGAGTCTAAAAAAATGGCACAAACATATATGTAGGTCATTCAAAATCAATTGTCATGACCTGGCTAGGATTATATTAGCACGAACACTAAACCTAGTCGGATTATTAGCAGAAATCATTTGCACATATGAAACAACTAATCACTTATCATTTGTACCATTCAAACAATCAATACACTACACGGATCTAACGAAACTTACTCAGATTTCATTGATTGAGAGAACATAACCGTAGGATTTCTATTCCAAAAAGGGGGAGGCTGTAGTAACCAGAGAAACCCTAGCATGTATTTGACACATAAATGGGTATAGATGACTAACCGGTTGCCCGTGGTCGTCGTAGTCATCACCAGAGTCGGTGTGGACCTCCGGCTCCAGCTGTGGAAGCACGAAGCCGTTGATGACGTCGAGTTGCAGCGATACCTCGTCGGCGGCGACAGCAACCTCTATCTCCATATTCATGCCGTGCTCCGGTGCTTCAGCAGCCCCGGCGTCGCCACTCCCTCCGATGGGGTGCTTCGGCGGCATCCTCATACACTGACGGTTTTGAGGACTGAGAGCGGCGTCGAGGATGCGGGCAGAGAGAGAGGACTGTGTGTGTGGCGAGGATGTGGGGTGCGGCCGCTCGGGCATGCCATTAATATGGACCAGTGGGAGCGAGGCAGGTGGCGGTCAAAGGCTGTCTCGCCTCTCGATGAGCCTGCGCGGCGGACTTCTGGCATTCCTACCATCATTTCACACAGCTATACTCGCACGCCTTCCGGTGACACTACGCAGCGAAAACGCCTCCCGTCAATTCACACACCTGCACGCACGCCTCCCGGTCTGCCTGCGCGGCGGACTGCTCGCATGCGTCCCGTCAACTCACGCCTGCTCGCACGCCACACGGCGCGTGTGGCGGCATGTATATTTTTTGTTTTTTGATGATTCATTCTGCCTCTTTACTGCTTAACCGAAGCATGGCATGGTCTAACGCACATGGTCTGAATAAATATTCTGTATGAGATATTGGTTGCCAGTTATTAACAATCTCCCGTTTGTAAGAAGATTGTATCAAAACTTGTCTCAAATTTGGCGAAAAAATACAATATCACAGCCTACTGGTGTCCATATATGACACCACGATAAGTTTCACGAATTTCAACTAAGTTTTGGATTTACTGAATTTTAAAAATCAATATTCTCAATGTTTTGAAATCTCTTTCACGGGGAAACATGCGCCTAGGGACACACATATGATTTTCCAATCGATTTTGGTGCACATGTAGCTCAAATTTGATTTTTGCACATTAAATCCCTAGGAAATCAATCAATGTATAAAACGGGTCGAATGATCTCTGTTTTTTTAACTTTAACACGACACTCGTTTAGTCACATGTTCACTGCAGAAAAAGTTTGACATGCCTCAGAATGGAGGTGGTGGTGCGGGATGTGTGTCTCTGTGTGTGTGTGGGGGGGGGGGGGGTCCGGCAGTACACTACTAGTCGCGAGCCTCCATGATGTGGGATTAATTATTGATCATTTTGTGAGTCATGTATATATGCCACATCAAAGTCGTGAATTGGTTATTTAAAGCATTACACAACCCTTTCATACATACATGTTCGGGCCACATGCATGCATTGGCGGTCCTCTCAGACACTCCCTCGTGCAGTTAGCAGTGACGTGCCCATTCGTTAGCCCGCAAAGGTTTTCATTTTCCACCAACAACGAGAGGCATCAGACCAAAGGTGGATTCATCTTGGCATGTGTGTTACGGTGTGGATCATGGTGAGACTCCATATCAAAGTTCGGGCACGTGTGTACACATGAGTCCCTCCCACCGGCTCGAAGTGAGGGGGCTATGCATCGTGAACCTCTGTGTAGTGTGTTTCCGGTTTGTGAAGAATGTGCCATGTCAAAGTTGTGCATATTGGGTATTCAAACATCACACAACACATGGCAACATGCACGCGTTGGTTGTCCTACGACACTCGCTCGCGTGTGACTCTCTCTGTGGGCCCGCGAGGTCTTCGTCGATCAATTGAACGTACAATGAGAGAGAGGTTAATTTGACCAACAAGGATGGTTCTTTTTTGTTTGTGTTACGTATATGCACAGTAGGAGTATGTAGTGCATGTCAAAGAGGAGGCAACATGTATACTCTATATATATATGTGTCATAAGCTCGCTCCATGTGGGGACTTTCCGGTTCCCGAGGCAGGTGCCACATCAAAGTTGTGCATTGGTATTCAAACATCACGCAATACCATGCAGGCGGTGGTTGCCCTATAGGAACTCGCTCGCATGCGGTGCTTCCATCTGTGGGCCCGCGAGGTTGTCCTCCATCACTTTGACCAAACGAGAGAGAGGTTAATTTGACCATCAAGGAATGATGATTCTTTTTGGTTTGTGCTATACAGTATAAGTATATATATACCACGCGTCGAATGGGGGCGTAGCACGTACCATGCATGATTAACCTTGCTCTCTATGGGGACTTTTCGGTTTTCGAGGTATATATATGGTGCCACAACAAATTTGTGTGTTGCGTATTCAAACATCACACAAACACCTCTTTGGGCCACATGTAGACGGTGGTACATAGTCCTATATAGGATGCTCACTCGCGTGTGACATACGCTTCGTTCCTGTGGGCCCGCGAGGTCGTCTTCCATCACTTTGACGAAACAAGAGAGAGGCACATTTGACGAACAAGGAGGATTAATTCTTTTAGGGCTGTTTTAGGGTAAGAATATATATATAGTACGTGTTGAAGGGGGGATGGGACCAACATATACTAGGTGTCACATGAACCTCACTCTGTGTGGGGACTTTGCGGTTTTTGAGGCAAATGCCACATCAAAAGGTTGTGCATTAGGTATTCAAAACATCACAACCACACACCTCTCCATATATATGTTTTGTCACACATGCAAGCGATGGTGGTTGTCCTGTGGCACTCACTCACGTGGTTATCGGCGATGCTTCCATCTATCGGCCCGCTTGGTCCATCACTTTCACCGACAGCGAGAGAGGTTAATTATTTTGACTTAGGAGGGGATTAATTTTTTGTTTGTCTCGCGATATAGGTCATGATGTGAGATTACATATATAATAGTGCATGTGTACACATGAATCCATCCCGCTGGATCAAAGGAGGGGTGAGCACACGACACGTCATGAACCTCTTGCTCTGTCTGGGGACCTGTGCGATTTAGAACGCATGCACCACATCAATGTTGTGCATTAGGTATTCAACACATATGCATGCATCACGCACCTCCATAAATATGTTTGGGACACATGCATGCAATGGTTGTCTTTGGACACTCTCACTCGCTTGGTTATGGGCGGCAAGCCTATATATATTCGTGGGCCCGTGTGGACGTCCATCATTTCGAACGACAATGAGAAAGGTTACCAGGGTGGATTCTTCTTCTTTGGTTTGTGTTACCTTACAGTAGGTCAATCATTCTAGGCCTAATTAAGTTTGAGCGCATGCATGCTACGCATCGTGAACCCTCAATCAGTGTGGGGATTTTACGGTTCCAAAGCATGGTGCCACAACAAATTTGCGCATTGCGTATTCAAACATGACACACACCACTTCCATATACATAATTGGGCCACATGCATAGAGTGTGTTTTGTCTTCAGACAGTACTCCCTCACGAGGTTATCGGCGACAAGCTAGCCCATTTTGCGGGGCCGTGTGGACATCCATCACTTTGACCAACAACGAGCAAGAGAGGTTATACAATCCAGTTGGATTCTGTTTGGTCCATGTTACGGTACGTCTTGGTGAGATACCCTCCCCCTCGACACGTGTGTGTGGGGAGGGGGGTGGGGGGGCTACTTCGCACTACCCGCAACCTCCGTGTCGGTGTACTAAGTATTGGGCCCTTAGTACCCCTTACTTGTGCACGGGCAGTTGTAGCCGTCCTCGCGGCAAGGCTTGCCGGGATCAGCTCGAGGTCGATTTAAGTCATCAAGGAAATCATCAAGTCAGAAATCTGAGGATCGGCGCCCGGCAAGGATCGGTGCCCGGCAAGGCTTGGCGCCCAGCAAGTTTCAGCGCCTGGCGAGGTTCTGCCACTGTGCCACCGCTTCGGCACAGTGACGAGTCTGACATTCTGGCTCCTTCCCTGGATGCGTGGCGGCGCGCCAGTGGAGGGGAGCTTAAGCGGTGCTGATGGGATGGCCCCTTTTTCCATCCCCAAGAAAGTGAGGACACCTAAGCGGACACCTCACGATGCATTAAATGCGCTTGTCCTAATCCGTCAGGGGTTAGGTATGATACCCTGTAGCTACTTTACACCTCAATGTATGTACATTTTGCCACTGTGGAGACCCCTTTGAGCATATAAAAGGAGGCCCAAGGCAACTGCTACAGAGGAGGGGAACTTCTGGCCCATTCTGTATGCGTAGCTGCTCTTTGAACGTACTGTTCATTGTGAGCGCTCCTGAAGGCTGGGCTCAAGAACATCAATAAGAACACAAAGCAGGAGTAGGGTTTTACGCTGATCAGCGGCCCGAACCTGGGTAAAAACATCACGCGTCGATCACCGGTTCTGCTCTTTGCGTGTACCTCTCCCCCCGCCGAATCATAAAGGGGTCTCTCGGGATCCCATAGGTGTCGTGCCCCGACATCTTTGGCGCGCCAGGTAGGGGGATTGAAGGTTGCGTGAACCTGATCTGGTGGTCGACGCCCTAGTCCCTTCATTATGCCGCCCAAGAAGAAGAACATCGCGACAGCACAACCGTCCGAGTCTGTTTTGCCCGCACCTTCGCAGACAGGCGATGGTGTGGGTGCAGAAGGAAGAGGACTGGAACCCCCGCGGCGTTCTGGTGATCCAAGCCAAGTGAGCGGTATCGTTCGCAGTGGCAGTGGTAACTTGCGCACCGCTGGATCTAGAGATGGCGTTGTGTTGCCTACGGGTGGCACAACACACTCTAGGGATCAGAGAGCGCCTGCTGGAGCTCCCGCGCCGCCGCGAGCCTCGCAACCTGCCCAGGTTGTGCAAGACGAGCCGAGACGAGCGACATCATGGCGCTGGTGGTTCGGAGCGTCCCTACGAAAAGGTTTCTGCGCATAGATCCCAATATGCGCGGGACCAGCATGCACACCGAGCTGCCGGCGAAGGTGGCGCGTGGTCGCGTGACCGTGGCGGTGCTCCTTCTAACTTGGTTAGGAGTCAGAGCACCTCACGCACCTCGCACCTGTCGCCGCGACCTACGCCGGCGGAAGCCTTGGCACGTGCACAGCTGCTCCTCGATTTTCCTCCCGCTCCAGAGAAGATGGAGGAGTGGCGAGCTACTATCCAGAGCCTTATCGGCTTCGCTAACAAGGATGGACCACAAGAGGCAGGGCCCTCTCAGCGGAAGCCCGTTGATCCGATGCGAGCCGGTGGAGAGAAAACCGGAGGTGGTGCAACTACAGTGCACTCTCCTCCGCGACATCAGCGGCGGCTGACAGCTCAGCAAGTCGACCACCATGAAGAAGTTTCCACGGCGTCGTCCGATCCGCGGATGCGCCGTGATCAGCGTCTGGTTCTCCAGGAATGAGGCAAGGAGGACGCTCGAACAACCATCGAGCGGCGACGGGAAGCGCGCTATCAGTCTGATAAGTGCGCGGGGCCAGTTGTCGACGAGCCCGCGCCAGGGAACGTAGGAGACCTGCCTTACGAGGTGGGACCTCCAGCGTTTACCTGTGAGCTGCGGCAAGTCCAGTGGCCCAATCTCCGAACCTTCAAGCCAGAGGTCCCGGAGAAATATGACGGCAAGACCCATCCCTCGGAGTTCCTGAGCATCTACACCATTGCGGTGCAAGCTGCCGGGGGCCGAGATGACAAGATACTCGCCAACTACTTCTCGTTGGTGCTCAAACCCAACGTCAGGTCGTGGTTGATGCATCTGCCGGAAGATTCTATTTCTTGCTGGTCAGATCTGTGCCATCAGTTTGTTGGCGCCTTTGTTGGAGGCCACCAAGCTCCTGGCCAAGAAAGTGATTTGCACATCATCCCTCAGAAGGAGGGCGAGTCCTTGCGCAAGTTTATGCAGAGATTCAGCCGGGTGTAGTACAATATTCCTAATGTTCATCCTGCCGCTGTCATTAGCGCGTTCCATCAGAACGTGCGTAACCGCAGGATGCGGGAAGAGCTGGCGATGAACAAAGTCAGGAGTATTGCCGAGCTTTACACTTTGGCTGACAAGTGTGCTCGAGCTGAAGAGGGGAGAAAACTCCCCGGGGAAGTTGTTGGTGCGACAGGCGACTCAGAAGAAGAAGATGCCGCGGCTCCATCAAGGAAAGGCCGGCGGCGGAATAGGAAGCGCGGAGGCAAGGCCGAGCTTGCCGTCGAGGAATCCGGCAACCCTAGCGCCGCCAAGAATGCCAAGGTTAGCGCCCCCGGCAAGGATCTTGCCGGGTGCCCTTCCTGTCAGGCCTTGGCGGCTGCCGACAGGTCGGAGAACTCCGGTAAGCAATATTGCAAGATCCATCGCACTAAGGGCCACGATCTCCAGGACTGTCGGCAAGTTGAGCAACTTGCCGAGAAGCAGAAGGCCGAATACGAGAGGAGAGACAAAGAGAAGGCCCAAGACGGTGCTGAGGTGTCCGGCAAGAAATGCGGTGGCCGAGGGGGTCGCCGCGGCAAGGCCAAGCAGCAGAAGGATCAGCCCGCTCGGGGCCGAGATAAAGAAGGAGATGATGATGAGGAAGATGATGAATCCAGTGAGCAGGAATTCCAGAAGGCTACGGAGGCTATGTGCATTGATGGTGGTGCCTCGCTCCATTCTTCCCACCGCCAACTTAAACAGTGGGTGCGGGAGGTTAATGCGGCAGAGCCATCCCCCGATGCTTGTAGGCCTCTGAAGTGGTCCAGCACGCCTATCATCTTTGACGCCGAGGATCACCCCGATCGCACAACTGCGGTCGGGTGTTTGCCATTGTTGGTTTCCCCGACAATTCGCAACCTCAAGGTGACGAAGATGTTAGTCGACGGCGGGGCCGGCCTAAACTTGATATCACCAGACGTGCTCACAAAGCTTCAGATTCCCGACGAAGACCTCGAGGAAACGGGTACGTTTCAAGGGGTCAACCCGGGAAGAACCCAGCCTAAGGGCAAGATCACGCTGCCGGTAACATTTGGCAGCGAGCTTAACTTCAGGACCGAAAAGGTGGTGTTTGATGTCGCCAAGATCCCCATGTCATACAATGGGATCCTTGGCCGGCCAGCACTGGCTAAGTTCATGGCGGCATCACGCTATGCATACAACGTCTTGAAGATGCCTGGGCCGTTGGGCGTCATCACTATCCATTCCGACAAGAGGGATGCGCTCATCTGTGCCGATCAACTTTACCGGGAAGCAGTTGCAGCACCTGCCATCAAGGCATCTGCTCCTGCCACTGGAACTCCCGGAGGGAAGAAGAAGACCGGCAGGAACCTTGGCGCGAACTCCGGCAAGCGCGCCTCCTCGGAGTGCTGCACTTCCGTCGAGGACGTACCAGAGAGTTCCACCGGCAAGAACAAGAAGCGCAAGGCTGCCCCGCCGGAAACTAAGAAGGTGCCTGCCAGGGAGGACGGAACGGGGGGAACTTTCACTATAAGTTCCGCCCTAGATGACAAATAGGAAAGCGCGCTCGTTGCTTTCCTGCGGGCGAATGTCGACGTGTTTGCATGGCAACCGTCTGACATCCCCGGCGTTCCCAGGAAAGTGATTGAGCACCACCTTGCTGTCTGTCCCCATGCGCGGCCCGTCAAGCAAAGGGTGAGGAAACAGGCCTTGGAGCGGCAAGAATTCATTGCCGAAGAAATTAAGAAGCTGGAGGCGGCAGGACTGGTCAAAGGAGTGCTTCATCCAACCTGGCTGGCCAATCCGGTTGTAGTGCGGAAAGCGAACGGGAAATGGAGGCTTTGTATCGATTACACAGATATCAATAAAGCTTGTCCAAAAGATCCTTTTCCCTTGCCGCGCATCGACCAGATTGTGGATGCCACCGCTGGTTGTGATCTCCTGTCCTTCCTTGATGCCTATTCAGGGTATCATCAGATTTTTATGGCAAAGGAAGATGAAGAGAAGACCGCCTTTATCACCCCATGTGGTACGTATTGCTTTATACGAATGCCTTTCGGGTTGAAAAGTGCTGGTTCAACATTTGCCAGAGCAATCCAGATTGGTTTTGAGCCACAACTCCATAGAAATATGGAGGCGTATATGGATGATATAGTGGTCAAAACTAAGGATAAAGCAACGCTCATTCAAGATTTAGAAGAAACATTTGCGAACTTGCGCAAGATCAACTTGAAGCTCAATCCTGAGAAGTGCGTGTTCGGTGTTCCTTCCGGCAAGCTCCTCGGATTCTTTGTGTCTTGCTGGGGAATCGAAGCGAACCCCGACAAGATCAAAGCTATTGAGCAAATCAAAGCGCCAAGACACGTCAAGGATGTGCGTCGTCTTGCCGGCTGTGTTGCTGCTCTAAGCAGGTTTATTTCCAAATCTGCTGAGCGCGCCCTACCCTTCTTCAAAATTTTGAAGAAGGCAGGTCCAATGAAATGGACCCCGGAAGTGGAGGCAGCGCTGCAAGATTTGAAGAAATACCTTTCTTCTCCGCCGACGCTAGTCGCACCTAAACCACAAGAGCCGTTGCTGCTGTATCTGGCGGCAACAAATCAAGTGGTTAGCGCTGCGCTGGTGGCGCAAAGGGAAGCTGATGAGGAGGCAACATCAGCGGCAGGACCGCCAAGTGACGCGGCAAGATCTTCCCCGGCAAGGGATGATCCCGGCAAGACAGGATCTGCGCAAACAGAAGAGCCCGTGCAGAAGAAAAAGGTGGTGCAGCGCCCAGTTTATTTTGTTAGCTCCCTCTTACAAGGGGCTAGATCAAGATATTCTGGTGTGCAGAAGTTGCTTTTCGGCCTCCTTATGGCCTCAAGAAAGCTGCGCCATTATTTTCAAGCACATGAGATCACCGTCGTCACTCGCTTTCAGTTGCAACGGATTTTGCAAAATCCGGAAGCAACCGGCAGGATCGTGGAGTGGGCGTTGGAGCTGTCCAGCTTTGGTCTTAAGTTTGAAAGTACTTCGACGATTCAGAGCAGGGCCTTGGCGGAGTTCATCGCAGAATGGACCCCGACGCCAGACGAAGAAGTTCAAGAAACAAGTCTCCCCGGCAAGGAAACCGATCAGCAATGGGTTATGTACTTTGACGGGGCTTTTTCGCTGCAAGGCGCCGGTGCTGGTGTGCTGCTTGTCGCACCCACCGGAGAGCACCTCAAGTATGTAGTCCAAATGCATTTTCCCCGGGAGAGTTCAACCAATAACACTGCAGAGTACGAAGGTTTGCTTGCCGGTCTCAGGATCGCAGCGGACCTTGGTATCAGAAAGCTCATTATCAAAGGTGATTCACAGCTTGTCGTCAGGCAGGTCAACAAGAACTATCAAAGCCCATTGATGCAAGCCTACGTGGATGAAGTGAGGAAATTGGAAGAGCGCTTTGACGGTCTCCAAATGGAGCACGTTCCTCGTGCCGAGAACAGCGTTGCTGATGACCTGTCAAAGCGTGCTGCCCTCAAGTTGCCTGTGGAACCAGGAACTTTTGTGCTCCAATTGACTCAACCATCCGTGGCACCATCGACGCGGCAAGAAAAGAGAAGAAAGTTGAACTCTGGCCAGTACTTCCCGGCAGAGCTCCCTGGAGCCGCCGGCAAGGAAGTTGCCGGGATCGACACACCTGCTGGGGAACAACAGGCTCCGGCAGGGCCTCAGGCCCTTGCTGTCAAGACAAACGTCCCCCCGGCAGAGGAGATGCCTTTAGTCCTAGCTGTCGAGCCTCAGGCTCCAGCATGGGCGCAGCCCATCGTCTATTTCCTTCAGACAGGTGAACTCCCTGAGGAACAAGAAGAAGCGAAGAGAGTAGCCCGTCGGTCTGTTATGTACAAGTTCGTCAATGACGTCCTGTACAGAAAGAGACCAAACGGTGTGAAATTGAAGTGTATTCCTCGGGAGGATGGACTAGAGCTGTTGGCAGAGATACATGGGGGTATGTTTGGCTCTCACATAGGGTCAAGAGCGCTTGCCGGGAAAGCATTCCGGCAAGGTTTCTTTTGGCCCACCGCCCTCCAGGATGCGACTGCACTAGTAACCAGGTGTGAAGCGTGCCAGTTTCATTCGAAGAAATTACATCAGCCAGCTCAAGCTCTTCAAACAATCCCTCTCTCCTGGCCATTTTCGGTCTGGGGGCTTGACATATTGGGCCCCTTCCCCCGTGCTGTCGGGGGCTTTGAGTACTTGTACGTTGCTATCGACAAGTTCACAAAGTGGCCGGAGGTGGAAGCAGTGAGGAAGGTGACAGCGCAGTCGGCTGTCAAGTTCTTCAAAGGAATTGTTTGCCGTTTCGGTGTGCCTAATAGGATCATCACCGACAACGGCACGCAGTTCACAAGTCGCACCTTCATGCAGTACGTCCAAGACCTTGGCGGCAAGATTTGTTTTGCCTCTGTTGCTCACCCGAGAAGCAACGGCCAAGCGGAGAGGGCCAATGCTGAAGTGCTGCACGGTCTCAGGACCAGAACTTTTGACAGGTTGAAAAAGTGCGGAAGACGCTGGATTGATGAGTTGTCGGCGGTTCTTTGGTCAATCAGAACGACACCAAATCGAGCCACCGGCCAGATGCCCTTCGCTCTAGTGTATGGGGCGGAAGCAGTTCTCCCCACGGAACTCATATACGGATCTCCTCGAGTGCTCGCTTATGATGAGCTCGAGCAAGAGCAACTGCGGCAAGATGACGCTGTGCTCCTTGAGGAGAATCGTCTTCAGGCTGCTGTGCGAGCTGCATGCTACCAGCAAGCTTTGCGCCGCTATCATAGCCGCAAAGTTCATGCCCGAAGCCTTGAGGAAGGCGACCTTGTTCTTCGACGGATTCAGTCTGCCAAGAATTCAAACAAGTTGACGCCAAAGTGGGAAGGCCCTTATCGGATAGTACGAGTCACCAGGCCTGGCGCTGTCCACCTGGAGACCGAGGATGGCGTTCCAGTGAGTAATTCCTGGAATATCGAACATCTTCGCAAGTTCTATCCATAAGGCGCGGTTGCCGGGGGCTCCCGTCAACCACCTTTTTGTACAAGTCTTGCCGGCAAGGCATGTGATCCTTTGTACAAAGCCAGGCGCAGACCCTGAGCACAGATGAATAAATTTAAGTGTTGTACATCTCCTTATTGATTCTCATGTTCACATTCATATATGCATGTTTGTCAAAGATGTTGTATAACACCTGATCCCGGTAAGTTCTAACGAACCGCCAAGGTTTCATCTCTTTATTTTCTCTTCTTTCTTTTTCTTAAAGACAGAAGGATTCCTCGCGCGCACATTTGCCGGGGGAGGAAGGGAGACATGAATACCAGTTGGTGACGTTCGGAATCGTATGCTTGCCGGAGGAAGGACAAAGACAGAAAGCTAAGTCCTAAAAACTCAGAACAAGTTTTTCTTTTTATTTCCAAGTTTGTTCCTTGGACGATTCCGACCCTTGTATGGAAAATCTGCACGCGAAGGAACCCTTGTTGTAATCAGTTGCGCCCTTATTTTGTTTCGAGTCTGCTCAACGATTTAAGTGGCTGCACTGAGAGCGCCAAGGAGTCTTGCCGGCCGCTGCACCTCCAGCAGGCTGCTGAAGTCCCGCACCCAGCGCTCGCGGCAGGTTGCGCGCCGGCAAGTTTTTCAGTAAGCGTAGGATGAACTCCATACATAAAGGAATCAGACAAGGAAAGTAGCTAGCATGAGCCTAAGCATAGTTAAATTATATTACATCCATAAGTTGCCGCAGTTCTAACTCGAGACTTAACTGTCTTTTACATGAGATGGTGGCGGCAAGAATCAAAGGGGAAGCACTCAATGCCTGCGCTGGCCTTCGATCCTTTGGATGGAGTCCACCTTCTCAAGGATTGGCGCGATGCAATTCTCAAGCGCCTCAACATTCGCATCCTTTGGCAGGTGGCCGAGTGCGCTGGAGAGGTCGATGCCGGGATTGCTGTGCACCACCTTGAGGAGCACCTTGCCAAGGACGGCTCAGCAAAGCCGGCGAGTCTCGTTCGCCAGTTGGGTCGCCCGGCTAGACTGGAGCGCCCTCAACGCGTTGATGATGCTTTCAAAGAACATCGTCAATCTGGCGCTTGGGGATATTCTTTCCTCGGAAGAATATCTGAAGTTTGACAAGCCCATGGTTGACAGTTCTGCGGTAAGCTTCTCCGCGGTGGCGATGAGACGGCCAGTCCAGATCTCCACTCCCTTTTCATAATCAGCCTGGGCAGCGGCAGCGCTCTTGAGCAGGTTCCTCTCTCCTTGGAGATCCTTGAGTAGAGCCTTCTCACGGGCCCTGCCGGCCTCGAGAGATTTCTGCAACATGGTCAGCTTCAGCTCCAGAACCGCAATATTATCAGCCGCAGAAGAGAGCTGCTTGGTCTTGTCGGACAGGGCAACTTGCATCTCCGCCAAGGAGTGGAGGGTTTTTTCCCTGTCCCCCTTGAGCGTCGAGAGTTCCTTGCCGTGCTCTTCGAGATCTGTTTCCAGCCTCTTCACTTTGTCGCTCAGCTCGTTCTTGGCGGCCTCTGCAGCTTCGGCAGCATCGACGGCCTCCTTGAGCTTGCCGGCGTGACTTGCAGTTAGAGCTTCGAGCGCCTCCTTGTGCTTCTACTCCAGCTCCTGGGTCCGCCGCGTGACAAGATTTTCAATATCTTCATCCTTGCTGCGAAGTTTGGCGGCGAGCGCCTGCTCACGAGCAGTGAGATCTTCCTCATGAGCGTCAAGAGCAACGCGGCGCCCCGTCAGGAGGGCATCTTCGGCAGCAATCCTTTGAACAGCTTCATCATGGGCTTTCTCCATGTCTGATTGCTTCAGGAGGACCTCATTCCATTGCTGGCTCACTTGTTCTCGACCGGCAACCAGCTGTTGAAGGGCCTCGGCGTGCCAGATTTGCATTTGTGCGACGCGTTTCTGAAAGTCCGCTTCGGCTGCCTCGACAACTGCCATTCTGGAGTCCGCCTTCTCCTTTCGGGCACGATGGAGAGCCTGGAGTTTGCGGAAGTTTTCGCCCATGGCCTGAAGGAGCTGATCCTCTTCGGACTTGCCACTGCTAGTGCTGGGATCGTCGACAACTTCAAGCCCGGCAGCAGTGATGATTTCTTCGAAAATTTCTCCTTCGGCTGGTGCCTCGGTGCTTGCCGTCCCTTGCAAGTTGATGAATAGGTTTTCGCCAACCTTGAGGTACTTGCTGGATGAGGGCTCGTCAGATGTTGATGGCTGGTCTTCAGTGGCCGCCTCACCAGTGATAGGGGGCTCCGCGGCCGATGCAGCGCCTGGCGCTCCTGTGGCAGGAATGCCGTCAGTATGGTCTCCAGCCTCCCTGTCGCCCTCTTCGGCAGGTTCTTCCGCGATATCCGTTCATGCCGTCTTGGCGGCGTCCCCGTCAAGAGCATCACCGGCCCCGGCAACATCATCCTTGGTGGCCTCGCTGGCGGTGATCCTGTCCGCTTTGGCAGCAGCATCCCTGGCGGTCTCCTCGATGACAGCGTCGACGTCTATATGTTCCATCTCAGAGAACTCTGAAGGGAGAAGGAGAAGGTCAGAACAAGATCGAATTTTTGATTTTGAAGTAATCAAAGATAAAGAAGTAAGGGGAAAAGAATAGCTAGCACTTTGAGGCGATCGAGTACCTGCGTCGGGCTGTCGAGAAGTAGCTTCGCCTCTCCCGGCAACTCCGGTTGCCGGGAGTGGGTTGCCGGAGTCCGTGCTTGTCGGCTCCTCCTCAATCTGGACGGGCTCGTCGGCAGGATCTCTTGCCGGAGATGTGCTTGTGGGCGGAGCGGTCGATGAAGGAGGCACAATGGGGCAATCCTCTCCTTGTTGCCGTTCTTCTCCTGCGAACCCGAAGATATCAGCGACAAGAATGGAAGCTTCGGCACCAGCCAACAGAAAAAGGGACTATGAACTTACGCTGGGGGCAGCGCTGAGGACTAGGCTCCGGGCTCACGATGACGGTCTCTGGCACACTAGTGAAGCCTGCCGGGGGCTCGTCGCCCGTAGAAGTCCTTGACCTCTTCGCCATCCTCTCCAGCAAGGTTTCTGTGTCACTACAGAAGCAATGCAAGCAAGTCAGTAAAAATTGATGCAAGATTGGAAGGCAAAAGTTGTGGCGAAGTACTTACTCTTCTTCCTCTCGCTCCGGACTAAAGCCGGAGATGTTGAAGTCGACCTCCGTTGCGGTGTCTGAGTGGGGAGGCTGAGGAGGAGTCCTAGGCCGCTTGGCTGTGGCAGGCGCTGGGGCAGTTTCCGGTGCGGTGGTGCGAGACCCTCCTGCCGCCCCAGCAGTGGCCGCTGGTGCGGGCCTCGCACGCCGTGCAGGCTGTTGACGGGCCCCCTGCCGCGGTCCGGTCTTGTCGGCCACTTTCTTGCCGGGGGCTTCGCCGCTCGGAGAGGGCTGGCTTGCCGGGATGTCAGACGCAGCCTTCCGAAGAACACGCTTCGTCTTCTTCTTCGGGGGAGGGGGCTCTTCCCGCATCTCTTCTTCTTCGACTGAGTCCTCGCCGGACGAGATTTCAGCGGCTGCGCCGCTCTCTTCCCTGGCAGGCCTCGCCTCCATTACCACCTCTGCCTCGCTGGCTTCCCACTCCGTGAAGCCAACGCTGCCGGCCTCCGCGGCAAGATTCGCTTCCTCCACTCTGGTAGCGATGTATGCTACCTCCTGATCCGTGGTGGCGCGAATAAGATCTGGCTCTTGCCGGACAGGCTTTTCCGTCAGATTGTCGAAGAATTTCTGTGCTTCTTCCTCGCTTGGCTCGACCCAGGTCGGGT
This sequence comes from Thinopyrum elongatum, assembly GCA_011799875.1. NCBI lineage: Eukaryota > Viridiplantae > Streptophyta > Magnoliopsida > Poales > Poaceae > Thinopyrum > Thinopyrum elongatum. Next base: position 162,659,746 of record CM022297.1, on the reverse strand, counting down.
CAAGGCCGTGGGCGTTGAACATCGGCAAGAAAGCAATGATCGACCCCAGCGCAGAGTTGTTGCACAAGGGGACGATCCTTGCCGGCAGCCGGTGCTTGTCTTCGCGCTGGAATAACTTCTGGCGGAGGGCGCCAAGCTGCATAACAGTCAAGTTGTTGTTCAGCCCGGGGCGCAGCCTCATGACATCAGCTGCGTTCTAATACCCCCAGGCTGGCCTTCCCCTATTCTGCAGAGGGGCGATGCGGCGGCGGAGGAAGTCGAAGCCGATCATCTCCATTGTCAGCCCGGCAGCCTTCAAGCGAAGGATTCTGGTAGTGGCGATTGTGAGCTTCTCGTCTTCTGCGGCGAGATCGCCCCAATCCTTGCCGCAGACCACCTTCTGTCGCCAGGGATGACAAAAAGGATGAGGATCTGCTTCCTGAATCCAGCACCATTCGGCCCGCCACTCGTCCCACTTTTCGCGGTAAACTCCATCTGGGTATATCTCCTTGTTCCAGGCCCTTGGAATCCAAGCAATAGATCCAGAGAGAGCCTCTCCTTTTTGGATTCGAGGATAGAAGTAGTGGCGGAAGAGAGCGGAATTGGGGATCACGCCGGCAAAATTTTCACAAAGATGGGCAAAGATCGACATGCAAAATACGGCATTCGGCGTGAAGTCAAGGAGGCGGAAGCCGTACGTATACATGATGTCGTTGAAGAAATCGGAAAAGGGTGGACAGAGCCCGCAATAAAAGTACGTGGTGAAGAAGGGGTATCTGTCCGATCCGCCTTTGGAATTAGCACCTGGGATGACGCGCGTGGCGAGGTGGGCTTGTGTTCCCTTCGCCCACATGCATTGGTATCGTCCCTTCAAGGTTTCGGCGTCAAGCATCGGAGGGAAGACGACGAGCTTCTTCCGCATCTTCACTAGCTCGCTTTCCAGAACTTCGGCTTTTGCCTCCTTGTCTGTGCCCTTGCCCTTGCTGGTCTTGGGCGGCATGGCGGCTGTGGAGATGGAGGCAGGAGGATGGAACGAGCGCGGGAATGGCGAGCAGAAGAGAACGAAGATTTTGCTCTGAGCTCGAGCAGAGGAAGGCGATGGCAATAGCCAGATTGGGAAGAAGAGGGGGGCGAATGGGTCTGCGCCTCCACGACTTCTCCTTTTTATGGGGAAGGAGCGGGGCCGCCTTGTTTATCCCCCAATATGAATGCGCCTCTCTGGGCGCGAAACAGTTTGCAGCCTTTTTGGCACGCTTCCCACATCGCGCGCTCCGTGCACGTAGTGGGGGGCACAGTAAAACAAAATCTTTGCGAGCAGTTGATTCCCTGCCACGCGTGCCCGTGCACTATTTGGGCCTAGCCCAACAACGCCTCGCACTCGTGTGTGGCCCAGGCCCGGGGGCTCCTGTCGGTCTACTAAGTATTGGGCCCTTAGTACCCCTTACTTGTGCACGGGCAGTTGTAGCCGCCCTCGCGGCAAGGCTTGCCGGGATCAGCTCGAGGTCGATTTAAGTCATCAAGGAAATCATCAAGTCAGAAATCTGAGGATCGGCGCCCGGCAAGGATCGGCGCCCGGCAAGGCTTGGCACCCGGCAAGGATCGGTGCCCGGCAAGGCTTGGCGCCCAGCAAGTTTCAGCGCCTGGCGAGGTTCTGCCACTGTGCCACCGCTTCGGCACAGTGACGAGTCTGACATTCTGGCTCCTTCCATGGATGCGTGGCGGCGCGCCAGTGGAGGGGAGCTTAAGCGGTGCTGATGGGATGGCCCCTTTTTCTATCCCCAAGAAAGTGAGGACACCTAAGCGGACACCTCATGATGCATTAAATGCGCTTGTCCTAATCCGTCAGGGGTTAGGTATGATACCCTGTAGCTACTTTACACCTCAATGTATGTACATTTTGCCACTGTGGAGACCCCTTTGAGCATATAAAAGGAGGCCCAAGGCAACTGCTGCAGAGGAGGGGAACTTCTGGCCCATTCTGTATGCGTAGCTGCTCTTTGAACGTACTGTTCATTGCGAGCGCTCCTGAAGGCTGGGCTCAAGAACATCAATAAGAACACAAAGCAGGAGTAGGGTTTTACGCTGATCAGCGGCCCGAACCTGGGTAAAAACATCACGCGTCGATCACCGGTTCTGCTCTTTGCGTGTACCTCTCCCCCCGCCGAATCGTAAAGGGGTCTCTCGGGATCCCATAGGTGTCGTGCCCCGACACTCCGTGGGGTCGGGGAAGTCCGGTTATTTTGCGAGGCACATGTGCCACATCAAACTTGTGAATGGTAGTTAAATATCACACCACACCCTTTTCATACATATAGTATAGGGCCACCCGCAGGTGGTTCGTATGTGGTCTCACCCATCTCCTGCCCCAAACACACATTTGTGGGTCGGCACACAGTCCACCTTTGTCCGGAAGCGAAAGGGGAAGTTTGATCATATATATGATGGACTCCTATAGGTTTTGTGTTACGATAGGCTGAGATTTCAAACCTAACTATTTGGGGGCATGCATTCGTAGCTAGGATTCCCTTACCGCTGACACGAAGTGGGGTTCGTAGGGGGTGGCTGACTAGCAATACTGTGCGCTTTGTGCAACAGGTGCCACATCAAAGTTGTGCATTGGGTATTCGAACATCAAACCACCCTTTTCATACATATATTTGGTACACATGCAAGTGTGTTCGTGTTCTGACCCTTTCCCGCGTTATTCTTTTTGCCAAATTTATAAACAGCACACAAGTTGGATGCAGAAACCGTTTGCGATTGGGTACGCAACAGACACGGTTCGGTCAGACTACCCGTGTGCCACGCCCGTGCCCCTGCAGTCACTCACATCAGCACAGTAGATTGGGCTCCACGAGGCTTGCCTCCTGCTCTCAAAAATATCTACTGCCTTGCAATCTCGAAAATATCTACCGCCTGGAAGGTTTTTATGTTTGATAGCACACGATTAGTATGTGGGGACCGTGTGCGATGTCTGTTACTCCCGCTCTGCTTCAATCCCTTGATTCAAATTTTTAGTAGCCCCGACATTTTACTCCCGCCTCTGAATCCCTCGCAATCTCAACAATATCTGCTCGCCCTCGATTCAAATTTTTAGTAGCCCCTACTCCCACCTCTGCGTCCCTCGCAATCTCAAAAATATCTGCCCGCCCTTGATCCAAATTTTCAGTAGCCCCGGCATTTTACTCCCGGCTCTGCATCCCTCGCAATCTCAAAAATATCTGCTCGCCCTTGATCCAAATTTTCACTAGCCCAGCATTTTACTCCCGCCTAGTAAAATTTTCACTTGCCGCGGTATTTCCTCAAACACCACCTTGCCCCCCTCCACACACACCCCAAAACCTCCACTCACACAGACACACACCACCCCTCCCTCGCTCGAAACGATCGCCGCCGCCGCCTCCATCCTCAACCTCTGTCTATGTGCCAGGGAGCTCGAGGAGGTAATGGCCCAAAAGAGGTTTATCGCGGCCTCTTCGCCCAACACTGGCGAGGTGGCCGCCGAGGTGTCCCTGTCGTCCTCCACGGGCTCCTTATCGATCCGCCATCACCGGTCGCCCGATCTGCCCGCCGCCGCACCCCTACGCCAGCCTAAGGACTTCCCCATCCTCCCTCGGGGTCGGCCGCCGATGAGGTCCTACCTCGGGGTCCGGCAGGGGCGGTGGGGGATGTGGGTCACCGAGATTACGGATCGGGAGACCCACACCCGCCAGTGGCTCGGTAGTTTCCACACGGCCGAGCTGGCGGCCATGGAGTACGTCCGCTAGCAGGTCCGCTACCACGGCACAGCGGCTATGCTCAATTTCCCCTTTGGCACACGTCCGGTTGACCTCGTCCTGCCGGAGCCAGGGGTGGTGAGCTCGGCTATGGCACGGGAGGACCGCGAGGCGTGGGAGCGCCTCGAGGCTGAGGCCGACGACGAGGCCTACATGCAAGAGCTCCGCCGACGGCACCCGGAGCTCGTGGAGGCAGAGCGGATGATCTTTGCCGGCGTGGAGGGTGGCGAGGTTATCGTGCTCTCCTCCAATGACGAGGTCGAAGGCGGCGAGGACGGTGGCACAGAGGGCGTTGAGGTGGGTGGCGAGGATGGGGAGATCGACACCGATGAGTGGAGGAGTGTCTTCCCCAATGACCTCGACGACGGCACCGGCCCGGACCCGGCTCGCGGCACACGGTACCTGACGAGGAAGGATTGGCTCGACCTCCACTTCGACAGAAAGTAGTTTAGTTTAGTTAAAATTTATGTTTTATGTTCGGTTATGCAAAACTATCTATGTTTATGTTAGAATGCATGGTACTTTCGGTTGAACCTCCTTTGAACTTGATCAAATTGAAGTTTACAACATTAAGTTTAGGGGATCGACTAGAAATGGCCAAAAATTGCTAGAGTAACAAAACTATTGCTATCACTGTTACCGTTACTGCTACTATTATCACTGCTATCAAAATTATCATATTAATGTGCTACTGATATTGCTGCAGATATTTAATCTCCAGGTGTGGTTGAATTGACAACTCAACTGCTAATACTTACAAATATTCTTTGGCTCCCCTTGTGTCGAATCTATAAATTTGGGTTGAATACTCTACCCTTGAAAACTGTTGCGATCCCCTATACTTGTGGGTTATCAAACAGCAACTCGATGGCCTGGAGGGACACGAGGACAAAGGCAACCCCAAGGACAGCAATTACCTTCCTCTATCTTAGGATGAGGAAAGCCTTGGAGCTGAGGACTTCATTATCCCTGAAGACCCTCTAGAACAGGAATGGTTCAAATGGCAACTCATTGCCACCACCCAAAGCTTAAAAAAGAAGGACCAGCAGTTAAAAGCCAAACAGAATACCCTCATCGACAGGTGGATGATGGTCTTGGCAGCTGAAGAAGGCTTCGACAATCAGCAACAGGACCAAACCAAAAGCTACCCAAAACAACGACTGCTGCCACAGTTCAATGACGAGGCCCTTGAGCCCGCACTCCCAGGCTTGCTCAGGACAACCAACCAGACCGCCCCCGTCGAGGATGGGACAGGACAGCTGGAGAGGCCGAAAACCCACATGCAGTCCCTCGACGGAGAGGCAAGGAGCCAATGCAGCCTGAGGATACATATGACCTACGGCACGATCTTGCCGCTAAAGCAGGTCAGACAAGATCCATCTATGGATCTAGAGGGTACACTCCCGCTGGACGGGACGGATTCCAAGCTTGGCGCGACCGAAACGATAGAGCTCGGGAGCAGCACCGGTCCCGGATGGCAGCCGAGCTCCACCATGATGTAGCCCAGGTCAGGGGCGCCGCACACCCAACGTGCTTCACTGATGAGGTGATGCAACATAATTTCCCTGAAGGGTTAAAACCCGTAAACATTGAACAATATGATGGGACGACAGACCCGGCCGTGTGGATCGTAGACTTCATTCTCCACATTCATATGGCCTGAGGAGATGATCTCCACGCCATAAAATACCTGCCATTAAAGCTTAATGGACCAGCATGGCACTGTTAAATAGCTTACCTAAAAACTCCATCGGGAGCTAGGAGGAGCTCGAGGATGCTTTCTGAGCTAATTTTCAAGGCACCTATGTCTGGCCTCTGGACGCCGATGACTTGAGCCACGTTGTTCAACAGCCCTGTGTGTTAGCCAGGCAATTTTCGAATTGGTTCTTGACTAAAAAGAACCAAATCATAGACTGTCCGGATGCTGAGGCAATAGCTGCTTTCAGACACAGCATTCGAGACGAATGGCTAGCCCGTTAGCTCAGCCAAGACAAGCCGAAAACAATGTCGGCCTTACCTCACTCATGACCCGCTTTTGTGCGGGCGAGGACAGTTGGTTAGCTCGTAGAAGCAACAACCCCGAAGACCACGGCACCTCTGAAGTTTGGCATAGACCAAACCAGCTCTTTATTACAAATACTCAGGGATACAAGGGTTCCGATATAACAGTGAATTACATCGGCACGGCGACACTATGCCTGCTAAGGTAGTTCTATGCTAGCAGCGGAATATCTTCTAGCAGTGGAACAACGACGATAGTGATGGACTCCACTCTACAGGGACTCTGGCTGGAACGCGTATCCTAGCTCGCAAACTCGGGATCCTCAGCAATCAAGCAAACACGACATGACCTGCAAACTGGCATGACACGCCAGGTGAGTACTTTGAATGTACTCGCAAGCTCACAGCAACCAAAAGCAATCAAGACAAACAACAGCATGGCATTTATAGGTTAAAGATCAATGATGAACATGATGTCACTAGCACAACATAAGCATGGCATGAACATATGAACATGATGATACTAGCATGCAGAATGTTTAAACTATCATGATTCAACTTACTCTGCTCGGCGGTTATCTCGTAACCACCACATGTATCAAGTTACCAACTTGGGCATCACACGATCACCTCAGGACCAACCAAGCTTGGTATTAACAATGTCGTAGTGATCACCTGACCACAAGGAGCTTGATCTTTACCCAGGATCATCACATGACACATCAACCAACTTCGATATCCAGGATACCACTGTGATCCTCTCATGATCACATAAAGATCAACCAACTTCTTTCCTCATTGAACCGGGGTTGTTTATTATTCAGATTATTATTACTGTTGACCCATAGTGTGACCTACCACAAACTGGGCCATATCCGCGGGCGCGGCTATCGATAGATTATACACTCTGTAGAGGTTAGTACACTGTACCCACACTACGGAACCCAAGGCCTCGTGCTCCCATTCGGGTGGACCAACGGCGTTCCAACAGAACTGATCTACTACATGACACTCTCCTGGCCACTTCGACAAACTCCGCTTTGGGCAAAGTCATGGGTGGCCCCGATGTCACCTCGTGACACCCAACGGCCACCGTCGTGGCAAAACAAAAACGGTCCCAAACGGGGACAAGAGGGCTCAATACCAACTACAAGCACACAAGGCTTATGGCCACCTACCTGATCAGGGTAGCATGCGCTCATAACCTTCCCTAGTTGGAGGCACCGGCGAGAGGCAGGACAATATACCCAATTAGGGCCCCCCATAAGGCAAGTGTGGCTACACTGGTCAGCTCGATTTGGTGGCACCATGACTCAGCCAACAGGTGTTCAATTTGATTAAAGTCCGATTAAACTTGAATGACGCTGAGTCATAATAAAATAGCATGATGTATATGAACATGATAACCACATGAACATGGATGGGGACCATAACCATATGAATCATAGCATCAATAGCAATAAAGCATTTACTCTATGAGATGCAACTGAGCATTGGCATAGTGATGATCATGAATATCACAAGTACTTTCCTAACAGGCGATGATGACCATATCATTATCACTACTATGAAATAGTAGCAAGAACAAAGCATGATAATAACCTTAGCAAGTAATCATTTAACCAACTAGATGCACATAAACATGGCATAATGATAAGCATGGATTCACAAGAACATATAAAGCATTCAAGATATTAGCATGCACAAAACATTTAAATATTCAAGTGGAAAACCATGGCTACTGCAAGACCATCATGCAAGTGGCTGTCGTGGCTTTCCCGGGGATGAAGGAGCCATCGGGGAGAGGTGCGGTGAACTCGCGAAAAGAATCGCCGGAAATGTTTCTCTCCCGGAGGGGGCTGATTAAGGGCAAGGGCAAAATGGTCATTTTTAGTATGTGACATCATATTGAAAATGGTGCCAACAGAACGGGCTCGACGAGATGAGAACGTGGGCTTTGGAATCACCTGATTCGGAGCTACGGCCGCGAAGATACGGACGAATGAATGCCAAGGACTAATCTATAAAATAAATATCCACAAACAAGTCCCTGGAGGTTAAAATAGAAAGCGCCTTCTATGAAAATACGCCTTCCACAAAAGAAAACATATTTTCAGCCGTAGTAGAACCAGAGTACGCTTCCTACACAAGAAAACGCCTTCCAGGCAGAAGCAGTAGCGGAATACGCTTTCCCGAAGGCAAAACGTATTTCAGTGAATGCGCTCCCACTTACTCTCACTGGCCCGGTGGCTCTGTGGCTGACGGTGGGTCCCACGTTGACTTCTCTCTCTCTCCTGGCTTCTTCTTCAACCTCCCGTCGACGTAGAGGAGAAACAAGGCCGACTGCCCCGACGAGGACCCCCGGCGGCACCGACCACCATTCTCGACGGCCGGCCTACTGACGAGCTCGGAGCGGCGAGCCACACCCATCCAGGGGTATCACGGAGCTCGAGGAGGGCGGGTTTGAGAGCACCATCGGCCACGGCGGACGAACATGTCGATCGACGATTGGCTCGCGGCCACGGTCTACAGGAGGAGGGCAGCGAGATGACGGGAGGGTCTAGGGTGTTGGGTAAGGCGCCTGGTGAGGTTAGAAGGGAGAATGGGGATCCGGGATGCTCGTATTCAAGCAAAGTCTGACGGCGGTCGCGGCGGCCTTAAGAGGCGAGGAGGGACTCCGGAGGTGAATTGGTGGGTAGGGGAAGAAGCTTGGAGAGTGGAGAGGCTGATGGAATGCTCAAGAGCCTCGAGGAAGGGCTATATATAGCCGAACGAGGGGAGCCGAGATGCACGGCCACGGCGACGCGTGTGCCGATGAGCTGGAGCTCGAGGACACATGGAGGAAGGAGGGGTTGGGGGTCCAGAGAGTTCACGGAGGAGCAGGAGGACTCAGGCGTGCTCGAGAAGCTGCAGGCAAGCGAACAATGGTGGTGGTAGAGGAGGCAGGTCAAGGGCATGGCCGGTGCACCACGTATGAGGTGACTCGAGAGGGGCAAAGGGGCTCTGGACGATGGCTATGGCACGGGGAAGCCACTTGAGATGGCTAGGCGACGGGAGCTCGAGTGAACGGACGGGGAGTAGTCCAATCTGCCAGAGCGCGCAGACGACATGCCAGAGGTATAGTCACCGCGTGAATAGGGTGATAACTCGTGCTCTGATCGGCCAGGCCTTATCTGTGCGATGGGTCATTCAACACTGAGTGCCAATGAGGAAGGAACCAAGGGCAGGGGCAAAGAAGAGATTTGCACATGACTCCAAATCAGATGAACAGCAAGGTGTTTGTGCTGTGGTGAGGAAAATCCAAGAGGAGATAGAGACTGATCTTTCGCATGGTGTTGACACATGCTAAGAACATTGTGTTGGCCAAAAATCAGCTCAATTGGAGAATAAAATATAGCGCTTGGTGTACAAGTGACCCCACTGGTCAGAAAGGAAGAATTTGATGATGTGCTCATATAGAGCATTGGATGGAGCTGAAATTTGGAGTAGGGTGATGATTTGATCATATGAAAGCACTGTAAAAATTTCATACCAATTGGATACACCAAAATGGTACTTGCTTCACGGTGATCTTTCATGCCCAGAAACTTGAGAAAAATATAGAAGGAAAATGGCTTAATGAAATGATCCCAAATTTGGTGGAGATGAGTGATATGGGCAGGATCATGTCCTGGTAAAATTTCAGCAATAATGAAGCAATATAAAACATACTTGCTTCACAACCTGAAAATCTGACCAGAAACCAAGATTTGATGGTGTGCTCAGATAGATAATGAAAATGAGCTGAAATTTGGTGGAGAGTCATGATTTGGGCATATTGAGAAGTTTGCAAAATTTCAACTCATTCTGATATTCCTAGCTGGTACTTCCTTCACTAAGGCTTCCATCTGACAAAAACTTTGGAAATTTACTAAGGAAGATTCACTAGGCAAATGAAGTTGAATTTTGGCATGAGTCAATGATATGGATAGGAAAGAGTGCCAAAAAAGTTTGGGGGCAAACAAGCAAAGATAAGTAGCACTCCCTTCTCAAAAAGCCACTTAGGGCAAAATAGGAAAAGGAATATTTGTGAATTATTTTTGAACTAGGCAAGGAATAATTTTGACTTATCTTTGAAAGATATGTCCCAAAGGATTTATGAGAATTATTTGGGAATTTTGTGGAAGACAGAAATATAGGTTGCTTCACAACCTAGGGTTAATAGGGTTATTCCTTTAAGAGAAAAGGAATATTCCCAATAAAAAGAATTTTGGGATTGTTCCAAGATGGGAAATGACATGATCTTTGGATGGTTTTGAGGATGACAAGCCACTTTGGAGACTAGGAAGAGGTGATCTTCCCAAGTTTCCAGACCACAGAGCCACAGAAAAGCAATTCAATTCAAAAATCCAAAGAAAAAGAAAGGGCCAAAATCCAGCGTGTGACAAACCTTCCCCCCTTGAAGAAATCTCGTCCTCGAGATTTGGTTGCTCAGGGAACAAGTATGAATATTCTGACTTAAGGAAACCGTTTCCAACTCGGGTATCCTTTTTCATTATATGATGTTCCCACTGTATTTCATATGACTGACTGCCTTGATCGGGGTGGTTTGCTTCACTGTATCCACATTCTGACAGTTCTTACCTCATAAGTTACCCTGACTCAAATTCTCACATATCTGTCGGCTTAGCTTGGTGCGAAAGATTTTCATGACTGAAATATATGCCCTTCTCACAAGTCCGAGGGTGATTTCTGATGGACGTGTCATACTTATATCCAGCTCTGACAACCTTCCATGGAGTTGTGAATAGATTTTCCTGATGGACAACAAGTATTTTACTCCTTGTATGGGGTTGTTGAAATAGCTACATGTGCTCCGAGTTTAAAACAGTGCTGTGAATCATAACCGTTCTCCTGATGGAGTCTAACCTCTCGCAGGTATTTCTGAATCATCTAGGCTGGCTCCACTGTCTTAAGTATCAAATCCGTGCCAAAGATTTGCCTGTCGCCTGTCATGACGAGCATAAAGGTGTACAGCCTTATAACGATAGTATCCACAGACTTGACTGCCGGTGGTTCTGGCAGAAGCATCTTGCTCACGGCAGGCTATCCTTTAACGGATTCCCATATGCGAGGGCACATGCTTCGAGACTATTGTTCAACATTCTCTCATTTTGTCGGTATATCCATATGGATAGTAGACCATGCGATGCTTTAACACGGCCACTGAAGTCTATCGGTTGAGCTGGCCTTTGGTCTGACGTGACAGACTTGGATATACCATCCTGACGATTCTGAGCATATGCAGCTGGGCAAACGGGTTGCCTTGATAAGAGGTCATTTCCAAAATGGAGTAGACCCTTAGGCATATGTTCATGGAGATCGATACTGAATCAGACTATCCTGAGTATCTATACCATGTTATTCATGCCACAATCATCATCCCTATATTGCCAGTCTTGCTCCTTCATTATTGTTCTCTTTGTCTGGGTCCTTTGCTAAAAGAACTTAGCCATATATATTCTTAATTCTTCATGTGATCATAGGTGCTGTCAGGAACAATATTCTGGCAATCATATCATGGCCTTGTTCATGTCTCGAGTCATAGAATATATGCCAGGTTCACATGCCTTGTATGGAGTCCATTGTTGTTGGTAATCATGCACGACAATGACAAAAGTTAATAATATTACTTCGTCAGGTGTGAGGAAGCTGGCTTTGATAAGCTCTGTCAGAATTGTTGCCTCATGTTGTTTTCCTTCAAACTTTATCGGTCCTTGCATCACCCACTGAGGTGTATAACTGGCTTTTCTTCCTCTTGCATAACAGGTGAGGTTGTCAGATTCTTACCGTGATTTCATCATCGTACGAGTGACTTGCATAAACTTGGCAGCATGCTCACAATATAGAAGTAGCTAATTCTCGAGGCGGACTTGAGTCTTGATTGATTCTTGCTTTTGACCAAACTATTGCAAAGCTGATTCTTGGAATGCACTGCCATATGCTGCCATCTTACTGTGTAATATCTTACACTAGTGCTATACTGAGGAAGATTGTTGTGGGAATCGTTGCATGGAAAAAAAATCTATGCACACGCAAAGATCTATCCATGGAGATGCATATCAACGAGGGCGAGAGTGTGTCTACGTACCCTCGTAGACCGTAAGCGGAAGCGTTTAACAACGCGGTTGACGTAGTCGAACTTCTTCGCGCTCCAACCGATCAAGTACCGAACGTACGGCACCTCCGCGTTCTACACACGTTCAGCTCGGTGACGTCCCTCGCCTTCCTGATCCAGCAAGATGTCGAGGTAGTAGATGAGTTCCGTCAGCACGACGGCGTGGGGACGGTGATGGTGAAGTGATCTCCGCAGGGCTTCGCCTAAGCACTACGAAAATATGACCGGGGGTGTAAACGGTGGAGGGGGGCGCCGCACACGGCTAAACAATTGTCTGGGGTGTGCTAGGCACCCCCTCCCACATATATATAGGTGGGAGGGGGAGGGGAGAGGCCAGGAGGCGCCCCAAGTAGGACCAAATCGTACTTGGGCTCCTCCCAAGCCGCGCGCCCCCTGCCATATATATCAGAGGGGGAAGGAAAGAGGGGGGAGGAGGAAGGAAGGGGGAATCCTATTCCCTTTCTTTCCTTTCCTTCTTCCCCTTTCCTTCTCCACCTTGGTCGGCCCATATGGTGGGCGCACCAGCCCCTTGTGGCTGGTGTGTTTCCCCTCTTGTCCCATAAGGCCCATATCTTTGCCGGGGGTGCCTGAAACTCCTTTCCGGTGACCCGATAAGTACCTGGTACCCTCCGGAACACTTCCGGTGTCCGAATACCATCATCCTATATATCAATCTTTACCTCTCGACCATTTCGAGACTCCTCGTCATGTTCGTGATCTCTTCCGGGACTCCGAAAAACATTCGGTCACCAAATCACATAACTCATATAATACTATATCGTCATCGAACGTTAAGCGTGCGGACCCTATGGGTTCGAGAACTATGTGGACATGACCGAGACACCTCTCCGATCAATAACCAATAGCGGAACCTGGATGCTCATATTGTCTCCTACATATTCTATGAAGATCTTTATCGGTCGAACCGTTATGACAAAATACGTAATTCCCTTTGTCCATCGGTATGTTACTTGCCCGAGATTCGATCGTCGGTATCTTCATACCTAGTTCAATCTCGTTACCGGCAAGTCTCATTACTCATTCCATAATACATCACCTCGTGACTAACTCCTTAGTCGTTTGCTTACAAGCTTATGATGTGTATTACCGAGAGGGCCCAGAGATACCTCCCCGATACTCGGAGTGACCAATCCTAATCTCAATCTATGCCAACTCAACAAACACCTTCGGAGATACCTCTAGAGCATATTTATAATCACCCAGTTATGTTGTGAAGTTTGATAGCACACAAGGCATTCCTCCGGTATCTGAGAGTTGCATAATCTCATAGTCGAAGGAATATGTATTTGACATGAAGAAAGCAATAGCAATAAAACTGAACGATCATTATGCTAAGCTAACGGATGGATCTTGTCCATCACATCATTCTCCTAATGATGTGATCCCATTATCAAATGAAACTCATGTCAATGGTTAGGAAACCTTAACCATCTTTGATCAACGAGCTAGTCTAGTAGAGGCTTACTAGGGACAAGGTATTTGTTTATGTATTCACACATGTATTTAAGTTTCCGATCAATACAATTCTAGCATGAATAATAAACCTTTATCATGAATAAGGAAATATAAAATAACAACTTTATTATTGCCTCTAGGGCATATTTCCTTCAGTCTCCCACTTGCACTAGAGTCAATAATCTAGTTCACATCGCCATGTGACTTAACACCAATAGTTCACATCGTTATGTGATTAACTCCCATAGTTCACATCGCCATGTGAAAAACACCCAAACGGTTTACTAGAGTCAATAATCTAGTTCATATCACCATGTGATTAACACCCAAAGAGTACTAAGGTGTGATCATGTTTTGCTTGTGAGAGAAGTTTAGTCAACGGGTCTGTCACATTCAGATCCGTATGTATATTTGCAAATTTCTATGTCTACAATGCTCTGCATGGTGCTACTCTAGCTAGTTGCTCCCACTATCAATATGTATCCAGATTGAGACTCCGAGTAATCTGAATTGGTGTCAAAGCTTGCATCGGCGTAACCATTTATGACGAACTCTTTATCACCTCCATAACCGAGAAACATTTCCTTAGTTTTCTTAGGTAACTAAGGATAATTTTGACCGCTGTCCAGTGATCTACTCCTGGATCACTATTGTACCCCCTTGCCAAACTCATGGCAAGGTACACAATAGGTCTGGTACACAGCATAGCATACATGATAGGACATATGGCTGAGGCATAGGGAATGACTTTCATTCTCTCTCTATCTTCTGCCATGGTCGGGCTTTGAGTCTTACTCAACTTCACACCTTGAATATAGGCAAGAACCCTTTCTTTGACTGATCCATTTTGAACTCCTTTAAAACTTTGTCAAGGTATGTGCTTTGTGCAAGTCCTATTAAGCGTCTCGATCTATCCCTATAGATCTTGATGCTCAATACGTAAGTAGCTTCACCAAGGTCTTTCATTGAAAAATTCTTATTCAAGTATCCTTTTATGCTATCCAGAAATTCTATATCATTTCCAATCAACAATATGTCATCCACATATAATATCAGAAATGCTACAGAGCTCCCATTCACTTTCTTGTAAATACAGGCTTCACCGAATGTCTGTATAAAACCATATGCTTTGATCACCTCATGAAAACATATATTCCAACTCCGAGATGCATGCACCAGTCCATAGATGGATCGCTGGAGCTTGCATACTTTGTTAGCACCTTTAGGATCGACAAAACCTTCTGGTTGTATCATATACAACTCTTCTTTAAGAAGTCCATTAAAGAATGCAGTTTTTACGTCGATTTGCGAGATTTCATAATCATAAAATGCGGCAATTGCTAACATGATTCGGACGGACTTAAGCATCGCTACGGGTGAGAAAGTCTCATCGTAGTCAATGCCTTGAACTTGTCGAAAACCTTTTGCGACAAGTCGAGCTTTGTAGATAGTGACATTACTATCAGCGTCAGTCTTCTTCTTGAAAATCCATTTATTCTCAATGGCTTGCCGATCATCGGGCAAGTCCACCAAAGCCAAAGTCCACACTTTGTTCTCATACATGGATCCTATCTCAGATTTCATGGCCTCAAGCCATCTATCGGAATGTGGGCCCATCATAGCTTCTTCATAGTTCATAGGTTCACCATGGTCTTATAACACGACTTCCAGGACAGGATTACCATACCACTCTGGTGCGGAACATGTTTTGGTCGACCTACGAAGTTCTGTAGTAACTTGATCTGAAGTTTCATGATCATCATCATTAGCTTCCTCTCTGGTTGGTGTAGGCATCACGGAAACTGTTTTCTGTGATGTGCTACTCTCCAATTTGAGAGAAGGTACAATTACCTCATCAAGTTCTACTTTCCTCCCACTCACTTCTTTCGAGAGAAACTCCTTCTCTAGAAAGGACCCAAACTTAGCAACAAAGACCTTGCCTTCGGATCTGTGGTAGAAGGTGTACCCAATAGTTTCTTTAGGGTATCCTATGAAGACGCACTTCTCCAATTTGGGTTCGAGCTTATCTGGCTGAAGCCTTTTGACATAAGCATCGCATCCCCAAACTTTAAGAAACAACATCTTAGGTTTCTTGCCAAACCACAGTTCATACGTTGTCGTCTCAACGGATTTAGACGGTGCCCTATTTAACGTGAATGCAGCTGTCTCTAATGAATAACCCTAAAATGATAGTGATAAATCGGTAAGAGACATCATAGATTGCACCATATCTAATAAAGTACGATTACGATGTTCGGACACACCATTACGCTGTGGTGTTCCAGGTGGCTTGAGTTGTGAAACTATTCCACATTGTTTTAAATGAAGGCCAAACTCATAACTCAAATATTCGCCTCCATGATTAGATCGTAGAAACTTTATTTTCTTGTTACGATGATTCTCCACTTCACTCTGAAATTCTTTGAACTTTTCAAATGTTTAAGATTTGTGTTTCATCAAGTAGATATACCCATACCTACTCAAATCATCTGTGATGGTCAGAAAATGATGATACCAGCCGCTTGCTTCAACACTCATCGGACCGCATACAACGATATGTATTATATCCAATAAGTCATCAGCACGCTCCATTGTTCCAGAGAACGGAGTTTTAGTCATCTTGCCCATGAGGCATGGTTCACAAGTATCAAATGATTCATAATCAAGTGATTCCAAAAGCCCATCTGCATGGAGTTTCTTCATGCGCTTTACACCAATATGACTTAACGGCAATGCCACAAGTATGTTGCACTATCATTATCAACTTTGCATCTTTTGGCATCAACATTATGAATATGCGTAACACTACGATCGAGATTCAATAAACCATTGAGTGTATGACCATAGAAGGTTTTATTCATGTAAACAGAACAACAATTATTCTTTGACTTAAATGAATAACCGGGTTGCAATAAACATGATCCAATCATATTCATGCTCAACGCAAACACCAAATAACATTTATTTAGGTTCAAAACTAATCCCGAAGGTAAAGGGAGTGTGCGATGGTGATCTTATCAACCTTGGAATAACTTCCAACACACATCATCACCTTGCCCATAACTAGTCTCTGTTCATTTTGCAACTCCTGTTTCGAGTTACTAATCTTAGCAACTGAACCGGTATCAAATACCCAGGGGCTACTATGAACACTAGTAAAGTACACATCAATAACATGTATATCAAATATACCTTTGTTCACTTTGCCATCCTTCTTATCCGCCAAGTTTTTTTTGGGGCAGTTCTGCTTCCAGTGACCATTTCCTTTCCAGTAGAAGCACTCAGTTTCAGGTTTGGGTCTAGCTTTGGGCTTCTTCATGGGAGCGGCAACTTGTTTGCAGTTCTTCTTGAAGTTCCCTTTCTATCCCTTGCCCTTTTTCTTAAAACTAGTGGTTTTGTTAACCATCAACATTTGATGCTCTTTCTTGATTTCTACCTTCGCCGATTTTAGCATCACGAACAGCTCGGGAATTGTTTTCGTCATCCCTTGTATATTATAGTTCATCACAAAGTTCTAGTAGCTTGGTGATAGTGACTAGAGAACTCTATCAATCACTATCTTATCTGGAAGATTAACTCCCACTTGATTCAAGTGATTGTAGTACCCAGACATTCTGAGTACATGCCCACTGGCTGAGCTATTCTCCTCCATCTTGTAAGGCAAAGTACTTGTCAGAGGTCTCATACCTCTTAACACGGGCATAAGTCTGAAATACCAATTTTAGCTCTTGGAACATCTCATATGCTCCGTGGCGTTCAAAACGTTTTTGAAGTCCCGATTCTAAGCCGTAAAGCATGGTGCACTAAACTATTAAGTAGTCATCATATTGAGCTTTGCCAAACGTTCATAACATTTGCATCTGCTCTTGCAATAGGTCTGTCACCTAGCGGTGCATCAAGGTCATAGTTCTTCTGTGCAGCAATGAGGATAATCCTCAGATCATGGACCCAGTCCGCATCATTGCTATTGTCATCTTTCAACTTAGTTTTCTCTAGGAACATATCAAAATAAAACAAGGGAGCTATATGCGAGCTATTGATCTACAACATAGATATGCAAAAACTATCAAGACTAAGTTCATGATAAATTAAGTTCAATTAATCAAATTACTTAAGAACTCCCACCTAAATAGACATCCCTCAAGTCATCTAAGTGGTACGTGATCCAAATCAACTAACCCATGTCCGATCATCACATGAGATGGGGTAGTCATCAATGGCGAACATCTCTATGTTGATCATATCTACTATACAATTCACGTTTGATCTTTTGATCTCCAGTGTTCCGAGGCCATGTCTGTACATGCTAGGCTCGTCAAGTTTAACCCAAGTATTCCGCATGTGCAAAACTGTCTTGCACCCATTGTATGTGAACATAGAGTCTATCACACCCGATCATCACGTGGTGTCTCAACACGACGAACTGTAGCAACGGTGCATACTCCGGGAGAACACTATTATCTTGAAATTAAGTGAAGGGATCATCTTATAATGCTACCGCCGTTCTAAGCAAAATAAGATGCATAAAGGATAAACATCACATGCAATCAAAATATGTGACATGATATGGCCATCATCTTGTGCTTTTGATCTCCATATGCAAAGCATCGTCACGATCTCCATTGTCACTGGCTCGACACCTTGATCTCCATCGTTGCATCGTGGTCGTCTCGCCAACTATTGCTTCTACAACTATCGTTAACGCATAGTGATAAAGTAAAGAATTACATGGCGTTTGTATTTCATACAGTAAAGCGACAACCATAAGGCTCCTGCTAGTTGCCGATAACTTACAAAACATGATCATCTCATACAACAACGTATATCACATCATGTCTTGACCATATCACATCACAACATGCCCTGCAAAAACAAGTTAGACGTCCTCTACTTTGTTGTTGCAAGTTTTACGTGGCTGCTACGGGCTTCTAGCAAGAACCGTTCTTACCTACGGCAAAACCACAATGGTGATTCGTCAAGTTTGTTGTTTTAACCTTCTTCAAGGACCGGCTGCAGTCAAATTCAATTCAACTAAAGTAGGAGAAACAGACACCCGCCAGCCACCTTTATGCAAAACTAGTTGCATGTCTGTCGGTGGAACCGGTCTCATGTACGTGGACATGTAAGGTTGGTCCGGGCCGCTTCATCCCACAATACCACCGAATCAAAATAAGACGTTGGTGGTAAGTAGTATGACTATCACCTCCCACAACTCTTTGTGTTCTACTCGTGCATATCATCTAAGCATAGACCTGGCTCTGATACCACTGTTGGGAATCGTTGCATGGAAAACAAAAAAAATTCTACGCACACGCAAAGATCTATCCATGGAGATGCATAGCAACAAGGGGGAGAGTGTGTCTACGTACCCTCGTAGATCGTAAGCGGAAGCGTTTAACAATGTGGTTGATGTAGTCGAACTTCTTCGTGCTCCAACCGATCAAGTACCGAACGTACGGCACCTCCGCGTTCTGCACACATTCAGCCTGGTGACATCCCTCTCCTTCTTGATCCAGCAAGATGTCGAGGTAGTACATGAGTTTCGTCAGCATGATGGCATGGTGACAGTGATGGTGAAGTGATCTCCGCAGGGCTTCGCCTAAGCACTACGAAAATATGACTAGGGGTGTAAACGGTGGAGGGGGGGCGCCGCACACGGCTAAACAATTGTCTGGGGTGTGCTAGGCGCCCCCTCCCACATATATATAGGTGGGAGGGGGAGGGAAGACGCTAGTAGGTGCCCCAAGTAGGACCGAATCCTACTTGGGCTCCTCCCAAGCCGCGCGCACCCCTGCCATATATATCGGAGGGGGAAGGAAAGAGGGGGGAGGAGGAAGGAAGGGGGAATCCTATTCCCTTTCTTTCCTTTCCTTCTTCCCATTTCCTTCTCCACCTTGGCCGGACCATATGGGGGGCGCACCAGCCCCTTATGGCTGGTGAGTTTCCCCACTTGGCCCATAAGGCCCATATCTTTGCCGGGGGTGCCCGAAACTCCTTTCCGGTGACCCGATAAGTACCCGGTACCCTCCGGAACACATCCGATGTCCGAATACCATCATCCTATATATCATTCTTTACCTCTGGACCATTTCGAGACTCCTCTTCATGTCCGTGATCTCATCCGGGACTCCGAACAACATTTGGTCACCAAATCACATAACTCATATAATACTATATCGTCATCGAATGTTAAGCGTGCGGACCCTACGAGTTTGAGAACTATGTAGACATGACTGAGACACCCCTCAGGTCAATAACCAATAGCGGAACCTGGATGCTCATATTGGCTTCTACATATTCTACGAAGATCTTTATCGGTCGAACCGTTATGACAACATACATAATTCCCTTTGTCCATCAGTATGTTACTTGCCCGAGATTCGATCGTCGGTATCTTCATACCTAGTTCAATCTCGTTACCGGCAAGTCTCGTTACTCGTTCCGTAATACATCACCTCATGACTAACTCCTTAGTCGTTTGCTTGCAAGCTTATGATGTGTATTACCGAGAGGGCCCAGAGATACCTCCCCGATACTCGGAGTGACAAATCCTAATCTCGATCTATGCCAACTCAACAAACACCTTCGGAGATACCTGTAGAGCATATTTATAATCACCCAGTTACGTTGTGACGTTTGATAGCACACAAGGCATTCCTCCGGTATCCAGGAGTTGCATAATCTCATAGTCGAAGGAATATGTATTTGACATGAAGAAAGCAATAGCAATAAAACTGAACGATCACTATGCTAAGCTAACAGATGGGTCTTGTCCATCACATCATTCTCCTAATGATGTGATCCCATTATCAAATGACAACTCATGTCAATGGTTAGGAAACCTTAACCATCTTTGATCAACGAGCTAGTCTAGTAGAGGCTTACTAGGGACACGGTATTTGTTTATGTATTCACACATGTATTTAAGTTTCCGATCAATACAATTCTAGCATGAATAATAAACCTTTATCATGAATAAGGAACTATAAAATAACAACTTTATTATTGCCTCTAGGGCATATTTCCTTCAGATTGGACAACTTGTGTTGGAAGCCTTCGAGAGTATCGTGTTGAGAAAGTCCGAATAACTTGTGCTCGAAGCTTTCATCGGAGCAGCTTGTTGAGGAAGATTGTGTACCATAATTCAAAAGCTTCCCCCTTAAATAATTGATGGGGAAGACTCGGTACCTTATGTAGGAAGCTTTTGCGGTAGCTTACTAAAGAAGCCTGAGTATCTTGTACTGGAAGTCATCCATGTATCGTACCGAGGAAGACTGAGGAATCTTTCATTGGAAGCTTCGCTGGTCGCTTGCGAGGAAAAGCTGGGTTGCTTACACCAGAAGCTTCTCTCTGTGACATGCGGGCAGAATATCATATATATTATTTAATATTCCTGCTGTTGATTACTTGTATGAAAAAGTTTGTTCGACTATCCTCCTTGCTAAACACTGAGTTCATAGTATATTCTAGCTTGCTTCCGGGGTATAGCATGTTTCGAATTGTACTCATAGCAGAATCAATCCTTCCATATGAACCATACCTTTGACTGAAAATATATCATTGGTCTTGCACAGATGTCTTCCGGCTGATTTCATTATTACTGCTGTGAAGATTGCACACTGATGTTGACTTGATGTTGATAATCAAGCCATGATATTATTTGCATTCAGACTAGATATTCACAATACAATGCATTTGGCTGAGAATTCCATAGTGCTTAGCCGAGCTTCCAATTATTTTACCTCCTTACTGATTCTTCGAGTCCGGTGTCAGTTGATGTGCAACTTCCATAAGGGGTAATAAGGGAACACAAAGGGCCCAAAGAAAGAAGCAAAAGAAACGACTAAAACAAAAGCACACAAGGCAAGCAACATCATGATTTACTGCTATACACAATCATAATATGCATGCAGACTTAAGTACACACATCTCGCGAGAACTTCGGTATTACGGTCTAACATGGTGTGGTGGTGTGCACCAAAGTGAATCCACGTGTGGAAGGAGTTGGTGTAATCAAAGCTACACCGAGCACTGGCTGAACACCAGTTACATCGAGGCGGACACTTAGGTGAGGACGGACTTGGTGATCATGTGGCGGAACACGGAGGTCACGATGATACGTCCATTTTTCATCATGTTTTCCTACTATTATTTATGATGTTTTTATTCATAATAAGGCTTTTTGGAGTAATTCTAATGCCTTTTCTCTCATAATATGCAAGGTACACACAAAGAGGGAGAATTCCGGCAGCTGGAAATCTGGACCTGGAAAAGCTACGTCAAGCCACCTATTCTACACAACTCCAAACAAGCTGAAACTTTACAGAGATTTTTTATGGAATATTTGAAGAATATTGGAGCAAATAAGTACCAGAGGGGGCCCACCAGGTGGGCACAACCCACCTGGGCGCACCAGGGAGCCCAGGCGCGCCCTGGTGGGTTGTGCTCACCCAGGCCCACCTCCGGTGCCCATCTTCTGGTATATAAGACATTTTGACCTAGAAAAAATAAGGAGAGGACTTTCGGGACGGAGCGCCGCCATCTCAAGGCAGAACTTGGGCAGGAGGACTTTTACCCTCCGGCGAAGCGATTCCGCCGGGGGAACTTCCCTCCCGGAGGGGGAAATCATCATCATCATCATCACCAACAACTCTCCCATCTTGGGGAGGGCAATCTCCATCAACGTCTTCAACAGCACCATCTCATCTCAAACCCTAGTTCATCTCTTGTGTTCAATGTTGTTACTGGAACTATAGATTGGTGCTTGGGGGTGACTAGTAGTGTTGATTACATCTTGTAGTTGATTACTATATGGTTTATTTGGTGGAAGATTATATGTTCAGATCCAATATGCTATTTAATACCCCTCTGATCTTGAGCATGATTATCATTTGTGAGTAGTTACTTTTGTTATTGAGGTCACGGGAGAAATCATGTTGCAAGTAATCATGTGAACTTGATATGTGTTCGATATTTTGATAGTATGTATGTTGTGATTCCCTTAGTGGTGTCATGTGAACGTCGACTACATGACACTTCACCATATTTGGGCCTAAGGGAATGCATTGTGGAGTAGTAAGTAGATGATGGGTTGCGAGAGTGACAGAAGCTTAAACCCCAGTTTATGCGCTATTTCGGAAGGGACCGATTGGATCCAAAAGTTTAATGCTATGGTTAGAATTTATTCTTAATACTTTTCTCGTAGTTGCGGATGCTTGTGAGAGGGTTAATCATAAGTAGGAGGCTTGTTCAAGTAAGAACAGCACCTAAGCACTGGTCCACCCACATATCAAATTATCAAAGTAGCGAACACAAATCGAACCAACATGGTGAAAGTGAATAGATGAAATTCCCGTGTACCCTCAAGAATGCTTTGCTTTTTATAAGAGACCATTTTGGCCTGTCCTTTGCCTCAAAAGGATTGGGCTACCTTGCTACACTTTTGTTACTCCTATCGTTACTTGCTCGTTACAAATTATCTTGCTATCAAACTACTCTGTTACTTACAATTTCAGCACTTGCAGACATTACCTTGCTGAAAACCACTTGTCATTTCCTTCTGCTCCTCATTGGGTTTGACACTCTTACTTAACGAAAAGAGCTACAATTGATCCCCTATACTTGTGGGTCATCAAGGCTATTTTCTGGCGCCGTTTCCGGGGAGTGAAGCGCCTTTGGTAAGCGGAATTTGGTAAGGAAACATTTATATAGTGTGCTGAAATTTATTGTCACTTGTTACTATGGAAAACAATCCTTTGAGGGGTTTGTTCGGGGTATCTTCACCTCGACTGGAACCACAATTAGTTACCCCTCAACCTACTGCACCTACTGAAAATATTGAATATGAAATTCCTTCAGGTATGATAGAACAACTGCTAGCTAATCCTTATGCAGGAGATGGAACCGAACATCCCGATATGCACTTGATATATGTAGAACAAATTTGTGGATTGTTTAAGCTTGCAGGTTTACCTGAAGATGAAGTTATGAAAAAGGTTTTCCCTTTATCTTTGAAGGGAAAAGCATCGGCATGGTACAGGCTATGCGATGATATTGGATCTTGGAATTGGAATCGATTGAAATTGGAGTTCCACCAAAAAATTTATCCTATGCATCTAGTTCATCGTGATCAGAATTATATATATAATTTTTGGCCTCATGAAGGAGAAAGTATTGCTCTAGCTTGGGGGAGGCTTAAGTCAATGTTATATTCATGCCCCAACCATGAGCTCTCAAGAGAAATTATTATCCAGAACTTTTATGCTCGGCTTTCTCGTGATGATCAATCCATGCTTGATACTTCTTGTACTGGTTCTTTTATGAAGAAGACTATTGAATTCCGGTGGGATCTTTTGGAAAGAATTAAACACAACTCTGAAGATTGGGAACTCGATGAAGGTAAAGAGTCAGGTATTAAGCTTAAATATGATTGTGTTAAATATTTTATGAATACCGATGCTTTTCAAAAGTTTAGCACTAAATATGGACTTGACTCTGAGATAGTAGCCTCCTTTTGTGAATCATTTGCTACTCATGTTGATCTCCCTAGGGAGAAGTGGTTCAAATATCACCCACCTATTAAAGAAGAAGTTAAAGAACCGGTACCAATTAAAGAGGAAACCATAATTTATAATGTTGATCCAGTTGTTCCTACTGCTTATATTGAGAAACCACCTTTCCCTGTTAAGATAAAGGAACATGCTAAAGTTTCAACTGTGGTTAACAAAAGTTATATTAGAACACCTAAACCTAATGAACAAATTAAAGTAGAACCTAGTGTTGCTATGATTAAGGATCTCCTGGAAGAAAACATAGATGGGCATGTTATTTACTTCTGTGAAGAAGCTGCTAGAATTGCCAAACCTAATAAAAAGGATAATCATAGACCTATTGTTGGCATGCCTGTTGTCTCAGTTAAAATAGGAGATCACTGTTATCGTGGTCTATGTGACATAGGTGCTAGTGTGAGTGCTATTCCTTATTCCTTACATCAAGAAATTATGAATGACATAGCACCCGCAGAAATAGAAGACATAGATGTTACTATTAAACTTGCTAATAGAGACACTATATCACCAATTGGGATTGTTAGAGATGTTGAAGTCTTGTGTGGGAAAATAAAATACCCTACTGATTTCCTTGTTCTTGGTTCCCCACAAGATGACTTTTGTCCCATTATCTTTGGTAGACCTTTCTTGAACACCGTTAATGCTAAAATAGATTGTGAAAAACAAACTGTCGGTGTTAGCTTTGGTGATGAGTCTCATGAGTTTAATTTTTCCAAGTTTAGTAGAAAGCTTCATGAAAAAGAATTGCCTAGTAAGGATGAAATAATTGGTCTTGCTTCTATTGCTGTGCCTCCTACTGATCCTTTAGAACAATATTTGCTAGACCATGAAAATGATTTACATATGCATGAGAGAAATGAAATAGATAAGATTTTCTTTGAACAACGTCCTCTGCTTAAACACAATTTGCCTATTGAAACTCTAGGAGGTCCTCCTCCACCTAAAGGTGATCCTGTGTTTGAATTAAAACAATTGCCAGACACTTTGAAATATGCTTATCTTGATGAAAAGAAGATATATCCTGTTATTATTAGTGCTAACCTTTCAGAACATGAAGAAGAAAGATTATTAAAAGTTCTAAGGAAGAACCGAGCTGCTATTGGGTATACTCTTGATGATTTAAAGTGCATTAGTCCCACTCTATGTCAGCACAAGATTAATATGGAACCTGATGCTAAACCCATTGTTGATCACCAATGTCGGTTAAATCCGAAAATGGAAGAAGTGGTAAGAACGGAAATCTTAAAACTTCTGGAAGCAGGTATAATCTATCCTATAGCTGATAGTAGATGGGTAAGTCCTGTTCATTGTGTTCCTAAGAAAGGAGGTATTACTGTTGTTCCTAATGATAAGAATGAACTTATTCCACAAAGAATTGTTACAGGCTATAGAATGGTAATTGATTTCAGAAAATTAAATAAAGCAACTAGAAAAGATCATTACCCTCTGCCTTTTATTGATCAAATGCTAGAAAGATTATCTAAGCACAGACACTTTTGCTTCCTTGATGGATATTCTGGTTTTTCACAAATACCTGTTTCTCAACCTGATCAAGAAAAGACCACTTTCACTTGTCCCTTTGGAACTTATGCTTATAGACGTATGCCTTTTGGTTTATGCAATGCACCTGCTACCTTTCAAAGATGTATGACTGCTATATTCTCTGACTTTTGTGAAAAGATTGTTGAGGTTTTCATGGATGACTTCTCTGTTTATGGGAAGTCTTTTGATGATTGTTTAAGCAATCTTGATCGAGTTTTGCAGAGATGCGAGCAAATAAATCTTGTCTTGAATAAACCAAAAGGTTAATGAAGGTTTTGTTTTAGGCCATAAAATTTCTGAAAGAGGTATTGAAGTGGACAAAGCTAAGGTTGATGCAATTGAGAAAATGCCATGTCCTAAAGATATCAAAGGTACTCATAGTTTCCTAGGTCATGTTGGTTTCTATAGGATATTTATCAAAGACTTCTCTAAAATTTCTAGGCCTCTTACAAATCTTTTGCAAAAGGATACTCCTTTTTTTTATGATGATTGTTTAGAAGCCTTCGAAACACTCAAGAAAGACTTAATTTTTGCACCTATTGTTCAACCACCTGATTGGAACTTGCCTTTTGAAATTATGTGTGATGCTAGTGATTATGCTGTTGGTGCTATTCTAGGACAAAGAGTTGATAAGAAACTGAATGTTATTCATTATGCTAGTAAAACTCTAGACAGTGCACAACGGAATTATGCTACTACTGAAAAGGAATTTCTGGCAGTGGTGTTTGCTTGTGATAAATTTAGATCTTATATTGTTGATTGAAAAGTAATTGTTCACACCGATCATGCTGCTATTAAATATCTTATGAAAAAGAAAGATGCTAAACCTAGGCTTATTCGATGGGTTCTCTTGCTACAAGAATTTGATTTACATATCACTGATAGGAAAGGAGCTGAGAACCCCGTAGCTGATAACTTGTCTAGGCTTGAAAATGTGCTTGATGACCCACTACCTATTGATAATAGTTTTCCTGATGAGCAGTTAGCTGCAATAAATGTTTCTAATAACACTCCTTGGTATGCTAACTATGCTAATTACATTGTTGCTAAATATTTACCACCTAGTTTTACATACCAACAAAATAAAAAATTCTTCTATGACTTAAGACATTACTTTTGGGATGACCCACATCTTTATAAAGGAGTAGATGGTATTATTAGACATTGTGTATCTGAGCATAAACAAGGACGAATCCTACGGAAATGTCACTCCGAAGCTTATGGAGGGCATCATGTTGGAGACAGAACTGCTCACAAGGTATTGCAATCTGGATTTTATTGGCCTACTCTCTTCAAGGATGCCCGTAAGTTTGTCTTATCTTGTGATGAATGTCAAATAATAGGTAATATTGGTAAGCATCAAGAAACGCCTATGAATTATTCACTTGCTGTTGAACCATTTGATGTTTGGGGATTTGATTACATGGGACCTTTTCCTTCCTCTAATGGGTATACACATATTTTGGTTGCTGTTGATTATGTTACTAAATGGGTAGAAGCTATTCCAACCAGTAGTGCTGATCAAAACACCTCTATTAAAATGCTTAAGGAAGTTATTTTCCCAAGGTTTGGAGTCCCTAGATATTTAATGACTGATGGTGGTTCACACTTTATTGATGGTGCTTTCCGTAAAATACTTGCCAAGTATGATGTTAACCATAGAATTGCATCACCCTATCATCCTCAGTCTAGTGGTCAAGTTGAACTTAGTAATAGAGAAATAAAATTAATTTTGCAAAAGACTGTCAATAGGTCCCGGAAGAATTGGTCTAAGAAATTAGATGATGCACTTTGGGCTTATAGAATAGCATATAAAAATCCTATGGGTATGTCTCCTTATAAAATGGTCTATGGAAAAGCTTGCCATTTGCCTCTTGAGTTAGAACACAAAGCATATTGGGCAGTCAAAGAACTCAACTATGATTTCAAACTTGCCGGTGAAAAGAGGTTATTTGATATTAGCTCACTAGATGAATGGAGAACCCAAGCTTATGAAAATGCCAAATTATTTAAAGAAAAAGTTAAAAGATGGCATGATAAAAGAATCCAAAAGCGTGAGTTCAAAGTTGGAGAATATGTTCTTTTGTACAACTCTCGTTTCAGATTCTGTCGGTGTACTAAGTATTGGGCCACTAGTACCCCGTACTTGTGCACGGGCAGTTGTAGCCGTCCTCACGGCAAGGCTTGCCACGATCAGCTCAAGGTCGATTCAAGTCATCAAGGAAATCGTCAAGTCAGAAGATCTGAGGATCAGCAGATAAGCAAAGCTAGAAATCGAAGGCCAGCCTCCCCGGCAAGATCCTTGCCGAGATGGCTCGTTGAAGCCCGGCAAGCCTCGGCGCCCGGCAAGGCTTGGTTCCTAGCAAATCTTAGTGCCCAGCAAGCCTCGGCGCCCGGCAATGCTTGGTTCCCAGCAAAGCTTGGTGCCCGGCAAGCCCTGGTGCCCGGCAAGGCTGGGCGCCCGGCAAGATTCTGCCACTGTGCCACCGCTTCGGCACAGTAACAAGTCTGACATTCTGGCTCCTTCCCTGGATGCGTGGCGGCATGCCAGTGGAGGAGAGCTTAAGCGGTGCTGATGGGATGGCCCCTTTTTCCATCCCCAAGAAAGTGAGGACACCTAAACGGACACCTCACGGTGCATTAAATGCGTTTGTCCTAATCCGTCAGGGGTTAGGTATGATACCCTGTAGCTACTTTACACCTCAATGTAAGTACATTTTGCCACTGTGGAGACCCCTTTGAGCATATAAAAGGAGGCCCAAGGCAACTGCTACAGAGAGGAGGGATTCTGGCCCATTCTGCATGCGTAGCTGCTCTCTGAACGTACTGTTCATTGCGAGCGCTCTTGAAGGTTGGGCTCAAGAACATCAATAAGAACACAAAGCAGGAGTAGGGTTTTACGCTGATCAGCGGCCCGAACCTGGATAAAAGCTTCCCGCGTCGATCAACGGTTCTGCTCTTTGCGTGTACCTCTCCCCCCGCCGAATCGTAAAGGGGTCTCTCGGGATCCCATAGGTGTCGTACCCCGACATCTTTGGCGCACCAGGTAGGGGTATTGAAGGTTGCGTGAACCTGATCTGGTGGTCGACGCCCTAGTTCCTTCATCATCATGCCGCCCAAGAAGAAGAAAGCTGTGACAGCACAACCGTCCGGGTCCGTTTTGCCCGCGCCTTCGCAGACAGGCGATGGTGTGGGTGCAGAAGGAAGAGGACTAGAACCCCCGCGGCGTTCTGGTGACCCAAGCCAACCGAGCGGTATCGTTCGCAGTGGCAGTGGTAACTTGCGCGCCGCTGGATATAGAGATGGTGCTGTGTTGCCTACGGGTGGCACAACTAACTCTAGGGATCGAAGAGCGCCTGCTGGAGCTCCCACGCCGGCGTGAGCCTCGCAACCTACCCAGGTCGCGCGAGATGAGCGACATCATGGCGCTGGTGGTTCGGGGCGTCCCCACGAAAAGGTTTCTGCACATAGATCCCAAGATGCGTGGGACCAGCATGCACACCGAGCTGCCGGCGAAGGTGGTGCACGGTCGCGTGACCGTGGTGGTGCTCCTTCTAACTTAGTTAGGGGTCATAGCACCTCACGTACCTCGCACCTGTCGCCACCACCTACGCCAGCGGAAGCCTTGGCACGTGCACAGCTGCTCCTCGATTTTCCTCCCGCCCCTGAGAAGATGGAGGAGTGGCGAGCTACTATCCAGAGCCTTATCGGCTTCACCAACAAGGATGGACCGCAAGAGGCAGGGCCCTCTCAGCGGAGGCCCATCGATCCGACGCGAGCCGGTGCAGAGAAAACCGGAGGTGGTGCAACTACAGTGCACTCTCCTCCACGACATCAGCGGCGGCCGACGACTCAGCAAGTCGACCGCCATGAAGAAGTTTCCACGGCGTTGTCCGATCCATGGATGAGCCGTGATCAGCGTCTGGTTCTCTAGGAAAGAGGCAAGGAGGACGCTCGAACAACCATCGAGCGGCGGCGGGAAGCGCGCTATCAGTCTGATAATCGCACGGGGCCGGTTGTCGACGAGCCTGCGCCCGGGAACGTAGGAGACTTGCCTTATGAGGTAGGACCTCCAGCGTTTACCCGTGAGCTGCAGCAAGTCCAATGGCCCAATCTCCGAACCTTCAAGCCAGAGGTCCCGGAGAAATATGACGGCAAGACCCATCCCTCAGAGTTCCTGAGCATCTACACCATTGCGGTGCAAGCTGCCGGGGGCCGAGATGACAAGATACTTGCCAACTACTTCCCGTTGGTGCTCAAACCCAACGTCAGGTCGTGGTTGATGCATCTGCCGGAGGATTCTATTTCTTGCTGGTCAGATCTGTGCCATCAGTTTGTTGGCGCCTTTGTTGGAGGCCACCAAGCTCCTGGCCAAGAAAGTGATTTGCACATCATCCCTCAGAAGGAGGGCGAGTCCCTGCGCAAGTTTATGCAGAGATTCAGCCGGGTGCAATACAATATTCCTGACGTTCATCCTGCCGCTGTCATTAGCGCGTTTCATCAGAACGTGCATAACCGCAGGATGCGGGAAGAGCTGGCAATGAACAAAGTCAGGAGTATTGCTGAGCTTTACACTTTGGCCGACAAGTGCGCTCGAGCTGAAGAGGGGAGGAAACTCCCCGGTGAGGCTGTTGGTGCGGCAGGCGACTCAGAAGAAGAAGATGCCGCGGCTCCGTCAAGGAAAGGCCGGCGGCGAAACAGGAAGCGCGGAGGCAAGGCCGTGCTTGCCGTCGAGGAATCCGGCAACCCTGGCGCCGCCAAGAAGGCCAAGGTTGGCGACCCCGGCAAGGATCTTGCCGGGTGCCCTTCCTGTCAGGCCTTGGCGGCCGCCGACAAGTCAGAAAACTCCGGCAAGCAGTATTGCAAGATCCATCGCACTAAGGGCCACGATCTCCAGAACTGCCGACAAGTTGAGCAGCTTGCCGAGAAGCAGAAGGCCGAATATGAGAGGCGGGACAAGGAGAAGGCCCAAGATGGTGCTGAGGGGTCCGGCAGGAAACGCGGTGGCCGAGGAGGTCGCCGCGGCAAGGCCAAGCAGCAGAAGGATCGGCCCGCTCGGGGCCGAGATAAAGAAGGAGATGATGATGAAGAAGATGACGAATCCAGTGAGCAGGAATTCCAGAAGGCTACGGAGGCTATGTGCATTGATGGGGGTGCCTTGCTGCATTCTTCCCACCGCCAACTTAAACAGTGGATGCGGGAGGTTAATGCGGCAGAGCCATCCCCCGATGCATGTAGGCCTCTGAAGTGGTCCAGCACGCCTATCATCTTTGACGCCGAGGATCACCCTGATCGCACAACTGCGGTCGGGTGTTTGCCATTGTTGGTTTCCCCAACAATTCGCAACCTCAAGGTGACGAAGATGTTAGTTGACGGCGGGGCCGGCCTAAACTTAATCTCACAAAGCTTCAGATTCCCAACGAAGACCTCCAGGAAACGGGTACATTCCAAGGGGTCAACCCGGGAAGAACCCAGCCTAAGGGCAAGATCACGCTGCCGGTAACATTTGGCAGCGAGTTTAACTTCAGGACAAAAAAGGTGGTGTTTGATGTCTCCAAGATCCCCATGTCTTACAATGGGATCCTTGGTCGGCCAGCGCTGGCTAAGTTTATGGCGGCATCACACTACGCGTACAACGTCTTGAAGATGCCTGGGCCGTTGAGCGTCATCACCATCCATTCCGATAAGACGGATGCGCTCATCTGTGCCGACCAACTTTACCGGGAAGCAGTTGCAGCACCTGCCATCAAGGCATCTGCTCCTGCCGCTGGAACTCCCGGGGGGAAGAAGACCGGCAGGAACCTTGGCGCGAACTCCGGCAAGCGCGCCTCCTCGGAGTGCTGCGCTTCCATCGAGGACGTACCAGAGAGTTCCACCGGCAAGAACAAGAAGTCCAAGGCCACCCCACCGGAAACCAAGAAGGTGCCTGCCAAGGAGGACGGAACGGGGGGAACTTTCACCATAAGTTCCACCCTAGATGACAAATAGGAAAGCGCGCTCGTTGCTTTCCTACGGGCGAATGTCGACGTGTTTGCGTGGCAACCGTCTGACATCCCCGGTGTTCCCAGGAAAGTGATTGAGCACCACCTTGATGTCTATCCACATGCGCGCCCCGTCAAGCAAAGGGTGAGGAAACAGGCTTTGGAGCGGCAAGAATTCATTGCCGAAGAAATTAAGAAGCTGGAGGCGGCAGGACTGGTCAAGGGAGTGCTTCATCCAACCTGGTTAGCCAACCCGGTTGTAGTGCGAAAAGCGAATGGGAAATGGAGGCTCTGTATCGATTATACAGATATCAATAAAGCTTGTCCAAAAGATCCTTTTCCCTTGCCGCGCATCGACCAGATTGTGGACGCCACCGATGGTTGTGATCTCCTGTCCTTCCTTGATGCCTATTTAGGGTATCATCAGATTTTTATGGCAAAGGAAGATGAAGAGAAGACCGCCTTTATCACCCCATGTGACAGATGGATTCCTCGCGTGCACATTTGCCGGGGGGGAAGGGAGACATGAATACCAGTTGATGACGTTCGGAATCGACGCTTGCCGGAGGAAGAACAAAGCCAGGATGCTAAGTCCTAAAAACCTAGAGAAAGTTTTTTCTTTTAGTACCAAGTTATTTCCTTGGACGATTCTGACCCTTGTATGGAAAATCTGCACGCGAAGGAACCCTTGTTGTAATCAGTTGCGCCATTATTTTGTTTTGAGTCCGCTCAATGATTTAAGTGGCTGCACTGAGAACGCCAAGGAGTCTTGCCGGCCGCTGCGCCTCCGGCAGGCTGCTGAAGTCCCGCACCCAGCGCTCGCGGCAGGTTGCGCACCGGCAAGTTTTTCAGTAAGCGTAGGATGAACTCCATACATAAAGGAATCAGACAAGGAAAGTAGCTAGCATGATCCTAAACATAGTCAAATTATATTATATCCGTGAGTTGCCGCAGTCCTAACTTGAGACTTAATTGTCTTTTACATGAGATGATGGCGGCAAGAATAAAAGAGAAGCACTCAATCCCTGCGCTGGCCTTCGATCCTTTTGATGGAGTCCACCTTCTCAAGGATTGGCGCGATGCACTTCTCAAGCGCCTCAACATTTGCATCCTTTGGCAGGTGGCCGAGTGCGCTGGAGAGATCGATGCTGGGATTGCTGTGCACCACCTTGAGGAGCACCTTGCGAAGGACGGCCCGGCAAAGCCGGCGAGTCTCGTTCGCTAGTTGGGTCGCCCGGCTAGACTGGAGCGCCCTCAACGCGTTGATGATGCTCTCAAAGAACATCGTCAATCTGGCGCTTGGAGATATTCTTTCCTCGGAAGAATATCTAAAGTTCGACAAGCCCATGTTTGACAGTTCTGCGGTAAGCTTCTCCACGGCAGCAATGAGACGACCAGTCCAGATCTCCACTCCCTTCTCGTACTCGTTCTGGGTGGCGGCAGCACTCTTGAGCAGGTTCCTCTCTCCTTGGAGATCCTTGAGTAGAGCCTTCTCACGGGCCCTGCCAGCCTCGAGAGACTTCTGCAGCGTGGTCAGTTTCAGCTCCAGAACCGCAATATCATCAGCCGCAGAGGAAAGCTGCTTGGTCTTGTCGGATAGGGCGACTTGCATCTCCGCCAAGGAGTGGGGGGTTTTTTCCCTGTCCCCCTTGAGCGTCGAGAACTCCTTGCCATGCTCGTCGAGATCTGTCTCCAGCCTCTTCACTTTGTCGCTCAGCTCGTTCTTGGCGGCCTCTGCAGCTTTGGCAGCATCGACGGCCTCCTTGAGCTTGCCGGCGTGACTTGCAGTTAGAGCTTCGAGCGCCTCCTTGTGCTTCTGCTCCAGCTCCTGGGTCCGCCGCGCGACAAGATTTTCAATGTCTTCATCCATGCTACGAAGCTTGGCGGTGAGCGCCTGCTCATGTGCGGTGAGATCTTCTTCGAAAGCGTCAAGAGCAATGCGGCGCCCCGTCAGGAGAGCATCTTCGGCAGCAATCCTTTGAACAGCTTCATCATGTGCCTTCTCCATATCTGATTGCTTCAGGAGGACCTCATTCCATTGTTGGCTCACTTGTTCTCGGCCGGCAACCAGCTCTTGAAGGGCCTCGGCGTGCCAGATTTGCATTTGTGCGACGCGCCTTTGAAAATCCGCTTCGGCTGCCTCGACAACTGCAATTCTGGAGTCCGCTTTCTCTTTTCGGGCACGATGGAGAGCCTGGAGTTTGCGGAAGTTCTCGCCCATGGCCTGAAGGAGCTGATCCTCTTCAGACTTGCCACTGCTAGCACTGGGATCGTCAACAACTTCTAGCCCGGCAGCGGCAATAATTTCCTCGAAAATTTCTCCTTCGGCTGGTGCCTCTGTGCTTGCCGTCCCTGGCAAGTTGATGAATAGGTTTTCGCCAACCTTGAGATACTTGCTGGATGAGGGCTCTTCAGATGTTGATGGCTGGTCTTCAGTGGCCGCCTCACCAGTGACAGGGGGCTCTGTGGCCGATGCTGCGCCTGACGCTCCTGCGGCAGGAATGCTTTCAGTATGGTCCCCAGCCTCCCTGTCGCCCTCTTCAGCAGGTTCTTCGGCGATTTCCTTTTGTGCTGTCTTGGCGGCCTCCCCGTCAAGAGCATCACCAGCCCCGGCAACGTCATCCTTGGAGGTCTCGCTGGCAGTGATCCTGTCCGCTTCGGCGGCGGCATCCCTGGCGGTCTCCTCGATGACGACGTCGACGTCCATGTGTTCCATCGCGGAGAACTCTGAAGGGCGAAGGAGGAGGATAGAATAAGATCGAGTTTTTGGATTTTGAAGTGACTAAAGATAAAGAGGTAAGAGGAAAAGAATAACTAGCACTCTGAGGCGATCGAGTACCTGCGTCGGGCTGTCGAGAGGTGGCTCCGCCTCTCCCGGCAACTCTGGTTGCCGGGGGTGGGTTGCCGGAGTCCGTGCTTGTCGGCTCCTCCTCAATCCGGACGGGCTCGTCGGCAGGATCTCTTGCTGGGGATGTGCTTGTGGGCGGAGCGGTCGATGAAGGAGGCACAATGGGGCAATCTTCTCCTTGTTGCCGTTCTTCTTCTGCAAACCCAAAGATATCAGCGACAAGAATGAAAGCCTCGGCACCAGCCAACAGAAAAAGGGACAATGAACTTACGTTGGGGGCTGTGCTGGGGGCTGCGCTGGGGGCTGCGTTGAGGACTAGACTCCGGGCTCACAATCACGGTTTCTGGCACGCTAGTGGAGCCTGCTGGGGGCTCGTCGCCCGTAGAAGTCCTTGACCTCTTCGCCATCCTCTCCAGCAAGGTTTCTGTGTCACTGCAGAAACAATACAAGCAAGTCAGTAAGACTGATGCAGATTGGAAGGTGGAAGTTGTGGCAGATACTCACTCTTCTTCCTCCCGCTCCGGACTAAAGCCGGAGATGTCGAAGTCGACCTCCGTTGCGATGTCTGAGTGGGGAGGCGGAGGAGGGGTCCTGGGCCGCTTGGCTGTGGCGGGCGCCGGGGCAGCCTCTGGCACGGTTGTACGAGACCCTCCTGCCGCTCCGGCGGTGGTCGCTGGTGTGGGTCTCGCGTGCCGCGCGGGCTGTTGACGGGCCCCCTGCCGCGGTCCGGTCTTGCCGGCCACTTTCTTGCCGGGGGATTCGCCGCTCGATGTAGGCTGGCTTGCCGGGACGCCTGATGCGGCTTTCCGAAGGACACACTTTGTCTTCTTCGGGGCCGAGGGCTCTTCTCGCGTCTCCTCTTCGGCCGTGTCTTCGCCGGAGGAGTTTTCAGCGACTGCGCCGCCTTCTTCCCCGGCAACCTTGCTCTCCTCGGCAGATTTTGCCTCCACTACCACCTCTGCATCGTTGGCTTCCCACTCTGTGAAGCCAACGCTGCCGGCCTCCGCGGCAAGATTCGCTTCCTCCACTCTGGTAGCGATGTATGCTACCTCCTGATCTGTGGTGGCGCGAATAAGATCTGACTCTTGCCGGACAGGCTTCTCCGTCAGATTGTCGAAGAACTTCTGTGCTTCTTCCTCGCTTGGCTCGACCCAGGTCGGGTCAAGGCCGTGGGCGTTAAACATCGGCAAGAAGGCAATGATCGACCCCAATGCAGAGTTGTTGCACAAGGGGATGATCCTTGCCGGCAGCCGGTGCTTGTCTTTGCGCTGGAATAACTTTTGGCGGAGAGCGCCAACCTGCATAGCAGTCAGGTTATTGTTCAACCCAGGGCACAGCCTCATGACATCTGTTGCGTTCTCATACTCCCAGGCTGGCCTCCCGCTATTCTGCAGAGGGGCGATGCGGCGGCGGAGGAAGTCGAAGCCGATCATCTCCATCGTCAGCCCGGCAGCCTTCAAGCAGAGGATCCTGGTAGTGGCAATTGTGAGCTTCTCGTCTTCTGCGGCGAGATCGCCCCAATCCTTGCCGCGGACCACTTTCTGTTGCCGGGGATGACAAAAAGGATGAGGATCTGCTTCCTGGAACCAGCACCATTCGGCCCGCCACTCGTCCCACTTTTCGCGGTAAACTCCATCTGGGTATATCTCTTTGTTCCAGGCCCTTGGAATCCAAGCAATAGATCCAGAGAGAGCCTCTCCTTTTTGGATTCGAGGATAGAAATAGTGGCGGAAAAGAGCAGAATTGGGGATCACGCCAGCGAAATTCTCACAAAGGTGGGCAAAGATCGACATGCAAAATATGGCGTTCGGCGTGAAATCAAGAAGGCGGAAGCCGTACGTGTACATGATGTCGTTGAAGAAATCGAAAAAGGGTGGACAGAGCCTGCAATAAAAGTACGCAGTGAAGAAGGGGTATCTGTCCGATCCACCTTTGGATCAAGCACCTGGAATTACGCGTGTGGCGGGGTGAGCTTGCGTTCCCTTCGCCCACATGCATTGGTATCGCCCCTTCAAAGTTTCTGCGTCGAGCGTCGGAGGGAAGACGACGAGCCTCTTCTGCATCTTCACCAGTTCGCTCTCCAGAACTTCAGTTTTCGCCTCCTTGTCCGTGCCCTTGCCTTTGCTGGCCTTGGGCGGCATGGCGACTGTGAAGATGGAAGCCGGGGGGCGGAGCGATCGTGGGAGCAGCGGGCAGAAGAGAAAAAGGTTTCGCTCTGAGCTCGAGAAGAGGAAGGCGATGGCGATGGCCAGATTGGGAAGAAGGGGGGGGGGTGAATAGGTTTGCGCCTCCGTGACTTCTCCTTTTTATGGGGAAGGAGCGGGGCCACCTTGTTTATCCCCCAATATGAATGCGCCTCTATGGGCGCGAAACAGTTTGCAGCCTTTTTGGCACACTTTCCACGTCGCGCGCTCCGTGCGCGTAGTGGGGGGCACAGTAAAACAAGATCTTTACGAGCAGTTAATTCCCTGCCACACGTGCCCGTGCACTGTTTGGGCCTAGCCCAACAACGCCTCGCACTCGTGTATGGCCTAGGCCCGGGGGCTCCTGTCGGTGTACTAAGTATTGGGCCACTAGTACCCCATACTTGTGCATGGGCAGTTGTAGCCGTCCTCGCGGCAAGGCTTGCCGCGATCAGCTTGAGGTCGATTCAAGTCATCAAGGAAATCGTCAAGTCAGAAGATCTGAGGATCAGCAGATAAGCAAAGCTGGAAATCGAAGGCCAGCCTCCCCGGCAAGATCCTTGCCGGGATGGCTCGTGGAAGCCCAGCAAGCCTCGGCGCCCGGCAAGGCTTGGTTCCCAGCAAAGCTTGGTGCCCGGCAAGCCTCGGCGCCCGGCAAGGCTTGGTTCCCAGCAAAGCTTGGTGCCCGGCAAGCCCTGGCGCCCGGCAAGGCTGGGCACCCGGCAAGATTCTGCCACTGTGCCACCGCTTCGGCACAGTAACAAGTCTGACATTCTGGCTCCTTCCCTGGATGCGTGGCGGCATGCCAGTGGAGGAGAGCTTAAGCGGTGCTGATGGGATGGCCCCTTTTTCCATCCCCAAGAAAGTGAGGACACCTAAACGGACACCTCACGGTGCAGTAAATGCGTTTGTCCTAATCCATCAGGGGTTAGGTATGATACCCTGTAGCTACTTTACACCTCAATGTATGTACATTTTGCCACTGTGGAGACCCCTTTGAGCATATAAAAGGAGGCCCAAGGCAACTGCTACAGAGAGGAGGGATTCTGGCCCATTCTGCATGCGTAGCTGCTCTCTGAACGTACTGTTCATTGCGAGCGCTCTTGAAGGTTGGGCTCAAGAACATCAATAAGAACACAAAGCAGGAGTAGGGTTTTACGCTGATCAGCGGCCCGAACCTGGGTAAAAGCTTCCCGCGTCGATCACCGGTTCTGCTCTTTGCGTGTACCTCTCCCCCCGCCGAATCGTAAAGGGGTCTCTCGGGATCCCATAGGTGTCGTACCCCGACAGATTCTTTGCAGGAAAACTCCTCTACAAATGGGAAGGACCCTATGTTATCGAGGAGGTTTATCGGTCTGGAGCTATCAAAATAAATAATGCCGAAGGTACTAACCCGAAGGTTGTTAATGGGCAATGAATAAAACATTATATCTCAGGTACGCCCATTAATGTTGAAAGTAATATTATCCAGACTTTGACAACGGAAGAACACATAAAAGAGTCCTTCCGAAACACTCCAGAATCGT
Source organism: Thinopyrum elongatum (assembly GCA_011799875.1). Classification (NCBI taxonomy): domain Eukaryota; kingdom Viridiplantae; phylum Streptophyta; class Magnoliopsida; order Poales; family Poaceae; genus Thinopyrum; species Thinopyrum elongatum. The sequence continues at coordinate 162,621,709 of CM022297.1, read as the reverse complement.
GAAAATAAGGAGGTATGTGATACGGTAAGTAAACGGACTCCAAAAAATCCGCAAAAATATTTTTTGTCAGTTTTGGAATATTTAGAAAATTAGGAAAATAAGAAACTTCCAGGAAGCGTACCCTGGTGGGCACAAGACACCAGGGCGCGCCTGGCTCACCTGGGACACCTTCCGGACTCCGTTTTTCTTCCGTTTGCTTGTTTCCCAAGATAAAAAATCTTTATATACTCCCGAACCTATTGACCACCGTATCGCGGAGAAATCTTCTGTTCTTTTTTTTGCTGTTTTCGGTCAGATCTGTTAAGCCAGGCATCATGTCTTCTTCCTCCTCCAACAACGTGGAAGAGGATGCTTGGTTGATGAAGATCGAGCTGAAGAGTGAAGATCCAGCAGAAGCCATCAAGGGAGACAATAATAAGGAGGTTACCGTAGATCAAGCCCCGGGGATCGAGCAAGCACTTCCGGCCGAGGAGGAAGAAGAAGAAGATATCCTTAAACCTTATTATGCTCATCTTACCCCTACTGAGATTGAGGCCTTTCGGGATCATTGAAACGGTTCGTGTGCAGAATAAATATCTCACTCGTGAAAATATTCTACATCAAGATCATATCATCTACCTCCGAAGCGTCATCCGTAGATTAGAGAATCTCTTGATCTTGAAGGACAGGATCGCTTCTACTTCATCACCACCTCCTTCTCCACCACCAAAAGAAAATTGAGTTTCGGGTATGGGCACTCCCCTTGGCTTCCACCAAGCTTGGGGGAGGTGCCCCGGTATCGTATCATCCCCACTATCTTTTTGCCTTTACTTATTTTAGTTCGATCTTTTGCTTTAGATGAATAAAAGTTTAGTTCGATCCTTTCTTTTCGAGAGCTTGCTTAGTGGTCTATCCTTGTAATCGTGTGCAAGATATATAATAAAGTTTAGTTTGAGTTTTTGCTTTCTTACTTTCATGTTGCAATAAAAAAAGGGGGGAAAGGAAATAAAAGAAAATGATCATATGCTAATCTTATGGTAGGTGATGGCACCACATAAGGAAAAGTATGAGTAGAAAATTTTGTTATAGATTGACTCACATAGCATTGGTCAATGATGCGACTCATGAAAGAATTAATAAGGGAAGAGAAGATTCACATATAAATATACTATCCTAGAAATCTTTTGTGATTGTGAGCCCCCATCAAATTATTGTATGCCAAAATTGTTGACGTTGGACAAGGAAGACAACGTAATGATTTATGCTTGTTCATATTCACATAGAAGTTATATTGCCATAGATCTTTCAACATGTTGTGCTTGCCCCCTATCTTTGCTAGCCAAAAATTCCGCACTAAGTAGAGATACTACTTGTGCATCCAAAAACCCTTAAACCCAAATCTTATTTTCAACTGTCCACCATACCTACCTAGGGATTGAGCAAGATCCCTCAAGTAAGTTGTCATCGGTGCAATAAGGGAATAAAAATTGCTTCTAAAAGTGTGAGATCATTTAGTGTAAAGGAAAATTGAGTGTTGTACGAACTTGTGATGGTGAAGAATAAAAGCAACAGACTGCATAATAAAGGTTGCCATCACAAGGGGCAATACAACGTGACGTTCTTTTGCACTAAGGGGTTGAGCATACAAACAAATAAGCGCATGGCAACCTCTTCTTCCCTCTACGAAGGGCCTTACTTTTATGCAAAGAGTCAAAGTTCTTCTCTCTTTTCCTTTTATTTTTATCCTTTGGCAAGCATCATGTGGTGAGGAAAGATCTAGGCACATATGTCCAGTTGAATATGGGTGGCATAAGTTATTATTGTTGACATCGCCCTTGAGGTGAATACGTTGGGAGGCAAAACTATAAGCCCCTATCTTTCTATGTGTCTGGCTGAAACATTTTGCTCATGTGTATGCGGTGAGTGTTAGCAATCATAGAAGACTATATGATGGTTGAGTATGTGGACTTGCCTAAAGGCTCCGATACGTGACCCTTCCTGAAAAGATGATGAATTGTAGTTGCAAAGTTGACTGAGAACATAGTTTGTTGGTTTCTAATAGAGTTTATGATTTATACTTCAATTGTGTGATGAACTGCCACTTATTCATGAGAAGTTTATGATAAAAGTTCTATGATAAAAGTCTTATGTTTAAATTTGTTTATGTTATAATAATCTACATGATGCTTCTAAGTCCGTATTTTGTTTTTATCGACACCTCTCTCTCTAAGCATGTGGACATGTTTTTCGATTTCGGTTTTCGCTTGAGGACAAGAGAGGTCTAAGCTTGGGGGAGTTGATACGTCCATTTTGCATCATGTTTTCCTACTGTTATTTATGATGTTTTTATGCATAATAAGGCTTTTTGGAGTAATTCTAATGCCTTTTCTCTCATAATATGCAAGGTACACACAAAGAGGGAGAATTCCAGCAGCTGGAAATCTGGACCTGGAAAAGCTATGTCAGGCCACCTATTCTGCACAACTCTAAACAAGCTGAAACTTTACGGATATTTTTTATGGAATATTTGAAGAATATTGGAGAAAATAAGTACCAGAGGGGGACCACCAGGTGGGCACAACCCACCTGGGCGCGCCAGGGAGCCCACGCGCGCCCTGGTGGGTTGTGCTCACCCAGGCCCACCTTCGGTGCCCATCTTCTGGTATATAAATCATTTTGACCTAGAAAACATAAGGAGAGGACTTTCGGGATGGAGCGCCGCCGTCTCGAGGCGGAACTTGGGCAGGAGCACTTTTGCCCTCCGGTGGAGCGATTCCGCCGGGGGAACTTCCCTCCCGGAGGGGGAAATCATCGTCATCATCATCACCAACAACTCTCCCATCTTGGGGAGGGAAATATCCATCAACATCTTCAACAGCACCATCTCATCTCAAATCCTAGTTCATCTCTTGTGTTCAATCTTGTTACCGGAACTATAGATTGGTGCTTGGGGGTGACTAGTAGTGTTGATTACATCTTGTAGTTGATTACTATATGGTTTATTTGGTGGAAGATTATATGTTCAGATCCAATATGCTATTTAATACCCCTCTGATCTTGAGCATGATTATCATTTGTGAGTAGTTACTTTTGTTCTTGAGGTCACGGGAGAAATCATGTTGCAAGTAATCATGTGAACTTGATATGTGTTCGATATTTTGATAGTATGTACGTTGTGATTCCCTTAGTGGTGTCATGTGAACGTCCACTACATGACACTTCACCATATTTGGGCCTAAGGGAATGCATTGTGGAGTAGTAAGTAGATGATGGGTTGCGAGAGTGACAGAAGCTTAAACCCCAGTTTATGCGCTATTTCGGAAGGGACCGATTGGATCCAAAAGTTTAATGCTATGGTTAGAATTTATTCTTAATACTTTTCTCGTAGTTGCGGATGCTTGCGAGAGGGTTAATCATAAGTAGGAGGCTTGTTCAAGTAAGAACAGCACCTAAGCACCGGTCCACCCACATATCAAATTATCAAAAGTATTGAACACAAATCGAACCAACATGGTGAAAGTGACTAGATGAAATTCCCGTGTACCCTCAAGAACGCTTTGCTTTTTATAAGAGACCATTTTGGCCTGTCCTTTGCCTCAAAAGAATTGGGCTACCTTGCTGCACTTTTGTTACTCCTATCGTTACTTGCTCGTTACAAATTATATTGCTATCAAACTACTCTGTTACTTACAATTTCAGCACTTGCAGACATTACCTTGCTGAAAACCACTTGTCATTTCCTTCTGCTCCTCGTTGGGTTCGACACTCTTACTTATCGAAAAGAGCTACAATTGATCCCCTATACTTGTGGGTCATCAAGGCTATTTTCTGGCGCCGTTGCCGGGGAGTGAAGCACCTTTGGTAAGGAAACATTTATATAGTGTGCTGAAATTTATTGTCACTTGTTACTATGGAAAACAATCCTTTGAGGGGTTTGTTCGGGGTATCTTCACCTCGAATGGAACCACAATTAGTTACCCCTCAACCTACTGCACCTACAGAAAATATTGAATATGAAATTCCTTCAGGTATGATAGAACAACTACTAGTTAATCCTTATGCAGGAGATGGAACCGAACATCCCGATATGCACTTGATATATGTAGAACAAATTTGTGGATTGTTTAAGCTTACAGGTTTACCCGGAGATGAAGTTAAGAAAAAGTTTTTCCCTTTATCTTTGAAGGGAAAAGCATTAGCATGGGTACAGGCTATGTGATGATATTGGATCTTGGGATTGGAATCGATTGAAATTGGAGTTCCACCAAAAAATTTATCCTATGCATCTAGTTCATCGTGATGAGAATTATATATATAATTTTTGGCCTCGTGAAGGAGAAAGTATCGCTCTAGCTTGGGGGAGGCTTAAGTCAATGTTATATTCATGCCCCAACATGGCCAGTACACCGCGTATGAGGTGACCTGAGAGGGGCAGAGGGGCTCAGGACGACGGTGACGGCACGGGTGTCGGTGTACTAAATTTTGGGTCCTTTAGTACCCCATACTTGTGCACGGGCAGTTGTAGCTGTACCAGCGGCAAGGCCTGCCGGAAGATAGCTGGAAGCAAATGCGATATTATCAGGGAAGTATTCAGGCCAATGATCAGAAGATAGAAGACCGGGGGCCAGGCTCCCGGCAAGATCTTTGCCAGGATGGCCCGCGAAGTCCTGCCAAGATCCTTGCTGGATGACCCGGCAAGATCCGCACCCGACAAGGTTCTGTCACCCTGCCTCCGCACCAGCACAGTGACCATCCTGTCATTTGGGTTTTGTCCTGCTTCTGGTTGCGTGGCATGATTCTAGTGGTGAACGGGCTTAAGCGGTGCTGATGGGACGGGCCCCTTTTTCCGTCCCCAAGAAAGTAAAGACACCTAAACGGACACCTAAATGGAGCATTTAATGCGTTTGTTCTAAATCGTTTGTGATAAGTGTGTAAACACTGTAGCTACTTTACACCTCAATGTATGTACCAAACGCCACTGTTGGTGACCTCTTGGACGTATAAAAGGAGGCCCAAGGCGTAGCTACAAAGGGAGGACACTCTCTAGCCTATTCTGCATGCGTAGCTGCTGCTCGAATGTACTATTCATTACGAGCGCTCCTGGAGCTTGGGCTTAAACTTCCACAATAAACTAAAGCAGGAGTAGGGTATTACGCTTCTCAGCGGCCCGAACCTTCGTAAAATTTCCCTTGCATTAATCATTGGATCTGCTCTTTGTGCGTACCTCTCTCCCTGCCGAATCGTAAAGGGATCCACATGATCCCAAAGGTGTCGCACGCCAACAATGGGGAAGCCACTGGACATGGCTCGGCGACGGGAGGTCGAGTGAACGGACGGGGAGGAGTAGTCCAATCTGCCAGAGCACGCACACGACATGCCAGAGGCATAGTCACCACGTGAACAGGGTGATAACTCGTGCTCTGATTGGCCAGGCCTTGTCTGGGCGATGGGTCATTCAACACTGAGTGCCAATGAGGAAGGAACCAAGGGCAGGGCAAAGAAGAGATTTGCACATGACTCCAAATGAGATGAACAGCAAGGGGTTTGTGATGTGGTGAGGAAAATCCAAGAGGAGATAGAGACTGATCTTTGGCATGGTGTTGCATGCTAAGAACACTGTGTTGGCCAAAAATCAGCTCAATTGGAGAAGAAAATATAGCACTTGTTGTACAAGTGACCCCACTGGCCAGATAGGAAGAATTTGATGCTGTGCTCATATAGAGCATTGGATGGAGGTTAAATTTGGAGTAGGATGATAATTTGATCATATGAAAGCACTGTAAAAATTTCATACCAATTGGATACACCAAAATGGTACTTGCTTCACAGTGATCTTTCATGCCCAGAAACTTGAGAAAATTATAGAAGGAAAATGGCTTAATGAAATGATCCCAAATTTGGTGGAGATGAGTGATATGGGCAGGATCATGTCCTGGTAAAATTTCAGCAATAATGAAGCAATATAAAAAATACTTGCTTCACAACCTGAAAATCAGACCAGAAACCAAGATTTGATGGTGTGCTCACATAGATAATGCAAATGAGCTGAAATTTGGTGGAGAGTCATGATTTGGGCATATTGAGAAGTTTGCAAAATTTCAACTCATTCTGATATTCCTAACTGGTACTTCCTTCACCAAGGCTTCCATCTGACACAAACTTTGGAAATTTACTAAGGAAGATTCACTAGGCAAATGGAGTTTAATTTTGGCATGAGTCAATGATATGGATAGGAAAGAGTGCCCAAAAAGTTTGGGGGCAAACAAGCAAAGATAAGTAGCACTCCCTTCTCAAAAAGCCACTTAGGGCAGAATAGGAAAAGAAATATTTGTGAATTATTTTTGAACTAGGCAAGGAATAATTTTGACTTATCTTTGAAAGATATGTCCCAAAGGATTTATGAGAATTATTTGGGAATAACTTGCCTTGTCTTGCAATGAAACTATTAAGATTGGCCGTCTTACTAGCCTTGCTAGTTTCAAGGATTAATGCAGCTTGTGTTTTGAAGTATTGATTGCAAAAAAATAAATAAAAGTTCAAACTGTAAACAAAACTAAGAGAAAGTTGATTCAGGTTTGAAAGCAATAGGGATAGATGGACCGGTATCCATAGTTTCACTAGTGTCATCTCTCCATAAAAGATGGCATGTCATGGTCAACAAATTACACTTTTGTGTCGATTAAATTACGTTTTATGATTATGGTCATACATGACATAATTGCATATATAGACATCATGTCCGGACATCTATAGACTCCTAATCTAACATAATCTATAGTGAATACTGCAGTCCAAGACTCTTGTCCCAAATGCATCCCAAATTATTAAGTAAAGCAAAGTATTGTATTGTTAAGTATGACGACACGATGTAGATACTATATTGTTTCCAACATGTGTTTAAATGACAACTACACAACTATATTTTTATCTTTGGTGGCGACAACACAATATAATAATTTTCCAAATTCTTTCACGGGGTGGATTACTTGCAATATTGAACCCAACTAACATACACAGCTCCCTCTTGGTGATCATTCATCTAAACATGGTCAGTGCAAGACTAATAGATTGGAGAGCATATATGTCTATAAATTATGCAGCAATGAACTCATATGAATCCATGAAAAAATGATATATAAATCTGATCATAAAATGACAAGTCATCACACCACAACAAGCACACCATAAATATTACATCGAATGGATTAGAATCATGTAGAGAAACTCATGTGATCATTGTACTGAAGAACAAGGGAGATCTCGCCATATAGCTAGTTCTCTTGACCCATAGTACAAAGGAAACTACTCACGGGCGATCATGGGGGAAGCAAGGTTGCTGTAGATGGCAACCGTAATGCATTCACCCTTCGGTAGAATACCGAAACAGGCCTTCAGATTGGATCTCGGCGAAAAAGAGAGGTACGACTACGGGAAATGTCTTGATAATTATTTTTAGGTTTTTAGGAAAATATATAGGAAGCGGAAGAAAGAGGCGGTGAAGAGGTGCCCTATGAGGCCTACGTGGCCACCCCTGTCCAGGTGGTAAGAGCGTGTGGGGCCACAGGGGCCCCCACATGTGGCTCTTGTTCTCCTTGGAAGCTTTCAGTCCAAAAACTCTTATTGGTATTTTTCCCTTTTTGAGCTCCCCTTTTTTTAGCTTCATAAAATTAATTTTCCTGAAAAGTCCAAAAATAGCAAAAAAAAAACAATTGGCACTGGGCGCTGAATTAATAGGTTAGTCTTGAAAAAAAAATCAGTGCCAAAATGATATAATTATCCTATGAAACAAGCAAAATTATAGATATGTCTAGGACGTAGCAACCTTCAAAAATGCAAGCTTGGATTCCTTCACGAATGCGGTGCCTTCATGCATGTCAATCAAAGTATCCCTAAAAAACTTTACACTTTCAAGACGACTAATCCTGTTGAACTCTTTAGAAATAAGGACTTGAATAAGATGTCACATGCTTGAACGTTGTGTTGTAGCATCTTCACTTCGTCTAGAGTGGCTTCATGATTCGTAATTTTTTCATGTTGAAAGTATTCACCTAGCAAGCCAACACAAATAATTTTCTAAACAAGGGATTATGAATAAGAATATGCAATCTCATCTTATGATTCCAACAATCAAAAGGATTCTCTAAGGGAGGAACTTGCTAAGCCAAAGAAATGAGTCAACTTACCAAGGATTATGAATAAGAATATGCAATCTCATCTTACGATTCCTACAATCAAAAATATAAAAATAGGGATATGTGCGGTGATAACTTCCTTCACTATATGACATATTATCCTTATGCCAAAGCCAAAGAAATGAGTCAACTTACCAAGGATTCAGTAAGGGAGGACCTTGGTAAGGATACCTTTCTCTGATACCACTTGTAGGATCATTTATTATAGTCTAGATGGGGTGAACAGAACAAAAGCAAATCTTGAGGACATTTTCCCTATTTTTAATTTCTCGACAATGTTATGCATTTGTCGTGATAGCCTAGGAGCACCCTATAAAAGCAAGTCTAATAGAGTATATATAAGTGCATCTAGTGCCTGCTTTGTGGTTTTGGACTATTGATGAAAAAATGGTTAATGGACTAATGTTTTTGTAAGTATACACAGGTGAAAGTCCTTGGAGATTTGGTTTAACCGTCAAATGTGATCCCTAAAAATGTAAGGAAACATTGAATATTTTGACACGCTTGTATGAATAATTAGATGAAAAACTGGATCACGAAGACTTAGTCTTTTCGTAGTTCGTTTCTTCATTTTGAGTCATAGGGAAAACCGTACTGGACAGTATTTCCGAAGTTATGCTCAACTCAAATCTATTTCTTCGACTGAAGACTTTTGAAATCTCTTAAAGCCTAGTTATTTTTATTCAACGTCAGAGATGATATTCTTCGTGATGTTGTAGTTAACGTTCTAGCTGAAGAGTTAGGAAACCAGTAGTTTTGTTCTCCTGCCGCGAAGAATTTGAGAGTTCAAGTTCCGACCGTTGCCGAGTTGGCGATAGCTGCTTAGCGGGCCCGTCCCCTCCAATTGTCATATTAGGACCTTGGGTTGCAAACCCATCTATAAATAGCCGCCCCTCCACCATAATCTAGTTGGCTCCTTTGAGTTAATTGCTAATAACCCACAAGTATAGGGGATCGTTTGTTGTCTTTTTTGATAAATAAGAGTGTCAAACCCAACGAGGAGCTAAAGGTAGAACAAATATTCCCTCAAGTTCTATCGACCACCGATACAACTCTACGCACACTTAACATTTGCTTTACCCTGAACAAGAATAAAACTAGAAGTACATTGCAAGAATAAAACTACGAGTACTTTGCGAGATAATAAAAGTTAGTTGTTTAGTAGAAAGGTTTTTGTCACACAAGAAAGTTATTTGTCCCTAGGCATAACTAGACCATTAATCATTATTGCAATTTTATATGAGGGAGAGGCATGAGCTAACATACTTTCCGTACTTGGATCATATGCACTTATGATTGGAACTCTAGCAAGCATCCGCAAGTACCAAAGATCATTAAGGTAAAACCCAACGATAGCATTAAGTATCAAGTCCTCTTTACTCCCATACGCAACAACCCACTTACTTGGGTATGTGTTTCAGTTACTCACGCCACCCACCATAAGCAAATCATGAATGTATTGCAACACCCTACAGTGGGGATCCCTCACGTTTGCGCGACATGGAGGGCACCATAGGATAGCACCAAAATAAAATAAATAACTCAAACCAATCATGATCATGTATCAACCCATAGGACAAAACGAATCTACTCAAACATCATAGGATAACCACATATCATTGGGAAATAATATATAGTGTTGAGCACCATGTTTAAGTAGAGAATTGTAGCGGGAATAGAGAGGTTACACCACTGCATAAAGGGGGAGAAAGTTGGTGTTCACGGTAGCAAGGTTGTTGATGTAGATCGCCGTCACGATCGTTGCCCCGACGGCACTCCGGCGCCACCGGGGCAGAGGGGGAGAGAGCCCCCTCCTACTTCTTCTTCCTTGACCTCCCCCCTAGATGTGAGGAGAGTTCCCCCTCTGGTCCATGGCCTCCATGGCGGCGGAGGGGCAGGAGCCCCTCCTAGATTGGATCTATCTCTCTTTTCTCTTCTGTTTCGCGTTCTTGTTTTCTGGCCGAAAACTGTTTCTTAAATATTCGGAGATCTGTAACTCCGATTGCGCTAAAATTTTAAAACGATTTTTTTTCCGGATATAAGCATCCTTGTGGCCGAAGAAGAGCCCCAACCGACTTACGAGGTGCCCACTAGGGGGCAGGCGCGCCTTGGTGGTTAGTGGAGGCCGTGGGCCTCCGTTTGCCTTGATTCCACCTCCCAAAAATCACATATATTCCAAAATAATTCTCTGTAAATTTTTATCACATTTGGACTTCGTTTGATATGGATATTCTGCGAAACAAAAAAATGCAACAAACAGGAACTCGCACTGGGCACTTGATCAATATGTTAGTCCAATAAATCATATAAAATGTTGCCAAAAGTATGTGAAAGTTGTATAATATTGGCATGGAACAATAAAAAATTATAGTTATGACAGAAACGTATCAGCATCCCCAAGCTTAATTCATGTTCGTCCTCGAGTAGGTAAATGATAAAAAAGATAATTTTTGGTGTGGAATGCTACCTAGCATAATCTTGATCATATATCTAATCACCGCATGAATATTAAGACACGAGTGATTCAAAGCAATAGTCTATAATTTGACATAAAGACATCAATACTCAGGCATCCCAACAAACAATCATGTCTTTCAAAATATCAATGCCAAAGAATGCTATCCCTACAAAATCATATAGTATTGTCATGCTCCATCTTCTTAACACAAAGTATTTATCATGCACAACCCCGATGACAAGCCGAGCAATTGGTTCATACTTATTAACGCGCTTCCGCTTTTTCAACCCCCATGCAATACATGAGCGCAAGCCGTGGACATAGCACTATGGGTGGAATAGAGTATGATGATAGGGGTAAACATAGAGAAGACAAAAAAAAGTAAGAAAGTCTCACATCGATGTGGCTAATTAACGGGCTATGGAGATGCCCATCAATTTATATCAATGCGAGGAGTAGGGATTGCCATGCAACGGATGCACTAAGAGCTATAAGTGTATGAAAGCTCAAATTGAAAACGAAGTGGGTGTGCATCTAACTCTATAATGAAAAATTCTCACTGGTATATGAAAGTGACAACATAGGAGACTCTCTATATGAAAAACATGGTGGTACTTTGAAGCACAAGTGTGGAATCAGCATGCCCCTTCTCTCTTTTTCTCTCATTCATTTTTTTCTTTTCCTTTTTTTCTTTTTTTTCTGAGGCTCTTTTTGGCCTCACTTTTTTTTCCTTTTTTCTTTTTTTTTGTTTGGAGTCTCATCCCGACTTGTGGGGGAATCATAGTCTCCATTCAACCCGGCAATCCGACCCATGGGTGGCCGCGCCCATGGGCACCCGACCCGAATGGGTAGATTATGGGTCGCCATCTTCACCCATGGGTAAGCCCGATGGGTAACCCGATTAGTCATGGGTAGGGTCTGGGCATAAGGTCCTGCCGGTGGGTCGCCCGATGGGTCGCCCGATTAATTGACATGTGGGTCTCAATATAAAAAGACCCTAAACTAGTGATCTGGTCTCACACTGCCCCATTATTTCCGTATGATACATATGGCTCATTGCTTTTTTAGAACAAATATGACTCACTGCTGCCATTTGCTAGCCGCTCAGTACACAACCCACTTTGATTTAGTAGATCACACAGCCCACTAGTACTAGCACTATAGCACATCACTTGGGCGCTAGCACACTAGCAGTAGCAGGCCCTTGCTGCTCCTTTTTATAGACTGCTCTTTACCTTTTCTATCAGCCCATGCAAATAAGACTACTACAACTACACACACGCTGGTCGGCCGGTGCGTCCGCTTTGAATTAGTACCACCTCGCCAAGGTAGCAAGGAAGGGAGCAGCAGCAAGGCTATAAATATAGCAGGTCATTGTATGTGTGCTACTGCGTGCCTGCCCGATGGGTGCCTGATAGGGTCGGGTAACCCGCCGGTTTCGGGCATGGGTCTGATTTGAGACCCATGGGTAGGGTCGCGGGTGCGTGCTCTGCCCGTTAGTGGACTCGGGCACGGGTCTGGTTGGGGATGACCCGGCCATACCCGACACGACTGCCAGGTTGAGTCTCCATCATCCTTTCCTCACTGGGACATGCTCTAATAATGAATAATGATGATCATCACACTTCTATTTACTTACAACTCAAAATTACAACTCGATACCTAGAACAAAGTATGACTCTATATGAATGCCTCTGGCAGTGTACCAGGATGTGCAATGATCTAGCGTAGCAAGGATATCAAAAAATGGACAAGCCATGGAAATATCATGTTAGTTATCTTACAATCATGCAAAGCAATATGAAAATGAATGCTCAAGTCATAAAAACGGAATGGTGGAAGTTGCATGGCAATATATCTCAGAATGGCTATGGAAATGCCATAATAGGTAGGTATGGTGGCTGTTTTGAGGAAGATATAATAAGTCTTATGTGTGATAGAGCGTATCATATCACGGAGTTTGGATGCACCTGTGAAGTTTGCACCACATCTCAATGTGAGAAAGGGCAATGCACGGTACCGTAGAGGCTAGCAAATTGCGGAAGGGTAAGAGTGCATATAATCCATGGACTCACATTAGTCATAAAGAACTCAAAAGTTTATTAGCCCTCAAAGCAAAGTACTACTACGCATGCCCCTAGGGGATAGATTGGTAGGAAAAGACCATCGCTCGTCCCCGACCGCCACTCATAAGGAAGACAATCAGTAATAAATCATGCTCCAACTTCTTAGAATAACGAGAGACTATACGTGCATGCTTCGGGAATCACAAACCTTAACACCAATATTCTTACTAACCATAACAATTTACTAGTACCTCCCACATATTATCATCTCTATATTGCAAAACTATTGCAAGGAATCAAACATATCATATTCAGTGATCCACAAGTTGTATGTAGGATTTTATGACTAACCATGCAAATGACCAATTCCCCTTGACTCTCTAAATAGATATAAGTGAAGAATGAGGGTTTAATTATTTCTACAAAAGACCATGATCTAATAAATATAAGTGAAGAAAAAGAGCATTCTACAAATAATATTTTTCAATATGTAGAGAAACAGGTAATCCAAACTTTAAATGATATTAGTGAAGCACATGAAGCATTCTATAAAGCCATACTCAAAAGGTATAAGTGAAGTGCATAGAGCATTCTATAAATCAACCAAGGACTATCTCATACCATCATGGTGCATTATTAAAATAAAAAGAAAAGGCACACGACGCTCCAAGATTTACGCATATCACATGAACAAAACAAAAATCGAAACATGCTGATACTTGTTGAAGAAAGATGGGATGCCTTCCGGCGCATCCCCAAGCTTAGATGCTTGAGTATCCTTGAATATTTACTTGGGGTGCCTTGGGCATCCCCAAGCTTGAACTCTTGCCTCTCCTCCTTCTCCTCATATCGATACCTCCTTGATCCTCGAACATTTCATCCAGACAAAACTTAACAAAACCCTCGTGAGATCCGTTAGTATAATAAAGAAAATCACTACTTTAAGTACTGTTGCAAATCCATTCATATTTTATTTTTGCATTATCCCTACTCTATTCTAACTTCTCCATGGCTTATACTACCGATACACTCCATAGTTCCATCAAAATAAGTAAAACAATGCATAAAAAACAGAACATGTCAAAAACAGGACAGTCTGTAGAAATCAGAACTTTGACCATACTTCTGTAACACCAAAAATTCTGAAAAATTAGGAAAAAATAATTTTTTTTGCAGAGAAGTACTGTGTAAAAATTTCAGAAACTTTTGACCTTCCAGTAAAAAATGTAAATTCACGCACTACAGCCAAAGTTTCTGTTTTTGCAGCGCACATACCAAACATGCAATCTAATCATCCTAAATGCAAATCTTGGAACATTATTTTTATAATACAATGTATTTGTACAAGGGTATAATTATTTTTGTTGAAAATTTTCTATAATCAAGGTTCACAAAGTTTCCATGGGCATGAACAAAGTTCAAGGCTAGCTCCCACTTTAATAATGCTCGTCTTTCTCACTTTCACTTTTCTTTTTGAAAAAGCTTTAGGTTCCCCTATATATATATTTTTTAAACTTTATAAAAGCACAAAACAGAATAAAATGACTCTCTAAAACTTCTGGGTTGTCTCCCTGGCAGCGCTTTCTTTAAAGCCATTAAGCTAGGCATAAAGCTCAAGTAATCGATCCACCCGGATCCCAAGGTATATCAAAGTCATATTTAATTAGCAATGATTTATAATTTAGTAGTGAGCACAAAGCAACATATATCATGTAATGACAAAGTCTAACTCTCTTTCTATGCATCGGCATATCATAAAAGAACAATTCATGTACATCAAGTAAAGGCCAATACATAGCATAAAACAGTTTCTTGCAATTTTATCGTGTTGGAAACATAGAGAGGTGGAGATGTAGTTCCTCTCTCATAATAATTGCAAGTAGGAGCAGCAAGCACATGCATATTTATATTCATCAAAATCATCATGTGTAATGGTATAACGCAACCCATCAATATAATCCTTAATAAGAGCAAACTTATTCGATATAGTGTAGTTGGGAGAATTCAAAAAGATAATATGACTATCATGTTTGGGTGCAATAGCAACAATTTTATGTTTAACATAAGGGACTATAGCAAGTTCATCTCCATAAGCATCATTCAAATTGGCATCTTGGCCACAAGTATAGCAAACATCAATTTCATCAAAAAGAGATATATCTAATGAATCCAAGGGATCATAGCAATCATCATAGCATTCATCCTTCGGTAAGCACGAAGGGAAATTAAACAATGCATGGGATAAAGATTTACCCTTATTAGAAGGTGGGCACAGGTGATCAATCCGCTCTTCCTCCTTTTATTCTTCACTCTCCTCCTCATCTTTTTTACCTAATGAGCTCACAGTTTCAGCAATTTCTTCCTCCACAGTTTCCTGCAAAATATTAGTCTCTTCTTGGACAGCGGAGACTTTCTCAATAAATACATCAATATCGAAATTATATTTATAATTCTCATAGCAATATTTAAGTATAGCAAAATTTTCAGGTCTATAAACAGCATCATCATAATCTTCATACTTTTATACAGAGATTCAATCTCATAAGCACCCTTAAAAGCAACAAATTCTTCTATTCGTTCCACATCATAGTAATCATATCTACCATTAGCATAAGAAGCCAAGGTTTCATTATCATTAAATTCACATGAAAAGGGAAGGTGTGGAGCCTTCATCCTAGAGCAACAAGTATAATCATATCTCAAGCATAAATTCCAAGCAAACCATTGCAAATAATCAATTTGATCCCATAAGAGTTTCCTTTTTCAGTCAAGCGATAATCCCTAAAGTATTCACGTTGATCCAACGTGTCTCCCTTTTTGAGTCGCCCCGTCTCCTGGACTTACAGCAAGGGCCCGAAATGCCCGACCGTGCCACGTATGTGTCTTGCATTAGAGGCATGTGACAGATGAACAAATAGCATATTCGGATTCGTTGTATTTTTTTGAGCAATTTTCATATATAAATTATTTTTATCCGAGTTACGAATTATTTTATATGATTTTTTTAAAGTTTTAAACATTTTCTGAAATTTTCTAGAATTGTTTTAAACTCAAATATTAAATTATAAAGTGCAGTCAACCTAGACAACTTTTGACTAGTCAACAGGACGGTGTGGCCCACATGTCATTGGCACATAAATTAACTAGTGTCTAGATTAAAAAATGGGGCCACCAGTCATTGTTTTATTAAACTAAACTAGCACTAGGTTAGTCTAAACTAATCCTATTCTAATTAAACAAGGGCCGGCTACCCACACTCCTGTAGACACACTACACACACTCGCGCGCACACACACACACACACAGAGCATACACACACACTGCACGCACACAGCGCACACACACATGCTTGTCCAGCCGTGGCCAGCGCTGGAGCAGCGGCGGACAACAGCGGCAGCAGGCAAGTACAACAGTAAGCAGCAACTAAGGGCCTGTTCGGAGGGACTCCGCTCCACAACTCTGCTCCTGGAGCAGGTGGAGCTGACCCGAACAGGATAGCTCCGCGGAGTTGGCAGCCTGGAGTGGAGCGAGCTACAGGCATAAGTCACGGAGCGAGGAAAGTGGCACTCCGCAGCTCCTGAAAACGGAAGAGTTTAGAAAATTTATGGAAGGCTGCCACCTATAAGTGAACGTACCGGTTCGTTCTAAGGTATATCACTCGTGCTTGTGCCTTCGCTATCGTACCACATCCCCTTAGCATTGGGCCACAGTCTAGATTATTGGGCTTTAGGCCCAACTCATGAATCGAAGCGAAGCGAACAAGCCAAACAATTTCCCTGCCTCACATGATCGATCGAGGAGTGGGAGTTCGCTCGGAGGAGCCGGAGCACATGATTTGGTGGAGTCGGAGGATTACCGAACAGGCTCTAAGAGTAGCAGTAGCTAGTGACAGCAGGAGCGGCACAGTTAGCAGCGGCAAGCAGTAGCTCAGCCACAAAGCCGAGCAGCAGAGCAGTGAGCACCATCATAGCGGCAAGAGCAGCAGCAATGCGGGTACGCACAGGAGCTCGAGCTCCGTCCATGGCGACCACGGACGAGCGTGGGATTGGCAGCAAACGACACATGTCAAAGGGGCAAAGTGAGCGAATGAGAGGAGGAGCTCACCGCGGAGTTCATGGACATGGTTAGGGAGCACGGGGACGACTAGACGCGACAAGCTCGTCGATGAGATGTAGCGGCCGTGGTGGTTAGTCAGCTCGATGCCGAGCGTATGGCGAGGCCCGACTTGATTCGATAGATGTAGATGAAGGAGACGAGGATGGCAGAGCTCCTGGACATCTTGGCGCGATGAGGGGAGACCGGTGGCCGCGGGATCGATGAGGTGGCGGTAACCTCATGCTCGAGAGACGAAAAAGCTAAAGGGGACGAGCGAGGGAGGAAGAATGGGTGGCCTAGGGTTTGTCTCATGCATCGGGGAGGTTCTTATCCATCTCGGAGGGTCGCTAGATGATCGACACCATGCCAGCGACGGCCATGGAGGCTGGACGGTGGCCACGCTATGCCCTGCCTCCTCTGTTACGGGGCAGGAGAAAGGCCGGTTGTGGGCTGGGCCACAGTGCACTCTTGCACTAGAGCCCAGTTACATAGTAGTTCTTCTACGTTTTTCATTTTCTTTTTTTGCTTTGCATTTTCTCCACTGTTTTGCATTTTAAATTACTACCAAATGATTTTTTCAGAACATGAAACTTTGCACACAAATGCTGTGCAATATTTCAGGGTTGCACAAAAAGTGTAAGGGCATTCGGAATTACCCACAATTACATTTTTTATTTAAAAGGCTCTATGTTACTATCTTTGGCCCACTAAATTGTTCCTAGGGTCAATATGAAATTTTTTCTCATGTTATTTTCCTTACCATAATTACTTATGGATTATTTGCAAAATTATGAACAATTTAGGTTTAATATTTGAAGAAATAATTTCTGCACTTCTATTTAGAATTCAAATTTGAGTTGAATTAATTCTTTAAATGCATTTTAATTATGATGATCATGATGACATGGCACATTATTTTGGTTAATGATATGTCTATAATCTTGGGTTGTCACAGCGTGCCGCCAAGAAATTACCTGTGGAGCCAGGTACCTTTGTGGTCCTTCTGAAGCAACCTTCAATTGCACCATCGACGAGGACACACAAGAGAAGAAAGTTGAATTCTGGCAAGTACTTTCTAGCAGCACTTCCTCCAACCACCGAGGAGGAAGTTGACGGAAACAACCACATGCTTGCAAGTGAGCAGTAGGCTCTGGCAGGGCACGAGGCCCTTGCCGTTGAGACAAGCGCTTCTGCAGTGGAAGAGATGCAGTTAGTCCTTGTTGTTGAGCCACAGGCTCCGGCATGGGCAGAACAGATCATCATTACCTTCAGATAGGTCAACTTCCCGATGAACAAGAAGAAGATGAGAAAGTAGCCCACCAGTCAAGTATGTATCAGTTTGTTGACAACATTCTATACAGAAAGAGGCCAAATGGGGTGAAATTGAAGTGCATCTGTTGAGAAGATGGACATAAGCTGGTGGCAGAGATACATGAAGGGGTGTGTGGCTCCCATATCGGGTCCCGCCCGCTTGTCGGCAAGGTTTTCCGTCAAGGTTTCTACTGGCCGACGGCCCTTCAAGACATAGTGGCTATGGTAACAAGGTGCGAAGCATGCCAGTTCCACGCCAAGAACATCCATCAGCCAGCCCAAGCTCTTCAGACAATTGCTCTATCCTGGCCCTTCTTGGTCTGGGGGCTCGACATCCTCGGTCCCTTTCCCCATGCCATCGGGGACTTTGAGTTCTTGTATGTAGCAATCGACAAGTTCCCAAAGTGGCCTGGGGTACACTACTGCAGGATTGTCCAAACGCAACACTACAATCAGAGACCCTTCGAGGAAACTGTGTGCGATGCATTAATTACAAACGGTGATGTAAAAAACATCAAAAATGATACGAAACATTTGCGATGGCGGAGACATCAATCACGATTCAGATTATAGTTGTTGTGCGATGCGTGGTATACAGTTCACTCCAATGAACTATTTGCGATGAGGCAGGACAACAGAAATTGGCAGCTAGATGAAGGTGTGTGCGATATACGGCATACAGTTCACTCAGATGAACTGTTTGCGATTAGGAACGCCATAGAAACGGTCACCCAGATCAAGGTGTGTGCGATAGAGGGCATACAGTTCACTTGGATGAACTATTTGTGTTGAGCCAAGAGAACAGAAATGTTTCGTGTAAACAAGATGTGTGTGATACGCACCAAACATGTCCGTAATCAGAAACGTCTGCAAAGACCGATAATAACACAGACGATTGCTAATAAGAAGCCATGTGTGTTGTGGGCAAACAATTCCTGGTATACAAATGTCAGCGATTGATGAATTCATCATCGACGGTTTCCCTAGTATGGTCCATGTGCGATGTGGTTGCATACAGAACAACAACATATATACTTATAAGGACATGATTGCATAACCAAATTAAACAGCCAATTACATAGGTGGCTAGTACACGCATGACATTTGCACACACCAAAGTAAACTATTAGATGCATAATTGACTAGGATAAACGATCATCTGATCATCATCTACTTCTTCTTGTGACGCTTGCCACCGCTGCTCTGCTGGTGGCTTGATCTGGCCTCATCGATTTCGGGAAGGAGGGACTCCCTCATGTCAATGATCCGCCTGTGCATCTCGTAGCGTGTGTACACACTCTTGGCCGCGAAACTGAGGTGAGCTTCATCCAGTTGCCGCATCCAGGCCCTGTGCCAGGATACAGGACGTGTTCTGTTGGCATCCTGCTTCATCTTTTTGTAGTAGGGGTCGATGATGGATGAGGCGAGTTCAACCAGGGAGTCCTTCTTTGTGCTGCCCCAGACCTTGTAGTGGTCACGGATTTCGACAAGGTTCTTGCAGGCCAAGCCCCTAACCCTGAGCGCTTTTACATCATCGTTGGTTTCCACCGTAGCGAACTTGTACTCGGTGCTGTTGACAAACCTGGCAAAACGGTTACAAGGCTCTGTGGCCATGTAGTAGTGGTAGATGAGGACATGATGGCGCATGCACAACTAGGCGATAGCAACCTTCTGATCTATCCCGGGATGACCGTCGGTGTACTGGAGGTCGATGCCGACCACCTTGTACTTGTCTCGAGCAAGCAACTGCTCCACGGTATTGATGTAGTCGTCCACCATGGCCGGGTTGATGGTGTACACCACCGAGAGATCCGTCTCCCTCGCGTGGGTCTCCACTTTATGCTCGCCGAACTCCATTGGAGCGCTGCTAGATATCCTCTCTGTATGTGTCATCGTGGGTGTGCTTGTTGTGTTGTGGGGCGCGATCAAAAGGTTGAGGAGACTAAGGTTATAATGGCCGCGGTAATTAATGGGGAAGCCGGACGGCCTGAAATATCGACACGCCCGGATGGCAGTTTTAATTTGTAGCGTGTAACTCCATCGTGCCGCACGTAACTGCATCGTGGCGATGTGCGCGGTGCAAACGCATGAATATGGGGGGCCCAACGTGATCGTGCGCCGGCCCCAACCGTTGGCAGAGCGCGCAGAGGGACGCGAGCAGAGCACCCCGCAGCTGCCTCAACGGTGAGCAAGCATATACATATAGCAGTTGAACACGCAGGGAAAAGCCGTCCATAAGCCGAGCGCGTGGAGGGATACGAGCAGAGCGCGCCGCGCCACCTAACGGTGAGCAGAGCGCACCGAGGGATGCGAGCAGATGCCGTCACAGTGATACATGGCAAATAAGATGAACTGTGCGAGCGATGGCAGAAACATCAAGCACGATTCAAATTAGAGTTGCGTGTGCGATACATGGCATACAGTTGATCCATCCGAGCTGTTTGTGATGGAATAAGCCGTGTGTGTTGTGGGCAAACGCTTGCTGGTATACAATTGTGAGCGATTGATGAATTCATCACCAACGTGTTCTCTAGTGTGGTCCGTGTGCGATGTGATAAGCTCTGTCTGCACAACATCTATGCTCTGTCTATAGAAGAACAACATATATACTTATAACAGGAGATGATTGCAAAACCAAATTAAACATCCAATTACATTATGTAACAAATACCATAAATATGCAAGGTTCAAATTCCAGCATTACAAGGCCCAAATTCAAAGATTACAAGGTTCAAACCATTCTGACAAATCAAATTCATCTTCGTTAGGATCTTTTTCATGCCTTATTTCCGCGAAAGGATCAGCCACCGAGAAGTCATATAACGGCTTGATACAGTGACTTCCGAATAATATGTCATATGAAGTTACAAACTAAAATTCAGCTTTTGCAGAGCCTTTTCCATTAAGCTGTAGACGCCTGCGCTCTTTAGCAAACCATTCACTTCTGCGCACTATATATAGGGCAAACCTCATTACCTTGAGCAACCTTGCTTTCTCAACAAAGAACCTAGCGAATTTAATTTCTGGTGTGGTGCCTCTATACTCATTAAAATTAATTTCTGTGAGATGAAGATCAAGGCATTCAATGGGATTGTTATATTGCCCAACATTTTCTACTTCTGAGCCTGCTAGTATCTGCAAACAAAGACAACATATTAGTGCCTAGCTGCAGATTTGAACACTTCAGGCCTCTTTGATTTGTAGGATTTATGAAATACACGAAAAGAGTGACATGCCACCTTCAATCTTTCATGATTAACATCTCAAAAAATATATGTATTGAAATCCTCCAAATTTCCTTTAGAAATCATTCTACATTTGTCATTGTAATCATGGGTAAAAGTAACAACAAATTGAGCTCCGTTGTGGTTAACAATTAACAGGAAATGAGCATCACCTTGATGTATAGCTTCTTCATGCAAGGAAAGTGTGACACCCCGGTAGTTAAGCTACAGTAATTCCACGCAAAGGATGCCATGTCACCACGATTACTGTTGTTAATCTCGCGTTGATTCAGAACCAATTAAAAATTCAAATTTAAAGTGAACTCAAACATTAAAAGTTTTCAAATGTCAAAACTAAAATGTTCGGAGTGTGACAAATAATCCATAGGTACTATTGCTGAAGAAACCACACTTTTTATAAAATATTCAAATGCCCTAAAGTAATTAAAGCAATGTTTAAAATAATTAGTAACTACTTTCATTTAAATAAATAATTGTAAACTAAGTTAAAATAATGTTGGAACATTTTATCACTGTAGGGTTTATTAAGTTACTAATTTAGAAATAAGTTTTGTAATTTTCTAAAACTATTTTAATAACAAAACTTTTAAAAACAAAGTTAAAGAATAAATAAAAATAAATGCAAAATAAAAACCTAATCTAAAACAAAACAAAAAAAATAAAAAATAAAACGTGGCCCAGCTAACTAACCGGCCCAGCCCCTGGCCTATATGGCCTCCCCGAGCCAACCCGAACCCTAGCGCCCCCACTGCATTCCCCCCCCCTTCCCCTCGCCAGATCCGCCCACTCCCGAACGCCTCCATCGCCGCTGTTGCCGTCGACCTCGCGGCCACCGTCGCCCCCACGCCGAGTTGGGAGGTCCCGCGGATCCACCGTCGTCTGCTTCCTCCTCCTCGTGCACGGGATCAAGCTGGACTGGCCCCGAGCTCCGCCATCGACCTCGCCTTCAACTCGGACCCGACGCCGTTCACCGCCTATTTCCGCTGCCGTCGACCCCCCGAGCCCACTGCCGTTCCCCTACAGCCCCACAGTGAGCTTCCGCTCTCCTCCCTCTCTCCCCTCGCTCGCACATGCCGCTAGCCGACTCCCTCGCCGTGGGCGTGCCTGGGCCCCGCGCTCGTCGCGTCTGCGCCCGTGGCCGCGCGCCCTTGTACCTCGCCTGCGTACTACGCCCGCACGCTCGCAACATCGTCGCACCTCTGCCACTCGCGCGCCGTGTTCCCCGACCGCGCTGTCGCCGCACTGCTCACTGCTGCTTCTGCCGCGGCCGCTGCCTGCAGGTCGCCCCTCCCGCGTGCGCGCCGTGCCGCTCCCGGCCACCCTGCACCACCGCGCCCGCCGCGTGCAGCCTTGCCGCGCGCGCTCCCGCAGCACCCTGCCTCGCCCCGCTTGCCGCTCGCCGCCGCTGCTGCTCTGCTGAAGCTACTGCTACAGTACCATCGATTGGTACTGTAGCGATGGTACTGTAGCAGTGGTAGCTAGCTTTTCTAAAACTGCACTGGTTAGCTCAATAAACAGCCTCAAAATAGAAGCTAAACAAAACTTAACATAGCTAAAATAAATATCTGCGAGTAGTACACTTGACAAGGTTCAATTCTTTCCATTGGACCAGATCCAAAAGTTGCCTAGATTAATTCCTATGAAAATGACAAAAGTCTATGTTCTGTTAACTGGAAGAACTAAAAACAGATTTACTGCCATAGCTACTTTAGAGCAGGAAATAAACAAGTTGCAGGGATCTATCAGAGATGCAATTGATACCATTTTGTAGATCACAGGAAAGTGATCAATATTGGTATAAGGCAATAATTCATAGGATGAGTAGAACACTAGGTATAGCCTCTGGAAAACAGCTAAATGATGTTTAAAACTGAGGACTTAGCAGAATATCGGTAATTTCAGAAAATGCCTAAAACTTCCGAAATTCATAGAAAATAATCCGTAACTCGGATGAAAAAGTTTTATACATGAAAGTTGCTCAGAATTTCGAGACGAATCCGGACAAGCGGTCCGTTCATCTGTCACATGTCCCTAACTACCCGAACATGGAACCGTCCCCCTCCGGTCATCTGTCTGACAAATGTCCGGAACCGGGAAAACATTCCCGGATGGGTTCCCCCTTCCTCGGTGACGTGCAACCTTACGTTAGGTCACACCCGGCACTGCGTTTTGTCATGTCATACATTGTGTAGCACTTGCTTGCTTAGTATTTACTGTTTCTTCCCCCTCTTCTCTCTCGTTAGACCCCGACACTGACGTCGTCCCCAAGACCGATGCAGTTCCGGAGACCGAAGCCACCGTTGACGACCTTGCCCTTGCCGCCGAGCAACCAGGCAAGCCCCCCCTTTTGATCATCCCGATATCGCCCATTCTATTTTCTCATGCTTGCATTAGAATTGCTGCTGCTACTGCTTTACCTATTCTGATGCATAGCCTGTTTATTGTAACCTGCTATTTACCTGCATATCCTAAACTGCTTAGTATAGGCTGGGTAGAGACCTATCAGTGACCCCACTTGTCCCGACTGCCCTGCTGGATTATCCGAAGACCCGATCAACGGGATTGAAGACCAGGCCCCGACACCGCACATCACCACCCCTTAGTTGTAACGACACTGCAGCGTTACTATCGAGTGCCGAGGGTGAAACCTCTTGTAGTACTTCTGATGTTAACTCTATAGAGTAGCTATTTGGTCGTGGTCATCGAGGGTGATTCCTCCTCCACCACTTCCTGTAACGATGCTGTCGTGCAACACATCAAGTGTGAAACCATCGAGGGTGATTCCTCCGAGTTCACCTTGACAGATACATCGAGTGGGAATTCAACGAGGGTGATACCTCGGATTCCTCTGATGTTATGGACACACAGATACTTGAACTTTACACTGTTACTTGGATAGGCGGGTCGACCCTGAGGGGTACCTGCGTGCGACTGAGAGGCGAGTGTTGTGAAGACGGGTGCCTGTGTGGTGCCCGAGTGAGAATACGAGGCGTGGCCGGGCATTCTTGGCCCTTGCAGCAAGTCCTCGAGACGGGGCGACAGGGTCACATCTTTCGTGAGTCTCTGCTCGTTACCGCAAGCCCAAGGTACCAACGATTTGGATATTTGATCCGAGCAGGCCTCTGGCCTAATAGCACTAACCATCACGTGGGCATAGTATGGGCGTTCTGCATCGTATGCATCAGCCGAAAGCTCTGTCAGACGTCTAGTTCATTATGGTGGCACGGACGGACTGGTGCCTTCCTGTAGTGTTGGTGCCTGGCTTCACCGTGTGCGCAACGACCCGGAGGGCGAGGGCCGATGGCCAAGACCCCCTTGCGCTTAGGATGTAGACTGGCGGGGACCTCTCTGCTGAGCTGTAGGTAGGGTTGCGGTGTGTCGTTTGGCCGAGGCTGGGCATGACCCGGAAAAGTGTGTCCGGCCAGAGTTAAGTGAGCGTGGTGGGTAAGTTGGTGCACCCCTGCAGGGAAGAACTAATCTATGCATAGCCGGATCCTCGGTAACGGACACTCGGAGTTGTATCGCGATCGATACAACTAGAATTGGATACTATGGCTCTGGGATTGCTTCTCGCAGGGAGTCGAGAAGGGATCTCAGGACGAGGTTGATGACTATATGGCTCTGGGATTGCTTTCTCGCAGGGAGTCGAGAAAGGATCTCTGGGTGAGGTTGAGACTTAATGATACTACTACTTTATACTATACTAATCTACACTCTTCTAATGCTGCAAGACCGTTGAAGATGCTAGTCTTCGATAGGACTAGGCTTTCCCCTCTATTCTGGCACTTCTGCAGCCCAGTCCACATATACAGCCTCTCTTTGATAATGTTGCATATGTAGTGTAGATCCTTGCTTGCTGAGTACTTTGGATGAGTACTCACGGTTGCTTTGCTTTCTTTTTCCCCCATATCCGTTTGATGCGACCAGATGACAGAGCCCCTGAGACAGCTGCCCCCGCCGACGATCGCTACTACTTCTACCCCTAGGGTGGATACTACTACGAGTTGGCTGATGACCAGGAGTAGGATCGGAGGGTCCTAGGCAGGAGGCCTGCGCCTTTCGATCGTAGTGTTTTCTTTTGCCCCGCCTTCTAAGGGCTTATATGTGTTTTATTTTATATCTATACTCAGATATCTGATGCTTCCGCTGACGCTTGTACGCAAGCTTATGTATTCGAGCCCTCGGGGCCCCTGGCTTGTAATATAAAGCTTGTATGACTTTATTTATTTTCTAGAGTTGTGTTGTGATATCTTCTCGTGAGTCCTTAGGCTTGATCGTGTGCATTTGCGTGTATGATTAGTGCACGATTGAGCCGGGGGCGTCACAAGTTAGTATCAGAGCCGACTGCCTGTAGGAATCCCCCTTTCCAACTCCTTGGCCGAAGTTGAGTCTAGTGGTCCAAAACTAATTTACTAACTTGTTCGTGTGGCTTACGGGCCCACGTCGCCAATTGGGTGGTATTAGGATCTTTTATTCCTCGTCTATACTCTGGGACTCTGATCTCTCTTCTATTCGGGTTAAATGATTTTGTTAACTCTGGCATTAGGATCTCGTAACCACATCCTCCCGGAGAGCCCCTTCACTACAGATGATCGTCTGCTTCATCAGAAGATTCTGAAGTTACTGCTCGAAGTTTCCTGAGACCCTTGTGCCCTTAGTCATTGCAAATCCTTACCACCGGTAATCGCTATGAATAACTACACTTCTTTACCGTTTGTGTCTTCATTCCCAGTTACTCCTTTATGTACGAAATACCCCGAAATACTCCTCATTTATCTGGGAATCCTTTGAGCCAACTATCGTGCAGCTTCTTTCTCACTGTGGTTAATTCCTGACATTACCGGGGATCCATTCATCCCCAGTTGTTCTTGTGTTCCTGAAATATTTCATAATGCTATCTGATCTTTCGAGAATCTCCTGCAGCCTACTGCTTTTGAGGTTCTTCTTACCTGCTTTCATTATGGTTAATTCCAGATGTCTAGTAATCTCATCGACCTCCTTTGTTGCCATTAATTTGAGTCCCTTGATTCATTATGCATGTGACTGCTTGCTATCATCAATTAATTCTTAGAATTCGTCATTCTGACTCAGATGTTATTTTGAACATGAACTGGTTCTCAGCCGATCAATTTGTGATCAATTGTGCCCCTAAGTCTTTTCAACTTATCCATTTTTGATCAGGGCGTCTGCTTCTGATCCCCCAACTTGGAAATCGTAAGTCTTTTGAAGTTAAGCCTCGAACTATTCTTATAATCCCATAACCCGACGCGCTTGCATCCTTCTAATTGAGTACCGATACTCCCAATCGCATCCCTTTGCGGTCCACCAGATCTTTTGGTGGATCATTATCTGATAGTGTCCTCCATATCCCATAACCTTGTTAGTTATTCCCCTTGATACATATTACATTCGGTAAATTGTACCATCTGCTTTGACTTCCATATCCTGCTTTCGACTCGCATCCCTTGCTTTGGTTGCTGGTTGTATAGATTCGTAAAATTCCGATAGGTTGAACCTATGTCTTCCCTAATCCGTGTGAACTCAAAAGTTATGCGAGTCATACCGGTGCTTCACCAGATAAAATTTTCAGCACTACAATTTTTTTGAAATGAGAAGTGAATGGAAGGTTATGCATGGAAGAAGTGGGAGTCGACCTTGAACTTTTGCGTTCATGCCCATAGACACGATGTAGAATCTATCATGGAAGCTGCTCGTAAAAATAATTATTTCCTTGGTACTAATTCATCTTGTACCGATGAATTGATCCTTTGCAATCGTGCGTTCAGACATAATTTCTCCTTTTCGAAGGATTCCATTTCCGGACAAGTTGAAATACTTGTCTTCTGCAGATCATTTTACCTGCCCAACCTCGATCTTGATCTACCTTCACGTATTACCCCCCCCCCCTCCCCCTACCGTCTTGAGGATATCATCCTATTGTACCACGTCCTATGATTTTTTTTTTCTGATGGAGTGATACTTTTCCCTGTCATAGTCACTCCATGGGTTCTGGGTTGTATTCAAACCGAGACCACAGAACAATGAATCGATTCCACTCGATGATTCAGCACTCCTAGTACTTTGTTGCTGGGGAGTTGAATACCCCATCACATCATTCCTAGCCTGATCGGCTATATCATTATCGTGCTAAATTTTAACTGTGCTACCTGGTCCTTGTGCCAGGAGCAACTTCCGACGATGAGCTAACTTACGTCGATTTTCCTCATCTAATCATTTCACCTCGAACAACAAGCTTGACTTCGAGCTTGTGACGAATCCGCGGTTCTCATAGCCTTTCACTTCATCCTTCCTTTTGCTTGATGTCGTCGCTGCTCGATGGCATCTTCATAGAGTCTCTCGACAAAATTTGTCATGATCACCGTCAACACTTTGGCTTCTTCAGAGATGTCAATTAAACTCATGGCTAAAAATACCATCCTTGCCCTCGTTGATTTGCGATACCATCTACAACATCCTTGACTTCCTCTCAACACAGACTTGATCATGTGTTGGTCATACCTTGAGTTCCTTGTTATCCCTGGAACTATTTCTTGAGTATTTCTTGTGATCTTCAAATGCAATCTTTGCTTGAAACACCATGTTACTGCTACCTCGAAGCATGACTATGGTATTCCGAATATCATCGAGAACATTGAAAGCGCAATGCTAAATGCTTCATGATCAATTGTCCAAACACCGTTGTATGGGTAATATCATGAAACTTTCCTCGCCCCTTTTATCTACATACTTTTGAACTTGTTGTCCTATCATGTATATCCTGCTCCACTTTTCCTTGAGCATGATGTACTCCCAATTCTTGTGTGTAAACACATTTTCCTTTCCATTGGTTTGTTTAACCTTATCATGATTTATATGATCTAAGCAGAAATAATTCCCTGCTTACATAACACCCCGATGTACAACCTTCTCAGTGAGACTCTGTTACTAATGTTGATGACATTCCGGTAACCACCGATGGACGAGAACTTTGCCTATTGGTCCGCCTCATTCAATGAGCAGGAAAATGGTTCTCTTCGTCCCTCGCCCTTGGTACCGAGGTTGTTGCCGACATAACCGACAAACTATCCTCTGACATGCCTTGCTTACGTGATCGTGCGAGATGTCACCGCCCTTCCTACTTTTAACCCACATGGTGGGCCATAACCCACAGTTCCACAGGATCGAAACCTGACTCTCCTGTACACCCCCTGTTCCCAAAGTTATTCCTCGCGCGTGGCCTTGTATGTAATTCACGTGTCACCTTCCGATGAGATCATCAATTCTGGTATCAGACACAATACTTATTCCCGTTGCTATGAACCCCTTTCACGCCCTGTTTCAGGCACCGAACGATTGCCTACCCGCTCGAAACTTCTCATGATACCTCCTTACTTTGCTCTCGATATTTTCCAAGCTTTCAATTCGAGAGTTACTTTCCGCCACCTTCCCTGTTGTTATCGACCAGATAGTCAACCATGCACAGGCCTGTTCTCCCTGAATACCCACCCTTTATTCTTTCGTAAGTACGATGGCGATCCTGAAGAAAAGAAGGACGACTTCACCATGATGACCTGAAGCAGAGAAATGAAGACGTCAACGGAAGGGATCGACTTCTTCGAGAAGGGCAGCCAAGAACCAAAGGATCCATTAGAATTTCGTACCCTGAACTTTCCCCCTACTCCCCCTCTTAAATCTCGGGACGATATTTCTTGTAGTGGAGGAGATTTGTGACACCCCGGTAGTTAAGCTACAGTAATTCCACGCAAAGGATGCCACATCACCACGATTACTGTTGTTAATCTCACGTTGATTCAGAACCGATTAAAAATTCAAATTTAAAGTGAAGTCAAACATTAAAATTTTTCAAATGTCAAAACTAAAATGTTCGGAGTGTGACAAATAATCCATAGGTACTATTGCTGAAGAAACCACAATTTTTATAAAATATTCAAATGCCCTAAAATAATTAAAGCAATGTCTAAAATAATTAGTAACTACTTTCATTTAAATAAATAATTGTAAACTAAGTTAAAATAATGTTGGAACATTTTATCACTGTAGGGTTTATTAAGTTCCTAATTTAGAAATAAGTTTTGTAATTTTCTAAAACTATTTTAATAACAAAACTTTTAAAAACAGAGTTCAAGAATAAATAAAAATAAAAACCTAATCTAAAACAAAACAAAAAATAAAATAAAAAATAAAACGCGGCCCAGCTAACTAACCGGCCCAACCCCTGGCCTATATGGCCTCCCCGAGCCAACCCGAACCCTAGCGCCCCCATTGCATTCCCCCCCCCCTTCCCCTCGCCAGATCCGGCCACTCCCGAACGCCTTCATCGCCGCTGTTGCCGTCGACCTCGCGGCCACCGTCGCCCCCACGCCGAGTTGGGAGGTCCCGCGGATCCACTGTCGTCTGCTTCCTTCTCCTCGTGCACGGGATCAAGCTGGACTGGCCCCGAGCTCCGCCATCGACCTCGCCTTCAACTCGGACCCGACGCCGTTCGCCGCCTATTTCCGCTGCCGTCGACCCCCCCGAGCCCACTGCCGTTCCCCTACAGCCCCACAGTGAGCTTCCGCTCTCCTTCCTCTCTCCCCTCGCTCGCACATGCCGCTAGCCGACTCCCTCGCTGTGGGCGCGCCTGGGTCCCACGCTCGTCGCGTCCGCGCCCGTGGCCGCGCGCTGTGCACGAGCTCGCGCACCCCGGGCCGCAGTCCCCGCGCGCCCTTGTACCTCGCCTGCGTACTGCGCCTGCACGCTCGCAACATCATCGCACCTCTGCCACTCGCGCACCGTGTTCCCCGACCGCGCTGTCGCCGCACTGCTCACTGCTGCTTCTGCCGCGGCCGCTGCCTGCAGGTCGCCCCTCCCGCGTGCGCGCCATGCCGCTCCCGGCCACCCTGCACCACCGCGCCCGCCGCATGCAGCCTTGCCGCACGCGCTCCCGCAGCACCCTGCCTCGCCCCGCTTGCCGCTCGCCGCCGCTGCTGCTCTGCTGAAGTTACTGCTACAGTACCATCGATTGGTACTGTAGCGATGGTACTGTAGCAGTGGTAGCTAGCTTTTCTAAAACTGCACTGGTTAGCTCACTAAACAGCCTGAAAATAGCAGCTAAACAAAACTTAACATAGCTAAAATAAATATTAGCGAGTAGTACACTTGACAAGGTTCAATTCTTTCCATTGGACCAGATCCAAAAGTTGCCTAGATTACTTCCGATGAAAATGACAAAAGTCTATGTTCTGTTAACTGGAAGAACTAAAAACAGATTTACTGCCATAGCTACTTTAGAGCAGGAAATAAACAAGTTACAGGGATCTATCAGAGATGCAATTGATACCATTTTGTAGATCACAGGAAAGTGATCAATATTGGTATAAGGCAATAATTCATAGGATGAATAGAACACTAGGTATAGCCTCTGGAAAATAGCTAAATGATGTTTAAAACTGAGGACTTAGCAGAATATCGGTAATTTCAGAAAATGCCTAAAACTTCCGAAATTCGTAGAAAATAATCCGTAACTCGGATGAAAAAGTTTTATACATGAAAGTTGCTCAGAATTTCGAGACGAATCCGGACACGCGGTCCGTTCATCTGTCACACGTTCCTAACTACCCGAACATGGAACCGTCCCCCTCCGATCATCTGTCTGACAAATGTCCGGAACCGGGAAAACATTCCCGGATGGGTTCCCCCTTCCTCGGTGACGTGCAACCTTACGTTAGGTCACACCCGGCACTGCGTTTTGTCATGTCATACATTGTGTAGCACTTGCTTGCTTAGTATTTACTGTTTCTTCCCCCTCTTCTCTCTCGTTAGACCCCGACACCGGCGTCGTCCCCGAGACCGACGCAGTTCCGGAGACCAAAGCCACCGTTGACGACCTTGCCCTTGCCGCCGAGCAACCAGGCAAGCCCCCCCTTTTGATCATCCCGATATCGCCCATTCTATTTTCTCATGCTTGCATTAGAATTGCTGCTGCTACTGCTTTACCTATTCTGATGCATAGCCTGTTTATTGTAACCTGCTATTTACCTGCATATCCTAAACTGCTTAGTATAGGCTGGGTAGAGACCTATCAGTGACCCCACTTGTCCCGACTGCCCTGCTGGATTATCCGAAGACCCGATCAACGGGATTGAAGACCAGGCCCCGACACCGCACATCACCACCCCTTAGTTGTAACGACACTGCAGCGTTACTATCGAGTGCCGAGGGTGAAACCTCTTGTAGTACTTCTGATGTTAACTCTATAGAGTAGCTATTTGGTCGTGGTCATCGAGGGTGATTCCTCCTCCACCACTTCCTGTAACGATGCTGTCGTGCAACACATCAAGTGTGAACCCATCGAGGGTGATTCCTCCGAGTTCACCTTGACAGATACATCGAGTGGGAATTCAACGAGGGTGATACCTCGGATTCCTCTGATGTTATGGACACACAGATACTTGAACTTTACACTGTTACATGGATAGGCGGGTCGACCCTGAGGGGTACCTGCGTGCGACTGAGAGGCGAGTGTTGTGAAGACGGGTGCCTGTGTGGTGCCCGAGTGAGAATACGAGGCGTGGCCGGGCATTCTTGGCCCTTGCAGCAAGTCCTCGAGACGGGGCGACAGGGTCACATCTTTCGTGAGTCTCTGCTCGTTACCGCAAGCCCAAGGTACCAACGATTTGGATATTTGATCCGAGCAGGCCTCTGGCCTAATAGCACTAACCATCACGTGGGCATAGTATGGGCGTTCTGCATCGTATGCATCAGCCGAAAGCTCTGTCAGACGTCTAGTTCAGTATGGCGGCACGGACGGACCGGCGCCTTCCTGTAGTGTTGGTGCCTGGCTTCACCGTGTGCGCAACGACCCGGAGGGCGAGGGGCGATGGCCAAGACCGGCGGGGACCTCTCTGCTGAGCTGTAGGTAGGGTTGCGGTGTGTCGTTTGGCCGAGGCCGGGCATGACCCGGAAAAGTGTGTCCGGCCGGAGTTAAGTGAGCGTGGTGGGTAAGTTGGTGCACCCCTGCAGGGAAGAACTAAACTATGCATAGCCGAATCCTCGGTAACGGACACTCGGAGTTGTATCCCGATCAATACAACTAGAATTGGATACTATGGCTCTGGGATTGCTTCTCGCAGGGAGTCGAGAAGGGATCTCAGGACGAGGTTGATGACTATATGGCTCTGGGATTGCTTTCTCGCAGGGAGTCGAGAAAGGATCTCTGGGTGAGGTTGAGACTTAATGATACTACTACTTTATACTGTAATAATCTACACTCTTCTAATGCTGCAAGACCGTTGAAGATGCTAGTCGTTGATAGGACTAGGCTTTCCCCTCTATTCTGGCACTTCTGCAGCCCAGTCAACATATACAACCTCTCTTTGATAATGTTGCATATGTAGTGTAGATCCTTGCTTGCTGAGTACTTCGGATGAGTACTCACGGTTGCTTTGCTTTCTTTTTCCCCCATATCCATTTGATGCGACCAGATGACGGAGCCTCTGAGACAGCTGCCCCCGCCAACGATCGCTACTACTTCTACCCCGAGGGTGGATACTACTACGAGTTGGCCGACGACCAGGAGTAGGATCGGAGGGTCCCAGGCAGGAGGCCTGCGCCTTTCGATTGTAGTGTTTTCTTTTGCCCCGCCTTCTAAGGGCTTCTATGTGTTTTCTTTTATATCTGTACTCAGATATCTAATGCTTCCGCTGACGCTTGTACGCAAGCTTATGTATTCGAGCCCTCGAGGCCCCTGGCTTGTAATATAAAGCTTGTATGACTTTATTTATTTTCTAGAGTTGTGTTGTGATATCTTCCTGTGAGTCCTTAGGCTTGATCATGTGCATTTGCGTGTATGATTAGTGCATGATTGAGCCGGGGGCGTCACAGAAAGCATCTAAGGAATTTAACAACTTCATCCAGATCGGGGCTGATAGATTGTAGTGCCAAGATCTTCACTGCGCACCGAGGCCGGGTCAAGCTTGTGGGAATCATTTTCAGGATGACAGGCAAACATAGATCAACAAAAATTAGATAAAATGTGTTGTCCAATAATATATAAGAAGAAGAAGAAGACTATTGTACCTGAATAGATAATGATCCAGTAACAAGTTCGTTGAATTCAACACACGAATAGCCCAAAACTGTCAATTTCGGTGTGTGATTAACCCTGATTCTTGTTGCACCTAATTTATCAAGTACATACAATCTCTCAAGGAAAGGCACATTCGCAATGACCATATCGTGAAACACCTCAACTGACAACCTTGGGCGGCGCCAGGAATGCACATAAAGTGTACGGTCATTCTTCAAGGTGATGTGGAGGCTACTGAACCCATCCATCGCCTGAAGACGAAGGTACTTGAGCATTGTACAGCCAATGAGGAGGCGCTCCAAATCCTCCTTTGAGATGCGGACGGCCATGAGCTCGAGGTTCTTAAGTTTAGGGAGATGAAGAGCATGCGCGGCATCAATCCGGTGGAAAAGGCACTGCCTGAATGTAGCGTGGCGCAGCGTGGGCGCGAGGCGGAGCCCGGACGGCGGCAGTGAGCAGGGACATCCAGCATGAAAGGTGAGCTCCTTGAGCCGATCTAGGGATGGGGATAGGAACCAGTAGTGAAACCTGGGTTCGGCCTTGCAGTTGGAACTGAACTTGCCGGTAGCAAGGCGTCTGACCGGCCCAGGGTGCATGGCGAGGATGTGGGACGATGCGTCCAAGCATTTGCGCTCCCTGCTGCAGAGCTTGTCATCGTTGATGATGTCTAGGGGGTGGAGTGCCAGAGGGGGCACCTCCGTCGGGAGAGGAAAGTGGTCCGCACACCAGATTTGATGGGGAGGAGGGATATGATGGTTACCAACATCTCGTCAGGGAGGCTGCTGATGAAGTCCATGCTCATCGGAGGCTCTTGCGGTTCTGGCTCGAACCGCCACCGCTTGTTGGCCGGCTCATCCTCCATCTCGCAGTAGGCGGTGATCCTCGGTGGTGGTGCTTGTAGATGAGAATGGAGGACTGTTCTACGTACCTTCCCGAGGCAGCCGAAGAAAACCCAGCAATAAATTGGTAGCATTTGTGGCTCGGTTCTCGGTACGGTGAGCCTGCAAGGCGGACTACTCGCAGTCGTCCTGTCTAATCAAACAGCTGCCCGCGGTAGTAAATGGTTAGTTGAACGCCCACGGTTAGAATAATACCACCGTTTGCAATAATAACGTGGCAACAATTTGTTCCGAAATGCCTAGAAAAATCAAATAATGTATAAAAGGGCAAAACGAACCCTAAATAATTTCATATTTTTAGCACGACACTCCTATAGTTCCATGTTGCCTCTGTAAAATAAATCAAGGCGGGAAGAGACAGTTTATGTTGTTTCGCACACAGAGGTGATAAATTCCCTCTCAGAACCATGAGGCTTCTTGAGAGAAGCTCCGGTTTGTACGAAGTTTATACCAAAACTTGTCCCAAATTGGAATTTTTTTGGCATCACAGCATGTTGGTGCCATGTCATAACACCATGCCAAGTTTCATGATTTTCAGGAGAGTTTTGGATTTACAGTAATTTAAAACCAAGTTTCTCAATGTTTACGGCCGAGTCGACACCACCTTGGATAGGCTTTTTCCTCATGGGTCCCAAATGTCAGAATCCAAATCTGTCACTACCATGCAACTTTTCTTATCAAGAATTACATCACATTTGGTGTGCTAGCTGAAAATAAGATTGTGGGTGCTAGCGAGCACTAAGCACTTGCGGGTTCTGTAATGAACAATGATCTCTAGGAGCCCGTGAGAGTGATGTTCTTTCCCTATATTGTGATTGCTTATAATATTTCTGTCTTAATTAAAGAAATGGCAAGCCATTGGCCCAGTATGAATGAAAATATGGGTCAAAGCCGAGTTGAAAAGGGCAACAATATCTAACTCCATCTTACAAACGGTACAAAAGCACGAGGATTAATTGTTCATTAGGTTTAGACAAAACCTAGATTAAACAGGGCAACAACATCTAACTACACCAAAGTTTTGGGTAGTCACAATCAAATGGATCGGTCTGATCCATAAAATCAAGATCCCGTGCCAGAAATTCTACTCGTACATGAGGACAAGTTGTTGTACATGGAAGCCGAGCACGTTCAGAAGCCCTTTTGTCCACCTGAAACTTCTTTTTATGTTGTTCAACACTTGCAGCCATGAGAACTTTTTTTGTTAAACTTAATCCTCACGGACAATAGTGCCCTCGCATTCAACATGAAGAATGTGAGAAAGCTAGTGTTTTCATGGTTGGACGCATATCCTTCCAGCATTACTATCATCAAGCGAATGTCATGAGATCTGAGAAAATCCCGGTGCTTCTTCAGCCATCGATTGGTTATACCTTTTTCTCCGTGTGTTAGTGCCTAAATAGAGATGAAGATTGAAAACAATTAATGTCTAAAAAAGAGTATGTCGAAAGAGCGATAGCTGAATGATTAATTATAGTACATTATATATGGGCTTTCAATGTGCGTGAAATCATCACCTTTATATACAAATTCTCTACACATGGAAAGCATTGTAGCAAGCCAATAATCGTGCTCAGGTCAAAACACCACATACTGATATATAAGGTCTTGACAGAATCCACCACCACTGATAGGATGGACAAGCCCTTCATTGAGCATAGAACATAATATTAGTACCAAAAGTGTACTCCAAGATGATACTTAACTTATGCGCACAAATGAAAAATGCAGATTACAAAAGAGTACGTGGATAATATACATCATCTGCATAAGTGTGGAGCCAAACACCATCTTGAAACATTTAAACAGATCACAAATTGCACCCAAGGTATCCAATTTAGGCACAGAGACCACAGTCATTTGCAAAGGTGCTAAACAAGAATCAAGGAGCAACCTTTCAAGTGAAGGGGCATCTTTGATGATGAGCTCCTGTCCTAAAAAACAAATTCCCATGCTTACAAGATGAGGCAACTTTATTTTGAGACAACGGATATGAATTTCTATTCCAAAAACAAGTAGCAAGCGCTCCAGGGCAGGGCAGCTGGAGTGGATGATGTTGTGCAGTGCGGCCTCTGACAGATCAACCATCACAAGCGCAAGTTTTTTTAGCAGTGGGAGTCAAAGCATTTGTACCAGATTGTCTGCTAGATGGCACCGGGCGAAGGTGGAGGTGTGGAGAGAGGAGGAGAACCACGAGATGGACATCGGTGGTGAGGGCACATATACATCGGTTTGTGGTATGTTACATTAATAGTCATGGTAGAACTCAACTTGCTTGAGTTTTTCAAATTGACGGGATGTCAGCCAGACGTCCAGCATGCAGGGTATGTCCAGCAGGTAGCATGCCGGGATGCAGAGGTGTTGAACGGAGCCCTGGTGGGAGGAGATGATGGCTCCGGGGAGTTTAGAATCATCATCGACAGATAGCTGACGACAATCAAGATTAAGAGGCGCAACGCGCCATAGAGTGCGCCACCGAGATTCCAGGACTTGTGTGCGGAAGCCATCCTTGGTGGGGAGAAGGGAGATGATCTCCCCAAGGATGGCGTCCGGAAGATCGTTGATGCGGTCCGCCCAAGATTCTACGGGTTCCTCAGATCCAGGGGTGTGGCCGCTTCTGCCCGCGCTGTCGGGTGCAGCATCTACAACTAGTGTCGCCGCTGGCCGGAGCCTCATCAGTGTACATACCGATCTGGAGGGGGAATTGGCACAAACATATATGTAGGACATTAAAAATCATCTCAAGATTTGTAAGAAAAATTTTGGCACAAACATATATGTAGGACATTCAAAATCAATTCTAAAGATCTAGAAGAAAAAAATGGCACAAATATATGTACGACAATCCAAATCAATTCTCAAGATCTAGCTACGAATTATTAGCACGAACGCTAACCGTAGTCAGATTATTAGCAAAAAATTCATTTGTACAGAACAAACAATTAATCACTAACCATAGATACCATTCAAATAATCAATACACTAGACGGATCTAACGAATCTTACTCTGATTTCATGGACTGGGAGAACATAACCATAGGATTTCTATTCCAAAAAAAGAACTGGGGGCTAACCAGTTTTTCATCGGAGTCGGAGTCGTTGCTGGAGTAGTTGTGGACCTCCAGCTCCGGCTGGGGAGGCACGACGGCGCCGAGGAAGTC
Source organism: Thinopyrum elongatum (assembly GCA_011799875.1). Lineage (NCBI taxonomy): Eukaryota > Viridiplantae > Streptophyta > Magnoliopsida > Poales > Poaceae > Thinopyrum > Thinopyrum elongatum. Next base: position 162,584,215 of record CM022297.1, on the reverse strand, counting down.
AAGGTCGCGCTGCTGCCCGTGCGAGAGCTCGTCGGCGGCGACCGCAACCTCTGTGCCGAGCTTCATGCATTGCGCGGGTGCTTCACCAGCCCCGGCGTCGCCACTCCCTTTGATGTGCGCTTCGGTGGCAACTTCATACACTCCAGGCGGTGGTGACAACTGTGGACGGGGGGTGCGGCCGCCTATTATGACCAGTGACCGGGTGCGCCATTAATATGGAGCAGTGGAAGCGAGGTGGGCGGTGGTCTAAGGGCTGGCTCGCCTCCCGGTGAGCCTGCGCAGCGGACTGCTGGCATGCCTACCATCATTTCACACAGCTACTTGACACTATGTAGCGACTAACGACGCGCATGCCTCCCGGTCCGCCTACACGGCGGACTGCTCACATGCGTCTCGTCAACTCACACATGATTGTACGGCAGACGGGACGCGTGGCAGCACGTATTATATTGATTTTCCTTTTTGATGATTAATTCTGCCGCTTTATTGCTTAACCGAGGGACGACCCGTACATTGTTGGCCTAACGCACACGGTTCGAATAAAGAGTTCATTTGCGATATTCATTCCTAATTATTGATAATTTCCTGTCTGTAAGAAGATTATGTCAAAACTTGTCTCAAATTTGACAAAGAAATATAATATCACAGTCTATTGGTGTCCATATGACACCACGATAAGTTTCATGAATTTCAACTTAGTTTTGGATTTATTGGATTTTAAAATCAAGATTATCGATGTTTGAAATTTCTTGCATGGGGACTAAACATGCACCCAGGAACACGTACACATGATTTTTCAATCCATTTTGGTGCACTATCACGGGTCTCATGTAGCTGAAATTTGATTTTTGCATATTAAATCCCTAGGAAATCAATCAATGTATAAAAATAGACGAATGATCTCTGGGTTTTTTTTCAATGTTTAACACTAGACTCCTTTGGTCGCATGTTCGCTGTAGAAAAAGTTTGACATGCATCTTTGGGCCACATGCACGCGGTGGTCCTAGGACACTCACTCGCGTGTGATGCTCTCTGTGGGCCCGCGAGGTCGTCGTCCATCACTATGACCTACAGCGAGAGAGTTTAATTTGACCAACAAGGATGGTCATTTTTTTTGTGTTACGTAGGTAGGAGTATATATATATAGTACGCGTCGAAGAGGGTGGGGGCAACATATACTACGCGTCATATAGGACAGTCACTCGCATGTGATGCTGTTCGCACATGAACACGTCACCGTGTACCCTCGATGCTGAGGGTGATGCACCGCAGCTCACGTCGAAGGAGACCCGTTCGGAAGTGCAGTACGCAAGCAATCCGACGGGCGTTTTTGAGGACCCGACACTCCACACGCCCTGGAGGGATCCCGTCTGGGCGCGCGGAGGCTATGGCCTGCCCTAGGTCAACCTGACCGCCCCTAGAGCCTCGTGGATTCGCAGCCCTCCATTGCCGAAGAACGAGAAGAAAGATACAAGGGTAGAGGATAGATGAACACAAAAAAGTAGTAGATGTGTTGATCGATTGTGTGTTGTTCAATCGACCATCATCTCTCATCTATTTATGAGGCGGTTGGACTTCCCGTACAAGAAAAGGACGCTAAATCACGTCCAAGTCTTTACAAAATTAACCGAACTCGGATTTAGGTAAGTCTGGGACAACAGTTTGGTTTTAGATCCCACAGGCCACAAACGACATCGGATGAAGATGAGCCGAAAAGCAAATTAGACCGTTTCAACGAGATGAACAGCTTTTGTGTTGAATGTTTTTGCATTCGAGGCCGTCTTGTGGGCCGAAACGCTTGCGCAATATAAACAATTGGTGGTGTTACCTATGAGACACATGTCTGATTGGGCGCGCCTCTTTTTGCCTGGCCGTCGGGCTGCACTCGAATGGCTCTAACTATTGCATACGATCTCGGATTGAGATGGTTTTTACATCAAAATCGATCGTTTCAACGAGAAGAAGATAATCCGTGTAGAACATTTTCTCATATGAGGTCGTGTTGGGGGCTTAATCGGCCAAACTGTACTCTGAATATAAGAGCTTAGTACTTAGGACATAGTTTTGGCCTTCGAGATGAAATCGGATGGAGATGGCCCAAACTTTAAAGATGTTCATGCCGACTATACGAAACTTTTTCATGTAGATCACTTCTCCATTTGAGGCCATCTTAGTTAAGTTCTTGACCATGCCAAAATCTGGTGTCAACACGTGCCCCCCTGTTTTTCGGCAAAACTTGTGTGCCGAAAAATAACTTGCACGGAGTTTGTTCTAAGGATGATGTCAATACTCCATCGGCCATTTGCAAGTTTTTAGGATGATAAGTATATATCGGCCACTGCTTGTTTGAACCTCTTGATGCAAACTTGGGTGAAAACTTCTCAACTTCTATAACAATCCGGTGATAAAGTTCCATAGATATGTATCTCAAAACCATCCTCTGAACCATATTGTTCACCCTTTTGCTAGGATTTTGCAGATAATCACGAATGAACTTCTTCCAATCCTTGCTTTGCCTACATAAAAGTTTCATTAGTGGCTGAAGCGATGTGCTCCAATTCGGCCTTACCTACGTTGGCGAGAATAAGCATCCGCTATTGATTGATATATGCAATACACCATGATCAACATAGTAGTCGGATGCTTGTTGTGCCAACTCATTTCCTCTTCAATTTTCATGTCCAGATATATGAGCAATATTAAAGCAACCCAAGGTAAATTTTACATCTAGACATACCTCAAAATAAATTATAAGTGATTCGTCGAAACATTGATAACCCTTGGATATTTGTTGCACTTCTCATAACGAATCACCGAATGCCTCAATATGTGTAGCATCTATGGCAACCAAAGGCTTGTCTTGCTTTCCAATCGAACTAAGGACGATGTTCGGATACTACACCGGCCATGCCTTGACATATTCTTAGGACGATAGATAAATATCGGCCATTAACATAAGGTCCATGTAAACTTCATCCACCAAAGCAAGTATAGCCGAAATAAACAAATGAAATGACAAATCAAATATTTCGGCCCTTTGGATCAGCAATAAACTTGTAGCTAATCAAATATATAGTGATTTGGTAATACCCTTTCATGATATAAGAAAGTATATTGCATCCTTGGATCTAAATAGGCCCATGGAGGGTGACCGATCGTACCTGGGGATGAATTCCATGGCAAAGACATCAATGGCATGTTTGGTGAATATGGATGATGTGCTAACTGAAGATTTTGATGGGGTGATGCAAACCTTCTGCATAATTCTTTTTGGCTTCCATCCTTCTCTTTCTTCACTTTTCTTACACTTGTTGCAATAGAAGGTTGCACATCATTTTTATTTTGACTGCTCCTCTTGGGAATCCATGCCATGTTCTTCTTTTTCAGCTCTTGTGCACTAAGCTTTTGTAATTCCTTCCTTTGCCAATACGATAAGTCGAGTGGGCACCTCAGATGTGATTCTATTTCAACCAATGGCAACTCTTTTTTGGCCTTATGCACCCTCAACTTCTTTTCTTCAGATTTGTCACTTGATTGATTCATCTCATTGTCTTTAGTATCCAATGTCAACAATTTAATTGGCTCTTTATCCTTTAAGACCAAATATGAAGTAGCACACTTATGACCATCTTTTTTTAATGCGATAGACTTTCTCAACCACCTCCTTATTCTTCCTTGTGCTCCGGACCGATTCTTTTGGAGTGAAACGATCTTTAACATATGATTGTTTATTGAACGTGGGCCTTTTTGGAGCTGCATAATCTTTGTGAGACGGTCTAAAATAAGATGGAAAATGTGCACTTGAATCATACATGTCCCATGGTGAATATGGATAAAAATTAGCACAGGGAGGTATCCATGGCACTGGCATTGGCGGCCCAAAATAAGGATATGAATATGTTATATTGAAATTTTCCCTTTCCCAATACCGGCCATCAGATTTGCACCTTGGGGGTGATCTTGACGCTTTTGAATTACTTGGCCGATAAGCAATTTTCTCCTCACTTATCTTCTGATATTTTTTCCAATAGTTGCACGAAAGTGACTTTCGGCTTTTTACCTGTGTGCTTACCTCGGCCTTTGCTTGCATCGATCATTGGATTTTCTTGTTGCCCCCCAGTACTTGGCGTCTTCATTGCAACTTTGATGAATTTTTGCCCTCAAGAATATTGTCATTGTGCTCTTGAACAACTTCCTTGCTTGAAAGCTTGATCCCAATATTTGAAGTTTTTACCTTCTCATGTTTAAATGAATCAACTTGAAGCAGCCTATGCAAAAACCGTTTGTGATCAGGACCAATCGGAATAGACTAGTCATCTCTTGGTGTCTCAACAAATTTCAATCGTCCTTTATCAATGGCTGATTTAACTATTTGACGAAAAATGTTGCAATCCTCAAAATTATGCTTGGACGAATCATGCAAATTACAATGCATTCTTCCTTGGATTGATGGCTTAACATGGTGATCAAGAATTCTAATGTAATTATTTTTCACCAACAAATCAAATATTTGATCACATATGCTTGAATTGGAGGTATATTTCTTATTTTCTGGATGATCTTGTTGTGGGAACGGCTTTGGAATTGAGCAAATGAATGGTTCAGATTTGACATCTCCCCATTAGGCTATGAATTTTCTTTTGCATTCCTTTTCCGATGTCATTGGATAAGATATTATACTATCATCGGTTTTCTCAAAAGAATCTAACCTTGGCTTTAAGTTTCTAAAACAAAAATAGTTAGAATATATATGATTAAAGTGAGACAAGTGTAAGCCAAGTATGAAACAAGCAAAGTTATCCATGTAGATATAAACTCTAAAGACAACAGGAAAAGCTATGATTGTAATATTTTTTCACTATCTGTCTTTCTAAATGATGCAATATGTTGACCGATAAGCTTTGTGACAATCAGATTGCTAACAAATAAATTACCATTCTTCATTGGTCTCTCAATATTGCTTATGAAGATTTTTCTAATAGATGCATTAACAACAAAGTTATGACCAAATCGGAATATAGGTAAATTACTTGTTAAACATACCTCTTCAATTAGGTTGGGAGAGCATGATGGTGGTGTGACTTGAACAATATCTTGCTCCATCTTTGGATGCTTCCCCAATGCCTTTTCATCACCTTTTTCTTGATTCCGTGCATCGTTACTTTGAAGATCCTTGTCAATCGAACTTTGTTCAGCTACTTGTTCTTGTCCTTGAGGCTTGTCAATTTCTACGATACAGAACTCATAGGTTAGGACGTAGGTTCCATTAACTTCAGAAAAATCAAGTATGGTCGTTTTGCTACACTTGCCATGCCCTTTCTCAATAATGCTCGCCTCTTTGGATTTGATGGACTCAGAATATATACTACTTGATTCGGCTTTTTCAACCGAAGCACTTTCATGTTCTGAATCATCCTTCTTTTTATTGATTCTACAAATTGGCAAGGCTTGTTTTCTTTGAGCAAATTACCTAATAAATCTCTCCTAGTGAAGTACTTGCACCCTATCATGCAAAGCTTTAATTCCCCTCTCAATTTCAGTCTGCTCTAGATCTGTTTACCCCCCAATGATTTTAGGATCTTTCGGCAATGAATTGTTAGTGTTGCCGAAATTTTGCAATTGTGGAGGGGGTGTATAATATGTTGCGGTACAAGGTGGAGGTGTATGCACTACTGTATAACCATATGTTCTTTCGCCAATTCTACCAATTGATGAAGTTTCATCTTCTTGCAAAACTCTAGCCTTTATTGCAGCATAATCAGGAAACAACCCATTTTCATATTTTTTAAGGAAAAGAGCACTGATCCTCTTGTTTTGTGCCAAGCTCTTTTTTAATGCAGCCACAACCGATTATGGAAGGGATTGCTCCATAATACTTTCAGATTCTTTCGGCAATGATTCATGAGTGTTGCCAAAATTCTTGAAATGCGTAGAGCATGCATTATATGCTACAGTATTAGATGATGGCACGTGTGTTCCTGCAAAATTTTCACTTATTCGGCTATGACCATGAAGGTGTGGGGCCGAATTATGAACATCTACAGTTGCGTACGGTGCTGAAAAATTACTAACAAGAGGTGTAGCATATGATGGTTGAGAGTAACTGGCCGAATAGCTAGTAGTAGCATGGCCAATTCTCCCATCCATCGGCAAGGTTGGATTAACATATTGCAAATTAGTTGACAATGAATAAAAGGGCGAAACACTTTTTTGTATGCTATTGGAAATTTTAACATGAGGTGTTTCAAATTGATTAACCAAACCCATCATGGTGTTCATCGGTATATGGATTTGTGGGGTTGCCGATGCATGAGAGTTGGAGTACATATGGTGCATGTTACTAGTATCATAAAAAGTTGAAGCATGTAAATTACTTTGAATCGGCCTTTGCACGTAATTAGATGCATGATTGAAAAAACTAGGGCTGGCCGATAGAGTATACTCATTGAACGATCTAGTAACACCATATGAATTATTTGCATCTACAGTAGGGAATTGGGTATTCATATTACCTTTGTAGATTGCAAACCCTAGATGATGATCTCTTTGTAGCAAGAACGGGCTGGAGACATTTCAAAGCTTCGTCCCCAGCGGAGTCGCCAAAAAGTGTGTTCACACACGAACATGTCACCGTGTACCCTCGACGCCGAGGGTGATGCACCACCGCTCACGTCGAAGGAGACCCGTTCGGAAGCGTGGTACACAAGCAATCCGACGAGCGCTTTTGAGGACCCGACATCCCACATGCCCGGGAGGGATCCCTTCTGGGCGCGCGGAGGCTACGGGCTGCCCTAGGTCGACCTGACCACCCCTAGAGCCTCGAGGATTCGCAGCCCTCCATTGCTGAAGAACGAGAAGGAAGATACAAGGGTAGGGGATAGATGAACACAAAAAGTAGTAGATGTGTTAATCGATTGTGTGTTGTTCAATCGGCCGTCACCTCTCGTCTATTTATGAGGCGGTTGGACTTCCCATACAAGAAAAGGACTCCAAATCACGTCCAAATCTTTCCCAAATTAACTGAACTCGGATTTAGGTAAGTCTGGGACAACAGTTCGGTTTTTAGGTCCCACAGGACACAAACAACCTTAGATGAAGATGAGCCCAAAAGAAATTTGACTGTTTTTATGAGACGAACAACTTTCTTGTTCAACGTTTTTCGATTCGAGGCCGTCTTGTGGGCCAAAATGCTTGCGCAATATAAACAATTGGTGGCGCTACCTATCAGACACATGTCTGACTGGGCGCGCCACTTTTTGCCTGGTGGTAGGGCTGCACTCGAATAGCTCTAACTTTTGCATACAATATCAAATTGAGATGAGCTTTAAAACAAAATCGATCATTTCGACGAGACGAAGACAATCCGTGTGGAGCATTTTCTCATATGAGGTCGTCTTGGGGGCTTAATAGGCCAAACTGTACTCTGAATATAAGATCTTAGTACTTTGAGTATATTTTCGGTCTTCGAGATGAAATCGAACGGCGATGGCCCAAACTTCAAAGATGTTCATGCCGACTATACGAAACTTTTTCATGTAGATCATTTCTCCATTTGAGGCCATCGTTTGTCCATTTTAAGTTCTTGACCGTTCCAAAATCTGCTGTCAACAGATGCTTCCATCCGTGGGCCCGCGAGATCGTCCTCCAGCACTTTGACCCAACGAGAGAGGTTAATTTGACCAACAAGGAGGTTTATTTTTGGTTCGTGTTACTGTAGGAGTATATAGTACATGTCGAAGAGGGAAGGAGGGGGCCAGCACATACTACACACACGTCATGAACGACCTCGCTTCGTGTGGGGACTTTTCGATTTCCGAGGCAGGTGCCACATCGAAGTAGTGCATATTGGGTATTCAAACATCACCAACACCTCTTTGGGCCACATGCATATGGTGGTTGTCACTCACTCGCGTGCGACGCTTCCCTTCATGGGCCCACGAGGTCGTCGTCCATCTAATTTGACCCAATGAGAGAGGTAAATTTGACAAACAAGGAGGATTATTTTCGGGTTGTGTTACGGTAGGAGTATATTTTACGCGTCGAAGAGGGGAGGGGGATGAGCATATACTACACATCATGAACCTCGCTCCGTGTGGGGACTTTAAGGTTTCTGAGGTAGGTGCCACATCAAAGTTGTGCATATTAGGTATTCAAACATCACAACCACACATCTCCATACATATGTTTGGCCCACATGCAAGCGCTGGCGGTTGTCCTCTAGCACTCACTCACGGGGTTATCGGTGAGATGCTTCATCCATCTGTGTGCCTGCTTGGTTAATCACTTTGACTGACAGCGATAGAGGTTAATTTCACTTATAATTAGGAGGGGTTTAAATTTTGGTTCGCCTTATACGGTACAGGTCATGCTGTGAGCTCCCATAATATACTTTGAGCGCATGTGTACACATGAATCCCTCCCACCGGATCGAAGTGGCGGGGAGGGCAGGGGGGTGAGCATGCGACGCGTCAAGAACCTTGCTCTGTATGGGGACTGTGCGATTTTCAACGCATGCGCTGCATCAAAATGTTGTGCTTTGGGTATTCAAACATATGCATGCATCACACCCGTCCATACATATGTTTGGGGCACATGCATGCAGCAGTTGTCTTTGGACACTCTCCCTCGCTTGGTTATATTCGTGGGCCCGCATGGACGTCCATCACTTCGATCAACAACGAGAGAGGTTACCAGGGTGGATTCTTCTTCTCTTTGGTTCATGTTACCGTATAGTTGTACGTCGATCATGGTGAGATTCCAGACCTAAGTTTGAGCGCACATGCATATACGCGATGTGAACCCTCACTCCATGTAGGGACTTTCCGATTCGAAAAGCACGGTGCCACATCAATATTGTGCATTGTATTCAAACACCACATAACACTCCCATACATATGTTTGGGCCACATGCATGCAGTGGTTGTCTTCATGCACTCCCTCGCGTGGTTATCGGTGACAAGCTAGCGTATTTGTGGGGCCGCGTGTGGACTTCCATCACTTTGACCCAACAACGAGAGAGGTTATACGACGAAGGTGGTGATTCTTCTTGGTCAGTGTTACAATATGTCTTGGTGAGATACCCCCCTCCCACCGACTCAAAGTGTGTGTGTGTGTGTGTGTGTTGGGGGGGGGCACTACTTTCACACTTGTTGAACCTCGCTCCGTGGTGTTGGGGACAATGTCTGGTGAATTTGCGAGGCACATGTGCCACATCAAATTTGTGAATTGGGTATTTAAATATCACACCACACCATTTTCACACACATACACACACATATTGGGCCACCCGCAGGTGTGGTTTGCATGTGGTCTCACCCATCTCGCGCCACAAGCACACATTTGTGGGCCCGCACACGGTCCACATTTGAGCGGAAGCAAAAGGGGGGGAGGGCTGACCATGATGGACTGCTTTCGTTTTTGTGTTATGGTAGGGTGAGATGTCAGACCTAGCTATTTGGGGGCATGTGTTCATAGCTAGGATTCCCCTCCCGCCAACACGAAGTGCGTGTGTGGGGGTGCGAGGACTAGCAATAATAACGTGCGCTCTGTGAGACAGGTGCAACCTCAAAGTTGTGCATTGGGTATTTGAACATCAAACTACCCTTTTCATACATATATTTGGTCCAGATGCAAGTGTGTTCGTGTTCTGACCCTTTCCCGCATTTTTTGCTAAATTTGTAAACAACAGACGAGTCGGATGTAGCAACCGTCTACGATTGGCTACACAACACACACGGTTCCCTCGGACTACCCGTGTGCCGCGCCCGTGCCCCTGTCACCCACATCATCACTGTAGATTGGGCTCCACGAGGCTTCCCTCCTGCTCTCAAAAATATCTACTCCCTCGCAATCTCGAAAATATCTACACGCCTAGACGGTTTTCTGTTTGATAGCACACGATTAGTATGTGTGGAACGTGTGCGATGTCTATTACTCCCGCTCTGCTTCAATCCTTTGATCCAAATTTTCAGTAGCCCTGGCATTTTACTCCCGCCTGCATACCTTGCAATCTCAAAAATATCTACTCGGCAGGAGGGTTTTTTTGTTTGATAACACATGATTATTATGTATTAACCATGTGTGATGTTTGTTACTCCCGCCCCGCTCTACTTCAATCTCTTGATCCAAATTTTTGGTAGCCCCACCATTTTACTCCCGCCTAGTAAAATTTTCAGTGCCCGCGGCATTTCCGCAAACACCACCTTGGCCCCCCTCCACACACACACACACCCCAAATCCTCCGCTCACCCCAAATCCCTCGCTCAAACACACACACACCACCCCTCCCTCGCTCGAAACCCTAGCTAGGTCCCCGTCGCCACCGCCGCGCTGCCTCCATCGTCAACCTCTGCGGGTTGGCCCGTGCAGGTTACCCACCGATCTACATACCCTCGCCACCCTGAGTTTCTTATATAATGCATGCAAAACACCTGTGGCACCCCGGCTCAGAGCAACCAGTTTACCTTGCATTGCCAGCCCATGGATCATGTCTTCTGGCAACACACAACAACTTGGTACAGAAAGACAACCGCTTTGTTGATACATAGGTTCGATAGTACATCAAGTAGCGAGGCCAAGCGGCACACATGGTGCTGCTGCACATATGTACATTATTTAGTGAACATAAACGGGGGCCTCGACATCACGACATAGCTACGCGGCAGCGGAAAGACGACATAGAAGGACTCCATCTCACAGGGACACTGATGTGGACACGGCCTAGACTGCGATGCAACGATGCAACTCCAACTCTGGTACGGCTTCTCCTGAAACTGGCATGACACGCCAGGTGAGTACTTTGAATGTACTCGCAAGCTCACACAAATAAAGCAACAATGGCAAACAACAACATGATATTTAAGCAGGTTAAATGCAATAACTTAGCATGCTACTCATGAAGTAACAGTGCTCATAACAAGGTCTCTTGGAACCGCTTACCATCTCGGTTACCTCGTAACCATGATCATCATCTTACCACGGTGATCACCTCCGGATCACAAAAGAAACCATCTCGATGGCCTCAACAACTTCACCAACATAACAAGTGCCACAAGTATATCTTTAGTGTGCAGGTTCAATATTTCTGTTGATCCACGGTGTGACCTACTACGAACTGTGTCCATGACCGAGGACGCGGTTATCGATAGATTAAACACACTCTGCAGAGGTTAGCACACTGTACCCACACCACAGAACCCATGGCCTTGAACTCCCATTCGGGTGGACCAACGGCATTCCGACAGAACCAATCTATTGCCATGACACTCTCCCGACCACTCCGACCAACTCCCCTTTGGGCTAAGTCATGAGTGGCCCCGATGCCACTCCGGACATCCAACGACCACCGTCGTGGCAAAACAAAATGGTCACAAATGGGGACATGGTACCAAAACAACTACAGGCAATCAAGGCTACGCCTGCCTACCGGGCCAGGGTAGCGCAAGCACATAACCTTCCCTAGTTGGAGGCACCGGTGAGAGGCACAACAACAGTCCGAGAAAGGGCCTCCCCATAAAGGCAAATGTGGTTGCACTAGGAAGCTCGATTCGGTGGCACCATGACTCGATCAACAACATGTTCAAGTTGGATTATTATCAGGTTTCAACTTTGCAAACAAATATTTCCGCGTCATAGTATGCCATGAAAATGCACAATCTTCACATGCATCATTTCAACATAATGCCGGTATGCACTTACTCATGCTCATTATCATGTTATACTACTGCATATCCTTAGTCATACAACTTGAATACCACTGATAACATAGCAAGCATATCATGAAAATGAAACTAGCTCAAGTGATGTTATTTAAATTACTATATGCATTATATAGCACCATATTCAAGTGAAAATCATAATCATTGTAATGTCACTCTTGCAAATATTTGTGATGGCTTGCCTTAGTGCAAAGGAGGGTCACAATCCTCCTGGTTCTCCTCAAGGCAGCAAGTTCCTTCTGAAAATAATTAAAATAGCAAAAAGAAAATGTCACATAACACATTTTAATGCACCAGAAAATATTTACAGCAAGCAAAAAATCTCATCTTTTGCATGATGATAGAGGAGTTCAAGACAAAACCGATGCAAAAAGAATCAACTGATTTGGACTTATAGAATAAAAGTTAGAGCAGGTCAAAGTTTGGTCAAAATTCTGAATTAAAATGATTTTTGAATAAACAGAGGGGGGGTGACGTCGAAGACGTATTTCAGAAATATGCTTCCAGTTATACCGCTTCGGGGGAGTGAGGGAGAGAATGATAGGTGGGGCCCCATGTCAGGGTTAAGAGAGAGAGAGGGAAAGAGAGGACGACGGCGAGGGCGCCTGTGGTTCTCCGGCGAAGAGACCATGGCTGCCGCCGGCGAGGGGAGGGATGGATGCGCCTTAGCACGGCGAGCACGCATGTACCCCTGGATTGGCCGGAGATGGACGGAGGAGGTCGCCGTGAAGCTCTCTAGAGAAGGAAACAGAGGGAGTTCGCCGGAGAGGAAGATTCCGGCGAGGTCGCCAGGGACTAGAAGAGCACCACGAACACGCCTGGGTGGTCGGAGGGCGTCGAGGATCACCGGAGGAGCGGGACACCAAGGGGGAATCGCCGGCGAGCGTCGGAGCAAAACGGCGGCCAGAGGCCAGCCTGTCCTGGCCGCGGCTATCTAGGAGGAGCTTGGGGTCAGAGGAGGAGGTTAGGGTGGTCGGAAGAGCTCGGGAAGTCCTCTACTTATAAGCGCGGGCGAGAGGGGAATCGAGGTCGCCGGAGAGCTCTCTGGAAGCGACGAGCAGCGACGAACGGGGTTAGTGAGAGGGGGAAAGAGCCAGGGGCTCACACGGCCACTGTGGAGGCGTGAAGCCAAGCACAGGGCGCCAGAGGAGGACAAAAACAGGAGCACGGGCTCACTGTAGCCCCTGCTCCACCATGCCAATGAACGCTGCGGCTATCGCCGGTGTCAGGGAGCGCCAGGAAGGGGTCAAGGGCGATGAGTCGAGGCAGCAGGAGGAGGGAGACAACCTGGTTCGGCCGCTGGCGAGCGCACGGGCCGAACAGAGCCTCTGCTGCTGCCCAGAGTGTGCCAATTGCATAACAGCACGCTTGGACGAACGTGGTCACCGCGAGTACTGGCGCACGTGGTGCGCTCGAGAGGTAAAATCATGTCTGGTGGATTGTCTTCGCAGTGTTAGGTCTCCCTGTGCTAATAGATCACTGCTAGGCCGACCAGAATTAACATGAGGTCCTTGGCAAGTTTCTGGACAGGAACTTGTGAGCTCGTTTGAGAAAAATCTGGAGAGAGTTAGGAGCTGATTCTTGGTGGTTAAGGTTCTCTTAGGAAGTTCATCATGCTATAAAAATCTCAGCCCCAGGAGATTTGTCAAAAATGTACTTGCTTCAGAATGTTCCATTTCTGACCAGAATGAAAATGATTTTCTACAGCAAAAATATTCCACATGACCATAGGATATTTTTGCATGGGGTGATGGGGCATAGTCCAAAGAATATTTGAGAATTTTCTCAGATTTTTGTGAGCTAGAAAAATGAGGGTTGCTTTGGAGAAGAAGTGGAAATAGGTCATTTTTAGAGAGAGAAATGACTATTTTTCATTTGAGAAAAATATTCCCAAGGCAATATTTTGAGATATCAGAGGGTAAGAGTTGTTATTGAGAGTGAGAGGAGTCACTTGGGTGAAAATCAAAACAATGCCCAAGTGTTAAGTCCAAATGAGTTGATTCAAAACTCAATTTCAAATCAAATTGCAATAAAACCCAGAAAAAAAAAGAAAAAGGGCAAAAACCAGGGTGTCACAACACCCCCTTTCACAGATTCCAACCCCCATCCCTCCTCCCCCACTCCAGAGCATCACAGCCTAAGCCCGACTATGCTTCCCGGGGAGCTCGAGGAGTGAATAGCCCAAAAGAGGTTTACCGCGGCCTCTTTGCCCAACGTCGGTGAGGTGGCCGCCGAGGAAGCTAACAACGATGACTGGCCGCGGCCTTTAAATCAGCGGGCTAGAGTATTATGGTATGTTGCGAACGCCAGCTAAGACATCGAGGTCAGTGACTATGACGGCTTGACGTGGGCTATGTCACAGGTTAAGTTGCCCACCCACAAACCCTAGGGTTCGACAGCCGTCGATCTCATCGATGGCCCTATCGCTGATCTCCTATGGCTCATTATGAACAATTTGCCATCCTTCATCGCCATGTAGCCCCTTTAGCCATTTCTGAAGGACACGTTCTGCAACGCTGGCTTGGGATCCTCACCTGCCAAGTGAGACCTCATCGACGGCGACCACAAGGAGGAGCCCATCTCTGACAAGTGAGGAAACCCATTATTTGTTTTGCCATGCCTCTTCATCGAGGGAATCCCATGATTTGTTTTCTCGAACCCCTTTTATATTGAGAATCTGTCCAGTATTTATTGCTATATTTGGTTGTTTGCATTATGCCTGTGGGGACCCCGACTTACACAGTCGAAGACACCAATTGTGCATGCACAGTGATCCCAAGGATCAATGCTCACTGTAAACAATGAACTGAATATCAAGAGTTTACATCCATTACATACCGTCTTACACAAATAGGACCATTATGGTCAAGTCTTACATATATAAAGCTTCAAGGGCTAAACACCAAATAAAACATCGGAGCGGAAATCTTAGTCGATAAGTTGGACCCATGCCATTTGCCTTAACCCTATAGGCAATCTGACTGGGAAAGAGTCCTAGTTCGCATGTTCGTCTTCGAAGAACCCTTCTTCAAATTCCTGCTCTTCCATGCCTTGCCAAGTTAATAGCCAGGGACAAGCCAATGAGTACTTTTGAATGTACGCGCAAGCAACCCATGATTGAAACAGAATAATATGCAAGGCTCTATTACTAAGTTGGCATTTTGCGGAAAGATAGTTTTTCTCTTGCAAGAATGATCTATGCTTATTAGAAACATGAATGCATCCGCAACAAGTATAAAAAGGTTATAGACATCAACATCGAGAATGAGTTATGAACAACTCAGTCTCAAGCTCATCGTGACTTCCTCATGAGTTACACCAACAATAT
Source organism: Thinopyrum elongatum (assembly GCA_011799875.1). Lineage (NCBI taxonomy): Eukaryota > Viridiplantae > Streptophyta > Magnoliopsida > Poales > Poaceae > Thinopyrum > Thinopyrum elongatum. The sequence goes on along the minus strand of CM022297.1, from coordinate 162,569,170 downwards.
TCCTCAACCCTCACTTTTGTAAAATCTGGACATAGTTTAAGCAGCACCACCCAACTATCCTTGACCGTGGACACGGCTATTAGAATAGTTTTACACTTCGCAGAGGTTGAACATTTTACCCACAAGATCCGGGGAACTCCCGTATCAGCCACGACCCGTGGTACCTCAAGTACCTGGGGTGAGCACCCGATCACTACCTTTCCCTAGTCGTGACTAACATAGAGTCCACTCGACTGGTAACAACCCCCGTGCCCCAACCATTCTCACACATTTAACTTTGTCTATGGATCCATGCTCCCAGACTTATCACATAAACCACACACGGGGGTACCAACGCTGTGTCCGGTGCACTGCAAAAAACAATCATGGCCGCCTATCCAAGCAGGACCCTGTCTCGAGAGTGACCACGTCACTCCCGCCACTAGTAATGCGGGCTCCATGCTAGCACAAACTAGGTAATCAATGATGCCCCGTCCAATACCAGGGTAGTGTGGGAAGGTCATCAAATCTTAAATCTAATCCGTTTTCGAAAACAACACACTCACTTTCCTCGGTACACCACTTCTTTCCCAAGTAGTGACCTAACTCAACACCATCTCCCAAGGGCATTAGTGTCACCCGATGGGGTTTTCGAAAGTCTTTGTTAAACCACACTTGATCCTTCCATGCATAACCCTGCCCCAGTTTGTGTAGCCAAGCTTCTAAGAGCATCTATCTACTTCCCACCAACACAACTCTCAGCAAGGACAGAGTCATGAATAATGCAAGTGTCAATGGAATAAGCAACAGAGGAAAGCCTTTCAAGGTTGCCACCACCAAGGTGATCATGCTTTCGGTGCAGCAACGAAAAATTATATATGATGTAAAAAGGGTTCATCATGGTCAAAGGGCTGCTTGCCTGGCTCAGCAAAGTCTTCAACTCTTCTGGTCCATCTCCAAGCACTCCGTCTACTTCATCAACTAATGTCGAAAGCAATCACAATAAGCTACACAACAAGGCAGAAAATAAAAGTGCTCTAAAAATAGGTATTACACTTTTCTAGGACATCTCTGGTTATATGAAAAATAACCAAAGTGGTTTCATTGGATTTGGATCAATAAAGGTTTTTGAACATTTCAATTTGGTGGAATCAAGGGATTTATGGATCTGTAAGAAGTTTACAGAATGGCTTTTTATAAAAGAGAGAGAAAGCACCCATTAAATCACGCACGATTTTAGAAACATTTAGAAATTGGTTTCACTTGATTTGGAGTTGAAATGGATAGCATATGGATTTTTTAAGTTGACTTATGTGAATAATGACATAGTAAATAGATCCAGTGGGAACTAGGCATAGTAAAAAGGTTCACTGCAGCTTATTAAATATAGAATGATTTATGAAGAACATAGGAGTTTGAACCATCTCATTTGGATTTGAAATGAGTGTTGTGGAAATGTTTGAATCTACTAGAAAAAGGAAAAGAGAAAGGGGCTATACTAGTCGGGCCAAAATGGCCAGGCTTCGGTTCAGCAGCGCACTGGGAGCGAAATAGCTGCTCGGTCGGCCCAGCAGCTCAGCCCCGTGGAAGGAGCCGCCGACGCCTAAGGCGTACTTCCTTTTATACGCGTCCATTGCAGGGGGGCGGGAGGAGGTGAAACCGCCTCCACTTAAACCGGAGGCTGGGCCCTCGTGTTAGTGGCACGGCTGCCTCGCGGGTCGCTTACAGCTGGGACCCGTGGGTAGGTCCTTCTCCCACCTCGCGTAGGAGCGGCAGAAAAATAGAGGTCAGCGTCCGCGAGCGATGGCCGGCGCCAGCGGACACCATCGGAGGCGCCGGAGGTATGGGTGTTCTCAGGGACCGCGCCGCACCAGGTTCCCCTAGCAGTGCATCCAGGGGAGAACCAAGGCGAGCAGGGCCACGGCCACGGCGGACGGCCACGACAGGGGAGATGGCAATGGCGCTAGAGCCATGGGGAAGAAGAATTGGATCACGGGAAAGCTTCATGGGGGTCCTGGGGCTTCTATGGAAGACTTAGTTGGATCAGGGACGTGGTGCAGGCTCGGGCTTGACCGAGGGCAGTGGCGGTGGCAGGGCGGCTGTAGGAGGAGGATGAAGGCACGGGAGGAGGAGTGGGTCGGTCCAGGGGGTCTATGGGGAGGTGCAGGTGGTGGTTCGGGTTGACAGAGAGGCCAGGGATGGCCCTATACAGCGAGGCCGTGGTGCACCATGGGCGGAGCTCACGGGTGCCTGCAGGAATGGCCATGGTGGCTAAGGGAGAAAAGATGGGGCTCTCTGTTACATTCGTGGAGGTGGTGCAGGGTCCATGGAAGGGAGAGTGGGACCAAGGCAAGGCCAAAGCGGGTCCCGCGCATGGATAGAGACTGGCGAGCTCGGGAGGCGCTCGGCTGAGCTCGACAGAGGGTAAACGACGACGAGGGCGGAGGGGCTCGACAGCTAGGCATGTAGAGGACGTCAAGGTGACATCAGGAGACACGGCCCAAGGTCGTCGGATTGGCTCAGAATGGGCAAGCTACAGTGCGGGAGAGTACTGTAGCGTGCTCCAGAACGTGAGCTCGGCATGCGATAGCATTATTTTAGTGCCATGGGCGTGTCATTTTGTGTCTAGTGGTTCTAGGGGAGGGTAAACAAGGTGGGCATGGCCTTGGTTGCCTTGAGGAGCCATTGGATGGGAGGGGAGGTGGAGAGAGGGGGGAACAGTGGCTATCCAGAGAGGAGAAGTGGGGTTTTCACCCACTAATTATTGGTCCATTACCTTGCAATAATTACTAGAGGTAGAAGATGACTAGGGAGAGCTCTAGTAAAAATTTGAGCTCATGGAGACTAGTGGAAGGGGTCAAAATAGTAACTTTGGAAATTCACCAGAAGGTGTTTGTGATGGGTTTGGGATATCTAGAAGAATCCAATTGATCTGAAAATTAATAGGAATGTGTCACAACGCCAAATAGGCTTGCTGTAAATATCTTCGCTCAAATGGAGAAACTTGACAATGCAATTTTTTCTAACCCTAGAAATGGGCAGAAATGGTTTTGGCAAGATTTGACCAAGCTATCTGGTTCTCCTTGAACCACTTGGTCTCGGTGAAAGAATAGGAAATTTGAGAATGTGTACGAAGTTTGAGAACATTTGGTGAAACTTGGTAGTGCAAAGTTTTTCAAACTTGGAAATCAGAAGAGAGAGTTTTGAGGGGGTTTGGTGGTGGTAACTTGCTCTCCATGACATGAGACTTGGCAAGGTCCTCAACTAGGGAAAATGTTACAAGCTAGAATATTATTGGAATTTATGGAGAAAATTTCCTTTGTAAATATTTCAAAAGCTTTAAATATCCAGGAAGGGATTTTGAGGGATTTGACCAATATTTTGGTAATGACCATGTGATGAAACTCATGTATATGGACTATATATGTCCACTGAGTCTCCCTAAATTTTCTCAAATATATTTGAAACATTAAAATAATTTTAACCTATTAAAGACCATTTCTGGCCTTAAGAAAAAGCCTTTAAATAAAATAGCAAAATAACTTTTAAAATAATATTTTGTGGTTTTGGGGATTCCTATAGCTAATAGGATTCAAATATAATTTTTGAAAGATTTTTCACAGCCCAGCTTAGGTACTTGTAGTTCAAGCCTTAACTCGGGGTTTTTTGGAAAAATCTAATTTTGAAAATACTTTTTGGCCAAATTATTTTGGAAAGAAAATACTTTTATGTCCTATACACATGGCATGACCATTGGACAAAGTTTTGGAGAAGGGAGATGAAGTATAAGAGGTGGGGAATTTATTTGATTTAAGAGCACTTGAAAACAACACTACAAAAAAACCACTTCCGTGATGATACGTGTTTGTCATAGTAGGTCACATTTTCTATCATGCATGTACATCCATGATGATTTTATGACAGAATCAAGATAGTCATACATGTGCTGTCGTAGAAGTGTTCCATGACAATACCAAAATTATCAGCACGGAAGTGTCCACTTCCATGACGATAAATGGCGCGTCATGGAAGTGCTTTCGTCAAGGGTAACCGACACATGGCATCCACCGTAACGGGTCTCCGTTAAGCTATCGGGTTCCGGTTTGGATCCGATAACCCGTTAACAGCCAGGACCAATGGGGATTTTCCACGTGTAAAATCATCATTGGCCGGAGGAAACACGTGTCGGCTCCTCGGTGGGCCAGATGTCATCCATCCAAGGGAGGAGACGTGCCTATGATACGTCGACACATGGCAGGGCCCAACAGAGGCCCATATAGGTTAAAAAGGCCGACCCAGTCAAAGGCTCGTACTATTTACTCAGGTACTAGTGGGCTAGCCCACTAACGGCCAGCTTAAACATGGCCCATTTACGGCCCAAAGCCAGATCTGGCCCGTTAATTGTTCGCCGAGTATTTGGGCCCAATTACGGCCCAGTGACATTTCGGCCTGTTAGAGGCCCGATCTAGACATGGGCCCATTTCAGCCCGGTGTGTCTTTCGGCCTGGGAATGGCCCGTGCTGCCCATGGGCCATATATGGTCCGACGCAACATCCGGCCCACTATTGGCCCGTGATCAAGGTGGCAACAGTTCAGCCCAATGTGACTTTGCGCCTGTTAAAGGCCTGTCGTATAATTCGGCCTGTTGATGCCTCTTTTAAGCTTTCGGCCTCTTAAAGGCCCATGATATAAGTGGGCCAACTAAGGCCCAAGATATGTTTCGGCCTGGTAATGGCCCGTCATATAACTGGGCTAATAATGGCCCGGTCTACATTTCAGCCTGCTAAAGGCCCGTGGACGACTATTGAAAATTGAGGCCCAACATGCATTTCAGCCTGCTAAAGGCCCATGGTATCTTCTGGGCCATAACAGGCCAGAAGAATATTCAGCCTGTTAATGGCCTGAAGCTACATGGGCCCAACTAAGCGCTGGATCCACTAAAGGCACAACTAAACTTTGGGCCGAATGTAGGCCCGTGTAAGTTGTGGGCCTGGCGCAAAGTGTGAAGGCTCCAATGGCCTTTCAGGCCCAAGAAAGTTGCAGGCCGGCCCAATTGTGGCCCGCTAAAATGCAGGCCCATTAGAGGCGAATGTTTCGGCCCGGTTGCCTACATCAGAGTTTCGCTATTTTTTTCCAGATAGCGAATGATGGCATATATGGTAACTAGTAGGAATTAAGAACAAACTTACTCTATACAATAAAGAAATTATGGCATAGTAACTTAGAATAAACCTACACTATACAATAAAGGATTTGTGGTATATTAGATCCACTGGGCATCGAAGTTCGCCACCAGTGATCATAAAGCGCAACGAAGAAGCAGATTACAAAAACTGGGCGCCATTGCAGCGTAACAAAATAATACTGAACCAAGACCACTTCTAGGACAGTTCAAGAAAGGTTAGCCTTGTGCGGGAGCTACTGCGCAAGCTACTGAGAAAGGCTGTGAGACTGGCCTAGCATGTCGGTCATAGCTTCCAGATGTAGCTCTTTAGCAATGAGGTTCTCATTGGTGTTCTCCGCGATCTTCCTTAGAGATAGGACTTCAAGTCGAAGTTGAGTTGCAGAATGCCTTTCTGCTTGAACTTGGGACTGAAGAAGTTGAACTGATTCAGACAGCGAATTTTGTGAGCTTGTCTGACTGCTAGTCTCAAGTAACTTGAACACTGCATCAAGACATGACTTTGGGGTTGTCTCGCTATCTTCAAGATGTTTTGCCTTCTTTGCTGCAATATATGTTGGGTTTGTCTCACACCCTTCAGTAGACTTATGCATGCCATCAGGCATATCACCCTGAAACAAGCAGAGAGATGACAGGTCTTGCACATGTATAAACAAAGATGGTAACTGTGCTGTCAATTCCATCCAATTTCAAATTAGAAAATAAAGAGTCAGTTCAAAATATCAATAGCATAATTTGGCGTTGTTCATAATACGGGGAGCTTCACCACACTACTGGATTACCATGTCAACAAAACAAGCATAGATGAAGGGCAAAGACAATCATTGTATCTATTTTGGTTAATGTGCATGGCATGTTGTTCATATCATCAGCCACATCAGTAAGATAAAAAAGGAGATGACAAGGTGCAAACGTGGGCTGCTTCACCACACACTGGATTATAGTTTCAAAAAAACAAGCATACATATAGGAAGTATTGAGTAATGTGCATGGTATGAATAAGGAATTTGGTTTTACAACTAAAACTTGGAACTTACAGTTGATGTGAACATGCATTTTGATAGAAACAGCAAACTAAACAGCAGTTGACGATAGGGAGTATGAGCAAATTAAATAGCAGTTGAGGATAAAGGCTTTAGAAGGACTGACTTACATTAACAGTTAACACCGGCTCTATAATGCCCTTCTCCATGTCAAGGGAAGGATAACTCAAGAATTTTAGCACAGAAACTTCTTCATAAGCATTGCTTGTACTCTGCATTTTTTAGAGAGTAATTATAGATATGATAATACTGGAAGGGATAGAGGATAATGAAGATAAGATGCAGATTAATGCTACATAATCAACTACCAATCCCTGTAAGTACAAGCGTTACAGGACAAAATGTATTGACAAGTGCAATGGGCTACACTTCTGCACTGGCATTGTCTGTGTATTCAACTTTTTTGTAAGATTAAATATAGATCTAATATTTTTTAGTAAATGGTGGGCGAGGGAGATAAGATGCAGAATGCTACACAATGAACCAATCCCTCCTTCCCATAATATAGGAGTGTTTTGTACACTGGTGTACTGTACAAAACGCTCTTATATTATGGGACGGAGGGAGTAGCTGTTAATGTAAGTACAGTGATAGACGACGTTCAGTCCTTTCAAGAGGACTGCAGAGCTAAACCTCTTCAAAAGCATTGGGTTGATTCTAAATTTATGTAAGAGTCGATACAGATCTTATAATGTCCACCAAATGGAGGATAACGAGGCTAACATGTGCAGTGATGCTACATAATCAACCAGCTATGAAAGTAAGTATGGTCATACAGGGCAAGAGGTACTCACAAGAGCAATGCAGTGTGCAATATAGTTGCGAGATTCTGTGGTCCCTTGAGAATGAATGTTCTTCTACAAACAGTTTTCGTACAAGTGAGACAGTAAGGCACATGGAGAAATGTAGTTCAAATTTTGATATGATATCATAGACAGTACCTTACGCTGCAGACGAGACCAATGTGTAACAAGATTATTCCAGTCACTGTCTGATAAATGTAGCACCGGAGACTTTATAGAAATTTCATTTAGAGGCTTGCCATCGAAGTGCGCTTGCCTCAGGTAGGAACAATACTTCATCAACGAGTGCTTGAAAAGCGCAACCAACCCTTGCTCGTCTTGACTACCCAGTTTGGTCCTCGCCTATTTAAAAGAATGAAATCTTGTGTCTTCTGTCAGCAGAAACATATGCACTAATTACCATGAATAACATTAGTACATTACTTACACGTAAGTTGCGGAGGAAGATTGAAAATTGTTCTGTGTCTGTGGTATAATCTTTCCATGAAGGAAAGATGCGCACAAAGTTCTTGACAACAATATAAGCTTCGTCTTCTAAACTAGGAAGAAGTGGAATAGGGGTCCTATTTGCTGCAATTGGGGCTCTCTCTCGTTCGAAAATGGATTTGGCAACTGGATTTGGTGTACTCTTTGCTGGAATGGGGGTTTTGCGTCGTAGAGCTGGTGCTATGTCAGCTGGCATCATCATATTGTTGGCTGCAGTTGTGGTCTGCTGAGTTGGGGCATCAGATATGACATGTGTAGTAGGGCTAGAGTCTGCTAGAGTTGGGGCCGTGTTTTGTGGGTCTGGTGATATTGCAACTACACCTAATGGGCTATTTGATTTATCAGGTGTCACTACCTTTTCCAAATACTTTGTTCGTGCTCCTCTGTGATGAGCAATTGCCCTCTTCCTTTTGAACGTCTGATACACAAGAACAACATTTGAATGGATAAATATGGTATGATGACAGATGGAATATGTACTGAAAATGGATAGGCAGGGCGTATTCACATACACGATGTGTAAACTAAGCTAATGGTAGTGCAACAAAGTAGAAGCAATGCAAAGCATCAGTTCCAAGATATGTGCGACCAATATAACCTTGGAAAGTTAGAGCAAGCACCTTGATGGGTGAATAAGATAGGGCTTCTGCCTCTGACTCCTCCACTAGGGAGCTACATTGACTTAGGTCTCCCTCTAGCTCAGAATCATTGTTAGGATCATATTCTGAGCACGAATCTGTAGGTGGTGGAGAGCGTTTGCATCATCCAGACTTGATTTCAGTCCCTTAATACCAAGTTTGACATCCATAGCATTGTTCTGCTTTATTCTTTTCATGCGCGCAAGCTCATAATCATTATGATGCTGTTCAGTATCTGAGATTCATGAAAACATAGAAAGTAGTCAGATTATCTATGGAATGCATTGCGGATTCAACTCAGAGAGTGTCTTCCTACAAACCCCTGCGTATACAAAGTTCATCCCCCAACCGTGCTGACCAGACCACACACAGAAATACAAACCTCTTATGTCTCTATAACAGGCGGACACACATTTCAAAATTGAAGTAGGAACATTAGAATCATATCAAATTCGTATTTGAACAAATAAACTAAGGAATTATGAGTGGCATAATGTTTAGCTTCAATGGTGGAGTGCTGGTAGTGCGACACAAAGCAAGTAGGTAGATTGTATTCCATGTAAAAATCGTAGTCTATGTAAAAGGTGGATATGACACTTTCTTTCTATACAATGCAGTGTTCGTTGCCCACACATGATAGAAGAGATCACACAGAGAAATACTATTCACTCATGTCTGCAGTTCCAGTATTTTGAAACAGGGTGGTCCACCCTAAAAGAATATTGACAACAAATATGACAAGGCAAGCATAGAGGTAGTGAATCAATCATTACTTGTGAGCTTACTAGGACAAGTATGCAGAATTGTAACTGCAGTAAGAGACCGTCCAAAATCTGAATCAAGAAGTTGGTCTAGCACTTATTGTTTGCAACTAATCGACGTGAATAATTGGATATCATATAGAATGAGTAAGAAAGACAACTAAAATTGTCAACAAACCTGGCCTGCAGTAGTAATCTGGGTCAATGTCACTATGACCAACAATCCAACATGACTAGTGTCTGTTCCTAGGGCCGGAATTTTGAAACCCTGTGAACTTTACAGGTACTAAAGATTACTGAAATATCTAAACCATTAAGTGTAGGTAGCACTCAGTACACAACAAACCCTAATGATAGTCCTGCCTAATGAGTAATGAATCAATTAGAAAATGGGTGATGAGGAGTGGCTACTGAGTGTTGAGGATGTATCTCAGGATAAATCGGGTTGGCTTAGTGGGTGCTGCACGCCTGAGCCCTAAACGGACTGGGAAGGTAGGCACGGCGGCGCGCCAGGGCAGCGGTGACGCTGTTGGGCGAGCGGCTCCTGACCTCCTGTTAGTCCGGCATCTCCACATAGAGTCATGCCATCCGAGGATGGCAAGTCGCCGGTGAGGCAGGCGGCTGGGGGCGAGTAGAGATCGGAAGTGCAGCAGAACAGAGGGGAATCGGGGTCTGGGCCGACCCAAAATCTTAGGGTGGGCCGCGGCTGTCACGCCCAATATGCGATCCTATCCGAGAGGAACTCGAACATCCCACCAAGGATAGAGCTGCGTATTGAAGACGCGTTGCAAGGTGGATATCATTACATCGTACCATTACATAATAGATGGGGATACATACAAAGGCATACAAATGACAAATGAATACATCAAACATCATACAGAAGAGAGGCATCCAACTACGTATGCAATCAAACGGAAAACACAAACGACATCCACCCTACTAGCCCAGGCTGCCGACCAGGAACCTATCCCCCGATCAAAGAAGAAGCAAAAGAAGAACTCCAAAACAAGTAAACATCGCTCTCACGTCATGATCATCGCATTACCTGTACCTGCAACTGTTGTTGTAGTAATCTGTGAGCCATGTGGACTCCGCAATCCCATTACCATGGGTATCAAGACTAGCAAAGCTTAATGGGTATGGAATGGATAAGTGGTGAGGTTGCAACAAGCGACTAAGCATTGTATGGTGGCTAACTTACGAGTACAAGAGTAAGAAGAGAAACTACACATAACGGTCGCAAACTAGTAATGATCAAGAAGTGATCCTGAACTACTTACGAGTTAAACATAACCCCACCGTGTTCTCTTCTTGAACTCACTCGAAAAGAGATGGTCACGGTTACGCACACGTTTGGTGTATTTTATTTCGGATCTGGTGTCAAGTTCTCTACAACCGGATATTAAAAATTCCCATCTGCCACATAACCGTGGGCATGGCTTTTGAAAGTTTAAACCCTGCAGAGGTGTCCCAACTTAGCTCATGATAAGCTCTCATGATCCACGGAGACAATCCTTCATCTCGGAACAACCCGATCAAACTCAAAATCCCAGTGCACAAGACATTTCGACAATGGTAAAACAAAACCAACAAGACCTCCCGATGTTCCGACACCCTGATAGTAGCCGCGCGTATCTCGTCTCAGGCCACGACGGATGAGCTATGGTTACAGCGACCAAATACCCCAAGTTGCCAAGGGGCAGCGCCACAAACTGCTCTAGTTTGGACCAACACTCATGAGGAGCACTGGCCCGGGTTGTTGATTAATTATCCTCGGGGTCCGGAAAATCCCTATGCAAGTTTTAGTTGTTATTAGGCAAATGGTAAAACCAAAGTTGGGTCTTGCTGGAAGAGTTTTATTCAAAGCGAACTGTCAAGGGGGGCCCATAAACCCCGACCGTGTTAGGAACGCAAAATTCAAGGAACATAACACCGGTATGACAGAAACTAAGGCGGCAAGAGTGGAACAAAACACCAAGCAAAAGGCTAAGCCTTCAACCCTTTACCAAGTATATAGATGCATTAATTAAATAAGAGATATTGTGATATCCCATGATATCCATGCCCCAACATGGAACAACCTGCAACTGCACCTGCAACTAGCAATGCTATAAGAGGGGTTGAGCAAAGCGATAACATAGCCAAACAATGGTTTGCTGGGAGGGTGAAAAGGTTAGAAGCTGTTTCATGGCAATTGGGGGGCTTGATAAACAAGTGATAGGTAGCGCGACATAGCGATAGCATCGAGACAACTAGCAAAGCAAAGATAGTAGTGGTATCTAGGATAATGATCATCTTGCCTGAAATCCCGCTCGGAAGAAGATCGAGTCCATGAAATAGATGAACCAACGTAGTCGAACGAATCCTCACAATCACAATGAAACCGGAACTATCGAGAAGAAACACAACTGGAAAGAAGCAAACAACACGATAAACAAACAAGCATAAATACGGCATGATGCACAATCAAGTATGATGCATGACAAGATTAAATGTTGTTACTCATAGCAAGAGATGATGCGTGAAAGAACCACATATTAAAACAAGTTTAAATGAGGCCGGAAACAACACGACAATTCCGGGAAGTCCACATATGCAAATTTCGAATTTGGTACTATTCTAAACAAAACATTATATTAAAGTGGTTAAACAGCAAGTTTAAGTGCACCATGATGACCTACATATTTTTCTAATCAAGTTACATATAAAGTTCATTTAATTCGGAGCTATGGTCTAGAAGATATGAGCATCACAAGTTTAATATGGCATTGATGCAAAAGGCATGTAAAACTCAACCACAAATACTCAAATCATGGATGCAACACGATAATATGAAACTACATGCAATTCTAAGGAAGTTTCATATAGGACATGTTCAAAGCGGAGCAACGGATCAACACATACACCCAAGATAAGTTTGAATAACAATCTGTCCAAAACAGCAACTATGCATATTGCAAGCATTAAAGCAACATGCTACAAGAATCATATGGGCACAAACTTGATATGCACTTAAAGTAGAGATAACATGCTTCAATTCATATTTACTGTTCAGGTTCATAAGCATCATGGTTAATTTACTATGATCCATGCAAAATGCAATGTTCTGCTACAGATTAGGACTTAGTGAAAAACTGGACATATACATGAGCAGAGTTAATATGATGGCATGTTGGAGGCATGAAACAAAGATGCTACATTATAAGGTCATGGCATCAAATTGTATAACATGCTAGCACATATCATGGAGCTCAAATAATACATCATGGCATATCCATAGGAGCAACAGGTTCATGGGCGTGATAAAGATAATATGCAACCGTGAAATAAGCTGATTCTCAGACTTGGTGAAATTTGGGAATGTAAAACAGTAACATTATGATGCTGACTTTGGAAGCACATAACAACAAGCATAGCAATATTAATATTTATAAAAAAGGCATGAACATAAGGTAGACATGGCATACTTCCAATTAATCCATTGTCACAATTTATAAGATGCATAGATGAATTAATATGAGCTTTACAAAATGGAACATGCTGTTAACAGGTTGATAGTTTTATCATGATGGCAACTTAAGAGCAAGAAAGAGACATCCTACAGCGACTTTACATGGCAACCAAGGGCATGGCATGAAAGTACACATAACATAGAGCAATACACATCAAAGAATCATATGCATAGGAGCAATGGATTAGGGGTAAACATCATGCAAAGATAGCAAGTTTTGTAACACAGTTTGAAATCAGCAACACTGACTAGGCATGTTTGCAAGCTCATGGCACTCACATCAGGACATATCATGCCATGAAATAAATACTAGCAGCTAGAGGACATGATAATGCACCAAACACATGTTGACAAGATGCTCATATGACATATGTATTAAATCACACAAAAATAACAAAAGGGCAAGTTATAACAGTTTCAGCACTTAACATCAGCAAGCACTTTTGCAACAGAGATTATGACATGTAGATGAACCCTAACATGAATTCAACAACCACCATCATGAAGAGCATGAAATGTAGATGATTTTACATATATAAATCATCCTCATATGACAAACATGCATAAAACTAGAGCCCACACAAAATACATATCTGATGTTTCAGAAACAATGACTTAGGCATTTGAATAGAACTGAGTGCAATATAGTTATACGATGCACGAGCGGGGGATAGCTGCTGGGTGCTCACCTAGGGCCCGTGGGCCAGTCGGGGCAGAGGAGGGTTCGGGCGAGGCCGGTTCGATGCGGACCAGGCCGGTTCGGTCTGGTTCGCGGGGCGGTCTAGGACGAGTCGACTGAACCGGGGTGGACCGCCGGTTCACAGGTCCGCGGCTCGGGTGACCGGGCCCACACATCGGCGACACAGGCAAGGCAGAGGCCGCGGCGGCGAGCAGGGGCTTCGGCGACGCGGGACCAAGGCAGGGGCGGCGGGAACGGGTGGATCCGGCTGACGGCTCGCTGGATCCTATGGCGGGCGACACGAGACAAGTGGGGCGACGAGCTAGGAGCTCCGGCGGCGGCGAGATCCTGCGGGAGACAGAGAGAGGAAAAAGAGAGGGAGGAGAAGAAGGTGGGGACGGCGCGGGCTCACCGGGACGACGGTGGCGCGGTGCTCGCCGGCGGTGGCGAGGCTGGACGGGGAGAGGAGCTCCGTGGTGAGGCTCGGGAGCCAAGGCGCGGGGGGGCAAAAAGCGGGGTGATCCGGGCCCCGATGGGCTCGGCGGGCCAAAGACGGGCTCGGCGGGCCACGTCGGCGCTGGGTGGATAGGGCGACGTGGTAGCGCCCGGTTGGCTGCGCACATCGGCTACGGTGGGACTGGCTGATGGGGCGCGACAAGTGGCGGCGAGAGGCTGGTCGGCACGGAAATTGAGGCGAGGGTGGCGGCGGCTGCAGGTTAGGGGAGGCTAGGGCTAGGTTTAGCCAAATTTGGAAGGCGGAGATGTATATATAGGGTAGGGGGCTAGGACTAGGGTTTGGGGGTTTTCTGGACCCTCCTATCGCGATCGTGCGGCTCCAGAGCGGAGAGGGGTTTAGGTGGGCTGCAGGTGGGCTGTGTAGAGGCATTGGGCTGAGAAGAGAAGGAAGAAGAGTGGCCCGGCAGGGTTTTCGGATACCGAAAACGTCCGACGTTTGACCGGCTATAGTGCCGCTATAGTTTAACATTGGGCTATCAAACGGACTCCGAATGGGACGAAATTTGGCAGGCGGTCTACCTACAATATAACAAGACCACGCGGCAATTTTCAACCCATTCCGAGAACATTTTTATCCCACTTATAAAATAATATTTCAGAGGTGCCACGGGCGCGTGCGAGTGTGGTTGGACTTAGAACGGACAACAAAGAGAGAACTGGGAGACCCGGCAACTACGGATGGATGCAAATTTTAAAAAGCATGCAGATGAAATGCACATGATGAGATGGCAAAGACGGCGAATAAACGGAGACATCTGGCGCATCGGTCTCGGGGTGTCACAGCGGCCCACCGTGGGCACCATGTAGATCCACACGCAGCGGCGTACATGCATTTTCGAAACTGTTTTAATAATATCAGATTCGTATTTGAACAACTAAGCTTGTTTAGCTTGATGAGTGGAGCAGTGCTATTATGACACGAAGCACGTAGGCTGATCGTATAGTGATCATAAAAGGGGGGAAACCCTATGCATGATCAATTAAACCCTATTATGACTGTGCCATGGCAGATTTAAAGCTGCAAACCATAGAAATGCTATTTAGCAACCATTGTTTGCTTCGAACTAAGAACTAAATTCTAAGAGTTGAAAAGAAAGTACAGTAACCAAGTTACGATCTATTTTCTGGTTGAGATCAAAAAGTTGAGCAGATATGAAGTAGTACCACCTCTCTTGCGGCGACGTGTAGGCATCGGGGGTGCGATGGCTGTTGGTGGCATTCAAGCAGATCTGCGACGGTAGACGGGTGCATCGGGGGATAAGTCCTGTTGTGGTGGACGAGAAGGTAGTGGGAGCGGCCCCGGCAAGGAGGACGACGGCACCGATGAAGCGAGAGGACGCTATGCAAGACTCCTGGTCTGTCATCGTGGATGAGATACGTCCATCTCTAGCAGTGGACAACGCGGTCTTGGTAGGCGCTCTAGCATGGTGGAGGACGGTGGCGATGGATGGGGTGTAGGACGGCGGCGATGGATGGGGTGGCGGACGAAGGAGGCTGGTGCAGGGATGGTGTTCTAGCGCGGACGGTGTATGAATGAGAAAATGGAGGGAGAGGTACGGGGAACCATGTTTTTGGGAGTCGTCTGTCTAAAATATGGGTGAAAGATTGGATGTCGCCTAGAGGGGGTGAATAGGCGCTTTAAAATAATTACGGTTTAGGCTTGAACAAATGCGGAATAAACCTAGCGGTTAATTTGTCAAGCACAAAACCTACAACAACTAGGCTCACCTATGTGCACCAATAACTTATGCTAAGCAAGATAAACAACTAAGTGATAGCAAGATATATAACATGAAACACTATGGCTATCACAAAGTAAAGTGCATAAGTAAAGGGCTCGGGTAAGAGATAACCGAGGCACGCGGAGACGACGATGTATCCCGAAGTTCACACCCTTGCGGATGCTAATCTCCGTTTGGAGTGGTGTGGAGGCACAATGCTCCCCAAGAAGCCACTAGTGCCACCGTAATCTCCTCAGGCCCTCACACAATGCAAGATGCTGTGATTCCACTAAGGGACCCTTGAGGGCGGTCACCGAACCCGTACAAATGGCAACCCTTGGGGGCGGTCACCGAACCAGTACACTTTGGCAACCCTTGGGGGTGGTCACCGGTACCCGTCAAATTGCTTGGGGCAATCTCCACAACCTAATTGGAGACCCCGACGCTTGCCCGGAGCTTTACACCACAATGATTGAGCTCTAAACACCACCAACCGTCTAGGGCGCCCAAGCACCAAAGAGGAACAACCTCAAGGGTACCAAGCACCCAAGAGTAATAAGCTACTCAACTTCACTTCCACGTATCACCGTGGAGAACTCAAACCGATGCACCAAATGCAATGGCAAGGGCACACGGAGTGCCCAAGTCCCTCACTCTCAAGTCCCACCAAAGCAACGAAAGCTATGGAGGAAAATGAGAGGAAGAACAAGAAGGAGAACACCAAGAACTCCAAGATCTAGATCCATGGGGTTCCCCTCACATAGAGGAGAAAGTGATTGGTGGAAATGTGGATCTAGATCTCCTCTCTCTTTTCCTCCAAAAACTAGCAAGAATCCATGCAGGGATTGAGAGATAGCAAGCTCGAAGAAGGTCAACAATGGGGGAAGAACACGAGCTCAAGAGATAGGGCTCAATGGGGAAGAAGACCCCCTTTTATAGGTGGGGAAAAATCCAACCGTTATCCCCATTCACAGCCCACAGCGGGCGGTACTGCCGCTCAAGGGAGCGGTACTACCGCTGGCCGCAGCGGTACTGCCGCTCGGCCCAGCGGTACTACCGCTGGGACCTCGCACAACACCTAAGGGAGAAGGAACAGAGAGGAGGGCCGTTGAGCGGCACTAGTAGCGGTAGTAGGGGCGGTACTACCGCTTACAAGCGGTACTACCGCTTCTACTACCGCTGCTACTGCCACTGAACCCGACACGAGACACGCAGGTCTCGAGTCGAGGCGGTACTAGCGCGGAACCGAGCCGTACTATCGCCTATGTGTTGGGAATCGTTGCATGGAAAACAAAAAAAATTCTACACACACGCAATGATCTATCCATGGAGATGCATAGCAACGAGGGGGAGAGTGTGTCTATGTACCCTCGTAGACCGTAAGCGGAAGCGTTTCACAACGCGGTTGATGTAGTCGAACTTTGTTCGCGCTCCAACCGATCTAGTACCGAACGTACGGCACCTCCGCGTTCTGCACACGTTCAGCTCGGTGACGTCCTCACCTTCTTGATCCAGCAAGACGGGAAAAGTAGTAGATGAGTTCCGTCAGCACGACGGCGTGGTGACGGTGATGGTGAAGTGATCTCCGCAGGGCTTCGCTTAAGCACCACGAAAATATGACTGAGGGAGTAAACGGTGGACGGGGGCGCCGCACATGGCTAAGACAATATTCTGGTCATTGTGTGGCACCCCCTTCCCACATATATATAGGTGGGAGGGGAGGAGGCAGCCCCTAGGGCGCCCCAAGAGACCTGGCAGCCGCCCTAGGGCTGCTGCCTTGCCCTGCGCCCCCCCTTTCCTTATATGTCGGAGGGGGAAGGAAAGAGAGGAGGTGAGGGAAGGAAGGGGGAATCCTATTCCCCTCTTTCCTTTCCCTTCTCCTCTTTACTTCTCCTCCTAGGCCGGCCCATATGGGGGGCGCACCAGCCCCTTGTGGCTGGTGTGTTTCCCCTCTTGGCCCATAAGGCCCATATCTTTTGCCGGGGGTGCCCGGAACCCCTTCCGGTGACCCGATAAGTACCCGGTGACCTCCGAAACACTTCCGGTGTCCGAATACCATCGTCCTATATATCAATCTTTACCTCTCGACCATTTTGACACTCCTCATCATGTCCGTGATCTCATCCGGGACTCCGAACAACATTCGGTCACCAAATCACATAACTCATATAATACTATATCGTCATCGAACGTTAAGCATGCGGACCCTACGGGTTCGAGAACTATGTAGACATGACCGAGACACCTCTCCGATCAATAACCAATAGCAGAACCTGGATGCTCATATTGGCTCCTACATATTCTACGAATATCTTTATCAGTTGAACCGTTATGACAACATACGTAATTCCCTTTGTCAATCGGTATGTTACTTGCCCGAGATTCGATCGTCGGTATCTTCATACCTAGTTCAATCTCATTACCGGTAAGTCTCTTTACTCGTTCCGTAATACATCACCTCGTGACTAACTCCTTAGTCATTTGCTTGCAAGCTTATGATGTGTATTACCGAGAGGGCCCAGAGATACCTCTCCGATACTCGGAGTGACAAATCCTAGTCTCGATCTATGCCAACTCAACAAACACCTTCGGAGATACCTGTAGAGCATCTTTATAATCACCCAGTTACGTTGTGGCATTTGATAGCACACAAGGCATTCCTCCGGTATTCGGGAGTTGCATAATCTCATAGTCGAAGGAATATGTATTTGACATGAAGAAAGCAATAGCAATAAAACTGAACTATCATTATGCTAAGCTAACGGATGGGTCTTGTCCATCACATCATTCTCCTAATGATGTGATCCCGTTATCAAATGACAACTCATGTCCATGGTTAGGAAACCATAACCATTTTTTATCAACGAGCTAGTCAAGTAGAGGCTCACTAGGGACACGGTGTTTGTTTATGTATTCACACATGTATTTAGGTTTCCAATCAATACAATTTTAGCATGAATAATAAACCTTTATCATGAATAAGGAAATATAAAATAACAACTTTATTATTGCCTCTAGGGCATATTTCCTTCACTGTGACCGTGGGCGGTACTACCGCTGTGAAACAGCGGTACTACCGCTTATGGCTTTCGGCGGTACTGCCGATCCGGGGCCGCAGTACTACCGCTAGCGCCTCCCTTATGCCACTTCCACGAAAACAAGTATCCTCCAAGAAAACCAGAACTGCCACAACTTCTGCAAATGAGCTCCGAATTGAGCAAACTCAGGCTTGTTGGATAGATGACGACAAGTAGCATCAAAACAGCGTAGAGGCAGGGGAGGTATGCCTAACATATAGAGGAGTGAACCCTCCAACAGAGAAGAACCGGCATAACCTCGAACATCGAAAACATCATAGAAGATGCATGTGAACTCCGTTTTCGATGAACTCGAGCTTGTCATCAAGATGACCATAAGCTCTAAGACTCACAAAGAGAACCGGCAAAAACCCCAACATCGAAAACATCATAGAAGATGCATATGAACTCTGTTTTTGATGAACTCGAGCTTGTCATGAAAATGACCATAAGCTTTAAAACTCACCAAGAGAAATACCAAACAAGAACCAAGAAAGATGATGCAAGGATGCAATGGTTTGAGCTCTGTACGAACGATATGATCAAGCTACCAACTTGAGAGCCCCCCTTGATAGTACGACAATCGATCCTATAACCCGGTCTCCCAACTACCACCATGAGACCGGTAAAATAGAAAACCTATCAAAGGGGCAAACCTTTGCCTTGCACATAGTCCACTTGAGCTAGATGATGACGATCTTCACTTCCTCAAGTTGGACCACCTTTCTTGATTGCGTTGGCTCGATGAAGACTAGTTGATTGCTCCCCCATACTCCACTATGGGTGAGCCATTCTTCGGCACATCTTCACCAGTCCATTGTCACCACAATGGACGGCAAGCATCAAGCATGATCTCTTCGTGATGCTCCACTTGAACTTGCACTTCGCAATCTTGATGACGATCACCACTTGATGTCATCCTCTCCATGGGTTGTATGATATCTTCCTCTTGACGCAAGCCCATGGAAACATACCTAACCCCACATAGAACTCTCACGTAGACCATGGGTTAGTACACAAAGCGTAATGGACAATACTAACCATATCGTGGGATCACATGATCCCACTCGCTACATCTTGTATGCTTTGTGTGTTGATCAACTTGAATCACTCTCTGTTCTTAGTCTTGATCAACCTTGAATCTTTCCAACTCTCTTCATTTGGATGATGTCTTGAAGGTAAACATGAATGATCACACAATCTTCTTCTTCAAGACTTGCTTGCAATAAGCTCAACACTCACATGACCAATCTTTGGATAATTCCTTAATAACACCTTGGTCAACTCATAAACTCCTTCAAACCAACACATGGACTTCAAGAAATGCCTATGGACAAATCCTTCAATTATAAATCAATGCAACCATTAGTCCATAGAGAATGTCATCAATTACCAAAACCACACATGGGGGCACCGCATGTCCTTTCAATGGGAAAGTTACGAACTTAGCCCCCGTTTAAAATTTGGACCTCTCGTCGGTTGGGGATAGGACGGTAATCTCGTATCTCCCCAATATTTGCCCAGAGTGATTTCGGGCGAGGAGAGGGTGTTTTGGCGCCCACGGTGAATGAACGGGGCTGACAGGTTGGGCGGTTGTGTCACGTCTAAGTGAAGTTACAAACCTGCCCCTATTAAAAATATTTGCCTACATCGATTTCAGCCGAGTAGAGTTTGTTTTGCCGCCCACCATGTATGAATGGGGAAATGGAGGGAGAGACAGAGGTCTTTCGGACGAGCTTGAATCAAATGTGTTTTGCCGCCCATGTTTGGCGCCCACCATGTCTGAATGGGCTCAGAGGCGGTCGTGTCACGTCTAATTGAAGTTACTAACCTACCCCTATTGAGAGCAGTGGTAATCAGGTCGATGGATTGTCCGTGTAAGGGGTAGATAGTAATTTCCATCTCGCAAACAGTGGCTTCGGGCAGCCGACGTGGGAGTGGATATTTTGCTGCTTCTTTCAAATTTTGGGACAATAAGCATTCACGTTTACCCTGCAACTAAATTCGAATCCATTTTGTATACTTATATGAATATTTATAAATCATCCTATGTTTTTTTATATATCTTCAAAAGCACAACAAAGATGTATTGCATTATCATATATGAATATGATTTACAAATGCCGATAATCGAATTCATAAGGTAGAATCCAGTTTAAGGTGAATTCGAATATTTGAAACCACTTTATGTCCAACTCAAGTGTAACATGTATGACACACACAGCATATAGTGTACTCCCATTTAGATATGTACACAAGCGATGTCTCAAGATTCAAAATACTGAGTCAATCAACCAATAATGTACAAAACTAACAGACATATAAATACTTATAGAGTATATGGATCAATAATATCAACTAACATACATAAGCCAGGCCGATGTACTTTTTTGCAAGAAGAGCATCATTTTTTAGCAAAGCTAGTACAGCATCTTGGCCCTTTCAGATGCGTGCCACTTAAGGACCATCTATACTACTATTATTGCTGAATGCACATTCAGCCCGATTGGTATATTTGTAGGTCTGGCATAGCAATCAAAATGAAATGTCTCAGAGTCTTATCAATTAATACAGACTCGTGCTAAAAAAATTACAAACCAAAAAACAAAAAACAATTATTACATAGTCTCTAAAACAAATGGTTTGATCGATTACATGAACAAACAACACAAAGGTTATTCAACGATGGAAAAAACATTTCACCTATGATTTACCAAGTGGGAATTTAATTTCCTTTTTTCCTTCAGGACCTTAACAATGCGGTCAGTCTCAGCTTGCTTCGTTTTGAAATCCACCAAATATTTAATGGTTGTCTTGAGTACTGCTTGTGATTGTGTTGTTTGCTTCCTCAACATGTCAACTTCATCTCTAAGTGCAGAAGCAGAATCTCTTTCTACCAATAGTTTGGCCTCTAGAGCATCAGCAGTTGGCAATTCATGATGTACGATTGGGCCGATGCCACTGCTGTGGGATGATACAACGTCCATGGGGCTAACCTGTTTTGCCATTAAAGTTCCGATTGGATTCCGAAAAGTTGAAGTTAGTAGAACATCTCAACTGGTAGTTAGAATAGCAAACCAGTTAAACAAACAAGGAATTAAAGAGTTTCGATTGGAAGCTGAAAAGTAGTTATTAACATCATTGTAATCGGTTGCAGCAGCAAAGCAGTTAAACAAACAAGTTTTGCAAAAGGTACCTGTTGTGGCATTGGAGTTTCTCTTGGATCCTGAAAAGTTGAGTAGCCAGTAACGTGATTAGAGCAACCGGTTGCAGCAGCAAAGTAGTTAAACAAACAAGTTTTGCAAAAGGAACCTGTTGTGGCATTGGAGTTTCTCTTGGATCCTGAAAAGTTGAGTAGTCAGTAACTTGATTAGAGCAACAAGTTATAGCAGCAAACATGTTACACAAATATATTTTCGAAAATGTACCTGCTGTGCAATTGGACTTCCAATTGGATCCTGAAAACTTGAAGTTGGTAAGATGATTACAGCAACAAGTTATAGCAGCAAACCACGTAAACAAGCAAGTTTTTGAAAACATACCTGTTGTGCCAACGGAGTTTCAGTTGGATCCTGCAAACTTGAATGTTAGCAATCATAAATAAAGTGTTGCAAGAGCCATAAGGAACTAACATCAAACTAGTAAAACTAACCAGTTTTGGCAACATATTTAATTACACATGAACTAGTAAAACTAACAAGTTCTTGGCAATGTATTAAAGTAACAAGTCGGTACCGTTTACCAGCAACACAGACTTCTGTAAATATATTTGATGTAAGCAAAATGATTCCGACACACAAACATATATATATATATATAAGTTAAAAAGATATTATCCATCATATAAACCTGACAGTTATTTGACTATGAACATGCAAACATTACTAGTGCTACAAGTGATAACAGCAAACCATTTAAACAAACAGGGTATCAGAATGTAAATTACACATGAATTTTGCTGCACCCTAGAAGTACATATGACCAGCTATCTACGTGCTTAAGTAGCTATTTAAGTTCAGGCAAACAGGTAATTCTTAATAGTAAGTATCAAACACATAGATAGGCGTAGTCTATAATAGGATTAACAGGCTATGGCATTATGTAATCAGTAGCAAACTAAATTAAGCCAAGCAACTTAATTGAACAATTTTGCAATCAGTGGCTAACTAAAATTCTGAGAAGCAGGTAACTGAACTTACGCTAGCTCTTTGTACAGGCACACTGCAACTTCTTTTTCACTTACAAGGTTCTACGAAGGAGTCCATGGCATCAATTGCTTGGATACACAGTCCCAATACTTCTTTCTTCCCACACTGCATTGGTAAGTCGAATGGTTAATCTGATAAGATGGTGCATCCTTGATATGTTATATGAGGACGGGTTGTCAGACTAGTTGTAGCAACACACATCACACTGGCTTTTACTGTATATTTCATGCGATTACATTTGGCATATCGAGATCTAAGCAATCTACAATAGGATGAAAAGACTGACATCCTTCACATTATTGGTGAACTCGGTTCATAGAAACAAGCAATTCAACCATTCTGTGGGTAAATCAAAAGCGCCACTGAAATATTTTTCACTACCCCAATCATACACGCAAAAAGGGGCGACGCCACCATAGGGGCTGGTATGGGCGGCCGCCTCAGGTGGCTGGAAAGTGTGCACCTAGTTTGAGTCGTCCAGGTTGGCCCAGGCTAGTTTTGTTCGTCCCAGCGCACGAGCAGGCAATGTAAAAAATGAAGAAAAATGTTTCAATTTGGATGGGCCAATAACGTAAGTGCAAGGCAGGCCCTATAGTAGGCTTGCAGCCCAAACGAGTGCCTCCCATATCGATCGACAGCAGGAAAAATCCCCAATTCATTCGCTCCAACCTCCAGTCTGGTTTGCTCCTAACCTAGCCGTCGATGGACAAACCGACACAACACTTCCTCGCGCCCTCATTGGACACCGGTCGCCGAGCTTCAAGTGAATGGAAGGACAAGAAGATGAAGATCCAACCCTGGGTGTAGCCTGCGTGGGAGGCAGCGGCGGCAGCACGGGCATGGCATTGAGCTTGCACAAACGGACAGTCGCAGCTTGCAAGAGCAGCATGCACAACGAGCAGGGACATCACATCCCTAATTATATCTAATTAAACTGTTCAATTTCTGGCCAATAGTTAAACCTGACGGTGTTGTAAAACTGCTTGTATGTAGGGAATCTATAAGAAAATGAAACCAATTTCTGCTTTTTTTATAACTCCCCCAATCAATACTGAACTGACTAAACCTGATGTGTTTAATCAAGTTTCCGGTGCAAACATACAAGCTCATCTTGTTCTTGAGCCTGAAGATTCTAATGAACAGACTGCTAATGAAGGATTTGATGCAAACATTTTACATGCTCCTGGTGATGAACATATAGTGTCTAATGAGGGATCTAATGCAAGCATTTTGCAAGCTCCCATTGTAGGATTTCGTGTCTAATGATGATCTGCTATGTTGAGAGAGAGATAGAGATTTGCAGGAATTGATGACAAGCAAATTATAGTACATGTTCATGGCTTGAGGAAATGTCGAGGCCATCTACCAGAAAGTCCCCGTATCATGACAACCTAGCATAAATACTTTTCTAATCTATTGTTTGTTACTATTGGCATACTTGTGCAGGATAGATATATTGATATGCAGTTTGCGCACTGGTTATAGGTGCAATTACACTTGGATATTTTCGTCCAGAGAACGAATAATTCAAGAAGGTACAGTCCATGTTAGTAGTCCTTGTACACAATGTTACATTTTGTGTTTTTTGGTGCTTACATCATTTAGTGTTTTATAATCTGGAACTACTTTGGATCATTATCTGGTTTTCAAAGTGCAAGTAGCTTCACGTTTCTCAAGTTATGTTGATTTCCGGAGTGAAAGTGCCTTCGTATTTTTTAAGTTAAATTTTTGCCCCTGGTAACTTGAATTCGTGGATTCCCCACTGCACACAAATCATACACGCAGGCCAGTATGAATTAAATGAAATGCGTGGACTTACGCTAGCTCGTTGTACAGGCTCACTGCAGCTCTGCTTGCGCTTGGGATGTTCCATGTACAAGTTCATGTTACCACTTGCTTGGATGTGCAGGGCTTGTGCTCCTTGCACCCCCCTCTGCATTTTTGACACGGCGAATGGTTGATCAAATGAGAGGAATCGACCTTGCTGTTGTACCGGAGGACAGGTACTTACAAAGTTATACCGGCATGTAGGATGTGTAGCAGATCCCGTAGAGCCATCATCCTTCGCTAAAAAATGGTTTTGCTTGTTTCAGATGATATCTCCAGAAGAAATAAGAGTTAAAGTCAGAGTTGCATAGGCGTGTAAGCTAAGAGAGCGGTAAAAGGATATCCAAACATCATCAGAACAGTGCACAAGGGAGTGATATGTGGATACCTAGTTCGGGCCAGCGTTTGGGCCATGCTCGCCTAGCTAGAGTGCGGGTCACTTCAGAGCCATTGAGGGTGATGCGCTGGCGTTGGCTGGCCGCGTACGGATGTAGATCTTGAGTGGCAGCGGAGCGCCATGATGCAGTGGACAAGGCCATTGGTGAAGCACCAATGGCGTCGAGGAGGAGGAGGTGCGACGATGTTCTCGGTGAAGTAGCCCCAGTGAGGTAGGAGACGACGTCGGTGAAGCACACCTGATGCGGTGGAAGTCGATGTCTGTGAGGCACGTCGGCTGCGGCGGTCGACGTTGTGGGTGGACCACCCGATGCGGTGGACGAGGGGGTAGATGAGGTAGCTCCGGTGCAGTGGTGAAGCGCGACCGTCATCTTCGTCGTTGTCGTCCGGCACAGAGGTGGAGAAAGAGATGAGATGAAGGGTGATTCGAATTTTGCTTGGGTTGGCGGCGAATTAGGGATTTGAGAGCTCTGGGCGCGGAAGGGGACGGGGGAGAAGGGAGATTTTGCAGGGCTGGAATTGGGGCCGCCAGATATTTCAATCCGAAACATGGAAGCGCGAACTTTTTTTATCGTCGTTCTTTTTTTGGGGGGGAGGGAGGGAGGGGGTGGGTGCTAGCGTCCGTACGACACACGCGACCACCACGACACGACCCTGGTCTGCCAAGTGCACCTACATTTGAGAATGCAAACGAATCTTCTTTCATTGGCAAATGAATCTTGTACTATGTATTACCATGCCCGTGTTTTCCTTACAAATAATTAGTCCTTCGAAACGAGATACTATGAATTAATTAATGAGGAGTTCTTTGAATTAGAGTGTGTTTGTCACATAGCGATCTCCAATTCTAACATGGATTTCGCATTTCATGGTATCCATGCTACTTTTTTAATACAAAATCATATATGTATAAGATGAACACCATGGTAGTGAGAAAACTTTGGATGGATTCAAGCATATGACCACACACATACAAAATACCACAACAATCGAGTCAATATCAACTTTTCCAAACCTAGTATGGCACGAATTCAAAATAAATACGGAAGCCATATGCATGGTCCTCAATTCAAATCTTACAATGTACACTAAATTAAAACATCAATATTAAGTCTAGTACTATCTACATTCAAATGTTGTTTTTACGCCCCCTCCCCTAGCACACACGCTACATACTTCCTCTATTGATCAATATTCCTCTCCTAACCACCTTACAAAGCTATTGGTTTCCGCACGTTCATTCTTTCTATCCATGTTTCGATCTCTAACTGGCAAGACGAGCCCGACAAGGCTTGCCGGGCGAGCAACAATGTGACGTTGAGCGGTGCATTTAATGCACTCTGTCAGCCTGCGGAATTAGGTATGATAGCACTGTTTGCTATCTTATCAGTGCATAATGACTGTTTTGCCACTGTGGTGACCCATTAACCTATAAAAGGAGACCCATGGCAACCGAAGCGAGGGTTGGAAAGTTGAACACCCCCACGCTCGTACGCGCGTAGTCACTGCCTCCCCAGGGCGAGCCTGCCAGGCAAGTGTACTACGCTCCACCACCACTTTTCCACCATCAATCCACCAAAGCAGGAGTAGGGTTTTACGCCTCGCGGCGGCCCGAACCTGGGTAAAATTGCCTGTGTGATCTCTCTCGTGCTGCCCCACATTCTTCTGCTCTTTGTGCGATGCGACATCCCCCCTGCCAAACCAGCAAGGGGCCCCTTGGCCCCATAGGTGGCCGTGGTTTCCCGCGACATCTTTGGCGCGCCAGGTAGGGGGATCGCTTGCGCGAACCTGAAAGCGTGTGCAGCGCATCATCTTCATCACCATCTTCGTCTTTGATGGCGCCGTCAGCAATGGCGCCCAAGAAGAAGCCCGGTGCTGCTGCTCACCCATCCACCTTGAAGGCGCCGCCGCCCGCAGCCACCAATGCTGCGGGGGACGCGGAGGTACATGAGAGTGTGGACGCCGCTGGGGCTGTGGTCGGAGGCCACTGACGCCCTGTGCATTGACGGGGGTGCGTCCCTACACGCCTCTCACCGCCAACTCAAGCGGTGGGCGCGTGAGGTTAATGTCGTGGAACCAGCACCAGGGGCCTGGAAACCACTCAAATGGTCATGCATGCCCATCATTTTTTACGAAGAGGATCATTCTGACCGCACCACCGCGGTAGGATGTTTGCCGTTGTTGGTCTCTCCAACAATCTGCAACCTCAAGGTCACGAAGATGTTGGTGGACGGCGGGGTCGGGTTGAATCTGATGTCCCCAAAGGTTATCAGCAAGCTTCAGATAGCAGAGGATGAGTTAAAAGTCACCAGCACGTTTCATGGAGTTAATCCCGGTAGGAGTCATCCTAAGGGAAAGATCACATTGCCTGTGACGTTTGGGGTGAACTACCGGACTGAAAAGATTGTGTTTGATGTGGTTGACCTCCCCTTGCCGTACAATGGAATCCTTGGACGCCCAGCCCTGGCTAAGTTCATGGTGGCATCCCACTATGCCTACAATGTCTTGAAGATGCCAGGGCCAGTTGGAGTCATTTCCGTCCCATCGGATGAGAAAGACGCAATGATTTGTGTGGACAAGATGTACCGGGACGCAGTTGCGGCAGAGGCCGCGGCAGCGGCAGTTCCTGCCAAGGAGAACAGAGGGAAGAAGAAGGATAGTAAGGGCTCCGGTAAGGAATTCGGGAAGCACACCTCTTCGGAGTGCGCTGCGCCTGTTCATGACTTGCCGGAGAGTTCCAACAGCAAGAGATCCAAGGTTGCTCCTCCACAAGTGGAGAAGGTCCCAGCAGGGCTGGCTGGCGTTGATGGTACATTCACCATCAGTGCCACCCTCGATGACAAATAGGAAAGTGCGCTCGTTGCCTTCCTGCGGGCGAATATCGATGTGTTGGCCTGGCAACCATCTGATATCCCCTGTGTTCCCAGGGAGGTAATCGAGCACCACCTTGCTGTCTGCCCACATGCCCGACCTGTCAAGCAGAAAGTCCGGAAGCAGGCCTTGGAGAGGCAGCAGTTCATTATAGAGGAGGTCAAGAAACTTGAGGCAGCTAGTTTGGTCAGAGGAGTGCTGCATCCAATGTGGTTAGCAAATCCAGTAGTTGTCCAGAAGGCCAATGGGAAATGGAGACTTTGCATAGACTTCACAGATCTCAACAAGGCTTGCCCGAAAGACCCATTTCCCTTGCCGCGCATCGACCAGATCGTGGACTCCACTTCAGGCTGTGATTTGCTCTCCTTTTTGGATGCATATTCTGGGTATCATCAAATCTTCATGTCCAAGGAAGACGAAGAGAAGACCTCGTTCTTCACCCCGTGTGGTACGTACTATTTTATCCGCATGCCTTTTGGATTAAAGAGTGCCGGGTCTACTTTTGCAAGGGCAGTCCAGATTAGTTTTGGGCCACAGCTGCACAGAAACATTGTGGCTTTTATGGATGATATTGTGGTCAAAACCAAGGACAGATCAACCCTTATCCATGATTTGGAGGAGACATTCGCCAATTTGCGCAAGATCAACTTGAAGCTCAACCCGGAGAAGTGTGTATTTGGTGTTCCGTCCGGCAAGCTGCTCGGGTACTTTGTATCCCATCGGGGGATCGAAGCCAACCCCGATAAGATCCAAGCCATCGAACAGATCCAAGCACCAAAGACGGTCAAAGATGTAAGGCGTCTAATAGGGTGCGTTGCCGCGCTAAGCAGATTCGTTTCCAAGTCTGCCGAGCGCGCCTTGCCATTCTTCAAAATCTTGAAGAAGGCAGGGCCCATGAAGTACACTCCAGAAGCAGATGCGGCTTTGCAAGAGTTGAAGGCCTACCTATCTTCTGTGCCCACCTTGGTTGCTCCCAAACCGCAAGAGCCGTTGCTGTTATACTTGGCAACAACCAATCAAGTGGTTAGTGCAGCCTTGGTGGCGCAGCGGGAAGTGGATGAAACAAAGAGTGAGCAAAGACCGGCAGAGTCAGATAGGGATCAGGACAGAGGTAAGCACGGCAAGGAAGAAAGTGGTGCAGCGCCCAGTGTACTTCGTTAGTTCCCTACTACAGGGGGCTAGATCGAGGTACTCTGGCATGCAAAAGTTGATCTTTGGCCTCATCATGGCCTCAAGGAAACTACGCCACTACTTCCAAGCCCATGAGATCACGGTTGTCACTCGCTTCCCATTGCAAAGGATACTCCGGAACCCTGAGGCTACTGGCAGAATAGTGGAGTTGGCTTTGGAGTTATCCAGTTTTTGTTCGAAGTTTGAGAGCACGTCAACAATCCAGAGCAGGGCATTCGCAGAGTTTATTGCAGAATGGACGCCAACCCCTGACGAGGAAGTGCCAGAAATAGTTATCCCCAGCAAGGAGGCGCCCCAAGAATGGATTATGTATTTTGATGTTGCGTTTTCCCTACAAGGTGCAGGGGCTGGCGTGCTTCTCGTCGCTCCCTCCAGGGAACACTTGAAGTACATCGTCCAGATGCATTTTGCCCGGGAAGAGGCAACCAACAATACAACAGAGTATGAAGGGCTCCTTGCCGAGCTCAGGATTGCCGCAAAATTGGGAATCAAGAAGCTGATCATTCAAGGAGACTCACAGCTTGTGGTGAGACAAGTCAACAAGGATTACCAAAGTCCATTGATGGAGGCATACGTTGAGGAAGTGAGAAGATTGGAGGAGCGCTTTGACGGGTTGCAAACAGAGCACATACCTCGTGCGGAAAACAGCATAGCTGATCACCTGTCAAAGTGTGCTGCCCAAAAGCTTCCTGTGGAACCAGGAACTTTTGTTCTCCATCTTACTCAGACCTCCGTATCCCCAGCAACAATGGCCCGGAAAAGGAGAAAGATGGACTCCGGTAAGCCTCTCCTAGTAGAGCTACCCGCTCCTGGCAGGGACCCTGTCGGAAACAACTCCTCACAACCTACCGGACCGCACCCTCCAGCCGGACCCATGGTCCCTGCGAACGAGGAATATGCCCCCGCAGTTGAGGAGGTGCCGCTAGTCCTTGTTGCCGAGCCCCAGGCTCCAACTTGGGCAAGGCACATAGTCCACTTTCTCCAAACCGGAGAACTCCCCAATGACCAAGATGAGGCTGAAAGAGTAGCCCGGAGGGACAATATGTACCAATTTGTCGATGACACTCTGTACAGAAGGAGGCCCAACGGTGTGAAATTGAAGTGCATCTGCCGGGAAGAAGGGAAGGAACTGCTGGCTGAAATACATTAAGGCATGTGCGGCTCCCACATTGGATCAAGGGCGCTGGTTGGGAAAGCATTCCGGCAAGGATTCTATTGGCCCACAGCCCTCCAAGATGCGGTTGAGCTAGTCACCAAATGTGAAGCCTGTCAGTTCCATTCCAAGAAAATCCACCTGCCTGCCCAAGCTCTTCAGACAATCCCTTTATCATGGCCATTTTTGGTCTGGGGGCTCGATATCCTCGACCCTTTCCCCCGAGCGATCGGGGGCTTTGAATTCTTGTTCGTTGCTATCGACAAGTTTACAAAGTGGCAGGAAGTTGCTGCCATGAGAAAGGTGACTGCTCAATCAGCTATCAAGTTCTTGAAAGATTTGGTGTGTCGTTTTGGAATCCCGGCAAGGATCATTACCGACAACAGCACCCAATTCACGAGCCGCGCCTTCATGCAATATGTTCATGCCCTCAGAAGCAAAATCTCATTTGCTTCTGTCGCACATCCCAGAAGCAACGGGCAAGCTGAGAGGGCGAACGCTGAAGTGCTGCAGGGACTCAAAACAAGAACCTTTGATACGCTGCAGAAGCACGGCAGGCGGTGGATCGATGAGCTGCCGGTAGTTCTATGGTCCCTCAGAACGACAATAAATCGAGCTACCGGGCAGACTCCTTTTTCCCTGGTCTATGGGGCGAAAGCAGTTATCCCCACTGAACTCATTTACGGGGCACCTCGAGTGCTTGCCTACGACGAAGTAGCACAAGTTCAGCACTTGCGTGACGACGTTGTGCTACTCGAGGAGAACAGTCTCCGGGCTGCTACGCGTGTTGCACGCTATCAGCAAGCCATGCGTCGCTATCATAGCCGCAGGGTTCATGCTCGGTGTTTTGAGGAAGGCGACCTTGTCCTTAGGCGTGTTCAGTCCGCCAAGGGTACAAACAAGTTGACGCCGAAGTGGGAAGGCCCTTACCGGGTAGTACCAGTCACCAGACCTGGCGCAGTCTGTCTGGAGACCGGAGATGGCATTCAATTGCAAAACTCATGGAATATTGAGCATCTCCGCAAGTTCTACCCGTAAGGCGCGGCTGTAGGGCCCTGCCCGGCAGCCACCCTTTTGTACAGGCCTTGCCTCAGCTGCATGTAACCCCTTGTACAAAGCCAGGCGATGACCCTGAGCACCAGAGAAATAAACGAAGCGCTGTGGGGCCCCCGACCAAGTTGCATGCATGCATAAGCATTTCATGAGCATCTGCATATGCATATAGATAGGATCGCATCCATTTGCATATGCATATAGATAGGATCGCATCCTGCATCATTCTCATCTGCATAAAGCTGCAGGTTCCTGCCAAGAACTCGGTTTCTGAAAGAAGATGAGGAGATGAACCAGCGTTGCGATCCCCGGCGAACCAAACAGATAAGTTCTACCTCTTGTCCATAAGTGTTCTGTAAGCTAAAACTTGTGCATAAGAAAACCCCGCCACTCTTCGAAACTTAGGTGCTCCCATCTCTGGCTCGAACGTTGCTTTGGCCTGGATGATCGTAGTGGCCTTTGATGAAAAGAAGTTGGCGGGGGGCTGGTCCCTCTATTTCTTGCCGGTAGGCTCAGTTCCCCGGCAACGAAGGAAGGGTACCGGCAGGATAGCCTGCTGGAGGAAACTCATTTATTTAAAATAAAGAGGCATCTCACCTCTGCGTGGACATATACATGCACGAGTTCCCGGCAAGGTTCATCTTTTTCATTAATATGCTGGTCATACAAGTACAAACCTTACAGAACACAGACATGGACTCGAGAGATTATAGTATTTGAACTAAAATTTGGCAAATGCCTACGAGTTTAAGATTGAAAAAAGATAAGTGCCCCGTGATGCCCTTTCTTGTCCCTCTCCTCCTAGGCACAACAGTTGAAGGCGAGAAGGGCAAAAGGAGTGCCTGAGCAGAAGCCCGGGCCATTCCCATCGGGCTCCAGGAGAGGTAGCCTGATGGGGACGGGGGAGCACCGGGGAACACATCGATGGAGAGCACGACGGAGGCGACCCGCTAACCACGACCACCAAGGCCAGCAGGACACGGCAGGGCTAACGGAGCTGCAGCCCGAGAGGAAGCCTGCCGGGGCCCAGCTGGAAGGCTGCTGGAGGAAGCCGAGCGGCATCATCCCCACCCGTGCATCCAACTCCCCGGCAAATCACCTTGCCGGGAAGTAGAGGCGGATGCAGATGATGGCGACGCTGCCTGATGAAGATGGTGCGGGCGATGCTCAGCCGGAGCCAGAGTCATCGCCCTCCCGCGTGCTGCCGTCGTCATCACCATCACTGTCCTCCTTGTCGCTTTCGCTCGAGGAGGAGCTTTAGTCATCGGTCGAGCTCTCCGCGCAGCACCCTAAGCGAGCTCCTAAGCGCCCGAAGATCTTGACGGAGAGCAGGCCGCTCTCCATTAATTTGAATTGGAGAACGTGCCCTTCCGAGAAACCGTGGGCATGAGCAAAGGTCTTCCAACCACGGCGGAGGTACATCACATGAGGAGCAGGGAAGTCGACATCAACCCACATGCCACCGTTCCCACAGCCCCTCATGTGCAACCTCAGAGCGCATGGCTGTTTGAACTCCATTTCCCGTGTGAATGGAGAGGGAGGCGAAGATGGCCGCATGGGGGTTTGTACAGCCTGATGATGAACTCTCGAGGCTGATCCCTGACATGGCCGTCCATTGGAGGGAGGACGCCGGCGGGGGCGCCGCTAAGGCATCGCCCCGTCCCCCTCTTCCTCGAGCACCGCGGCGACCTCGGCCTCGCCCCCTCCCTCCTCCTCTCATGGTGGGCTCCTCTATCACTAGATCAGGAGGAGGAGGGATGCGCTGTCGAGTAGAAGCCCTCGTCGCCGCCGCTGGAGTGCCGCCGCGCCCTTGTCCTCTCACCATGGCGAGTGGGGGAAGATTGCATGAAGGGAGAAGAGGTGTGAGTGAAAATGCACTGCTCATCCCCCCTTTTTATAAAAGGACGGAGCGGGGGGCTAGCCTTTTGCACAGGAAACGGCCGCCCCGTTCCCCCAATGCGGCCTCCCTGCACCTTCTACGGCCCAAAGAATCAAGGCCGACCCTCTACCCCAACCATCGACGCCTGGTTCTCGACCGAGGCACTCGTCCCCGCGCTCTCCGCATCCACCACCTACCACGACCAATGCATGCGGAACACGTGGCAGGTGCATGCGAGGTGGGGAGCAAGTGGGATGGCAGTTTCCGCCCCATGATCATGGGGCGTGGGCAATCCACGGACCACAATCTAAGTTTTCCGCAGCATTACGCACGACGAGCGAGAAAACAGGAAACTGGCCCAGAGTCAAGATTAATGAAGAAGCAAAGAAGACTCCAAGAGATCAGCCTCTTCAGTGCCCCTGCCTGTGCACTTATTAGGACCTACCCTGACGACGCCCGGCAGCGCGATCGGGGCAGGCCCGTGGGCTTCTGTCGGTGCAACAAACCCTGGGTCTGTTGCCCTGACTGTGCACAGGCACGAGAACAAGATTACAACACCAAGGCCGTGTCAAGATACAAGAGACCAAGATCTTCGAAGAACCAGCGGGCAGATTACGAAGGCCAAGACCAAGACAGAGAAGTGACACACCACCAGGAGAAAGGCCTCCCTTGCCGGGCAGGCGGACCTGGCAGGAGCAAGGGCTCCCCCGGAAGGGAGCATTCAAGGCGAGCAAGGGCTCCCCCGGAAGGGAGCATTCAAGGCATCCCGGCAGGGCTTGCCGGGACTCACGAGGGCAAAGACACCTCACCAAGCCATCTCACCACGACCCACGTCATTGATCAATGCGGTGTCAAGCCGCAAAGTGACTAAGTGGCAGCCATTCGCCACATGGCAGCCTCTTTCTATAGGAAATACCTATAGATGACACCCGTCCTGCGGCGTGTCAAGCAAGCAGGCATGAAGCTGGCAAGACGAGCCCGACAAGGCTTGCCGGGCGAGCAACGATGTGACGTTGAGCGGTGCATTTAATGCACTCTGTCAGCCTGCGGACTTAGGTATGATAGCACTGTTTGCTATCTTATCAGTGCATAATGACTGTTTTGCCACTATGGTGACCCCTTAACCTATAAAAGGTGGCCCATGGCAACCGAAGCGAGGGTTGGAAAGTTGAACACCCCCACGCTCGTACGCGCGTAGTCACTGCCTCCCTAAGGCGAGCCTGCCGGGCAAGTGTACTACGCTCCACCACCACTTTTCCACCATCAATCCACCAAAGTAGGAGTAGGGTTTTACGCCTCGCGGCGGCCCGAACCTGGGTAAAATTGCCTGTGTGATCTCTGTCATGCTGCCCCACGTTCTTCTGCTCTTTGTGCGATGCGACATCCCCCGTACCGAACCAGCAAGGGGCCCCTTGGCCCCATAGGTGGCCGTGGTTTCCCGCGACAGGGGGCCCAACTGTCATGGAGCAAATTTGGACCCACATCTACACCCCTATATAGTGTGCGAATAACTTTGAAAGATGGTCGTTGGATAAAGCCAATCCGACGGTGCAGAGATGGCAAATCCGAGCACCACTGGCCGTTGGATATCTTCTACATTCCACCACATTCTGCCACATGTACAATCTAGAAGACTGCATGGTTGAACTTAAGCATAATGCACAAACCTCAAAACACAAGAACTTATCCTTTGTTCTAGAATCTTCTGTATCATAATTACCCAATTTTCTTTTTTCTAAATAAATTGCCATTATTTGTTTTTACTTTATGCTCTACAATGCACAATTCCATGAATCTTAAAATAGATTAACTTTTTTATAAAACTTATTGATTTTGAATGAGATGAACTATAAGAATTAAACGAACATCTACATCATGCATATATGAATCAAAGCTTACATGCTATGGTGTGGTATTTATTCATAATTTGGTTGCAAAATCTCAAGCGTGCAATGCACGTGTACCTTACTAGTATAAATTAAAAATGAAAAAGGACGAGGATCGAACATGCGACCAGGGCCTTCAAGCCGCACGTCAATAGGCAACATAGTAGCAACGTTTGTTGTACTCCCCTTTGTTGATATAATGTTTTTATATTACCACAGCCTATTTAATGGATAACATGTTTTTATATTAACTTTAGTACATTAGTGGGACCGGCTCATGAGCACGTACTATTCCACTTCACTTACTGGTGGATTCCATGTTTGCTCTCTCTCTCTCCTCCCCTTCTACATTTCACTGGTACAACGAGGTGCTATACAAACGGTTTTTAACCCCTTTCCACGACGGCGTTCTGAACCGTCGCCTAGTGTACCTTACTAGTATAAATTAAAAATGAAAAAGGACGAGGATCGAACATGCGACCAGGGCCTTCAAGCCGCACGTCAATAGGCAACATAGTAGCAACGTTTGTTGTACTCCCCTTTGTTTATATAATGTTTTTATATTATCACAACCTATTTAATGGATAACATGTTTTTATATTAACTTTAGTACATTAGTGGGACCGGCTCGTGAGCATGTACTATTCCACTTCACTTACTGGTGGATTCCATGTTTGCTCTCTCTCTCTCCTCCCCTTCTACGTTTCACTGGTACAGCGAGGTGCTATACAAACGGTTTTTAACCCCTTTCCGCGACGGCGTTCTGAACCGTCGCCTAGTGAGTGACTGCAATAGGGGGGGTCCTTCCCACACGACCCAGAAA
The DNA here is from genome assembly GCA_011799875.1 of Thinopyrum elongatum. Lineage (NCBI taxonomy): Eukaryota > Viridiplantae > Streptophyta > Magnoliopsida > Poales > Poaceae > Thinopyrum > Thinopyrum elongatum. The sequence continues at coordinate 162,533,484 of CM022297.1, read as the reverse complement.
CCGTCAGGGATATGCCCTCCTGGCACACACGCTCGGCAAAATGAGGTCGTGTGCGACCGCCGAGCGATCAAATACGGTTATACGTACAGTAGTGCTAAAAAATACAATTATACAGGTGAAATTATTTTCAGTCGTAAATACATCCGACACAGTCAGTCCCGGCTAAACGTTTCTATTTGTATGTACATTCCACACAGTTAATCCAAGGAATACGTTTCCGTTAGTATGTACATCCCACACAGTTAATCCAAGAAGTACGTTTCCGTTCGTATATACATCCCACACAGTCACTCCAAGAAAAACGTTTCCGTTCGAAGGTACATCACACACAATTTTCCCCATTAAATCATTTGTGATAGCGTTGCCATTGCACACGATATTAACAATTTTATCGTTTGCGTTATTGAATGCATCACACACAGTGCGTAGAAGAAACTGTGTGGCAAAGGCTGTCCATCAGACACAGTTTTTATGTGGTAAACGTTTGCACAAGGTGGCCTAACACAAACAATTTTCAAGAGGATGTCGTGTGGGATTGTTCATTGATCCAACACGGTTTATTCCTAGAAACTGTGTGCATTGCCTGAGGTCATCGCCCACGGTGTTTTCTCAATAACCGTTTGCAATAGGAAAACCCAATTAGCAGGCTAATTGGCCATTAGCAGGCTAATTGTCCTATTATTAAAAATACATTTACTAATCTAATTGACATTTCATATTAAGCACACAATATATTTCATTTTCATATTAAGGAAGCAAGATTTCATAATTGAAATACATCAGAGTATAACATCATATAGCTTCAGCACTCAGCTACCCCATTACACAACTGCACCAGCACCAAGTTTCACATGCAACATATATAACCTTTCAAAATTAGCATCATAGACGGTACATAGATAGATGAATCTCATCTGGAAAACTGCTGAAGCAGAAGGCGAATACTGAGCCTTCATTCATGTTGAAGGTCTTTGCAACTTTAGGCCAGTGCCTGTGGATGATTGACCGTCCATCCTTCGTCCTCTTCAGGAACACTTCAATATTGAACCGTGGGTGTTGTATGTATACCTTCCTCGCCTCCTGACCATACAGGTGGTTTGAGAGGTAATCATCAGTGAACTGCTTTGGAAAGGCCTGAAAACAAGGATGTGCATAAATATCTTCTCTATATTGGAAATGGGGTAAAGGAATAAAAAAGGCAAGGTATAATAGTTAGTACCATCCTGTAGTGAACTAATGTCTTCTTCATTGTGCACACAAAGATCTTGTTGTTTTTTGTCGCTAATTTCTTTATCCTCACAATCTTTCTGAGTTTCTTGACTTGACTGATATTCATGGACAACTCATTTCCCCATATGCAAAAAGGGTCGAACAGTGGATCAAAACCTCTGACAGCAGGACCTACATGTGCAAGACCTAATTGTTAAAAACCTAAATATTAGAATGGTTCCTGTAATTGCACAATAATGTGCTATTAGACAAAGGACCGTGCATGTGCAAACCTCGATTATAAACCTCAGTGCTTCCCATTGTTTCCCTGCAACACATATAAGGTAGTTAGTATCAGGTTAAGTGAGGGTTCGCATGCTATTAGTAAAATATGTTGATGAAAAATAAGCACATTGCAGATTCATCAGATTAATTCATGCCACATGGAAAACCCATTTATCCAAACCAAGCATGATTAAGAAATAGGAAATATAGCAATTGTATATGTTTCTCATGTATTAAGTGCAGCCAAATTCAATTTATTCCTCACATGCACAACAACACAAAATTCTACCCACGACAATTGGACATCACATTGCAGAATTGAACCAAGCAGTTAACTAAACACCACAACAAACGAACCAAACATTAACAGAGCACCACATTGCACAATATAACATACTCCTAATAGAAGATCAGACAGTTAACCAAACCAAGCATGCTTAACAACTTGGAAATATAGCAATTGTATTTGTTTCTCATGTATTTAGTACAGTCAAATTCAATTTATTTCTCACATGGTATACAATAACAGAATGCACCCACAACAATTGAACATCGCATTGCAGAATTGAACCAAACAGTTAACTAAACACCACAACAAATGAACCAAACATTAACTAAGCACCACATTGCACAATATAACATACTCCTAATAGAAGATCAGACAGTTAACCAAACCAAGCATGCTTAACAACTTGGAAATATAGCAATTGTATTTGTTTCTCATGTATTTAGTACAGCCAAATTTGATTTATTTCTCACATGGTATACAATAATAGAATGCACCCACAACAATTGAATATCGCATTGCAGAATTGAACCAAACAGTTAACTAAACACCACAACAAATGAACCAAACGTTAACTGAGCACCACATTGCACAATGTATAACATACTAGAAGATCAGACAGTTAGCCAAACCAAGCATGCTTGACAACTTGGAAATATAGCAATTGTATTTGTTTCTCATGTATTTTTTAAAGCTAAATTCGATTTATTTCTCACATGGAAGACAATAAAAAATTGCACCCTGAAGAATTGAACATCACATTTGCAGAATTGAACCAAACAGTTAACTGAACACGACAACTAATTAACCAAACAGTTAATAAGTGAGCACCACATTGCATGACATATAGAACATATACACTAGAGCAACAGATTGCATGGTAAAAGTAGATAGCACAATTCACTAGAATTTGTTAACAAAAGGCAGGAGCAGCACATGCAACGGGTAAACCGAGCATGCTTAGCCGGCGTAGCTAGCAAACTGAACATGGGTCCTTATAGTGAGCTAATAAGACAAGCTACTCCTCATCGTTGGAGATATCGAGGATGATTGGCTCCTTGGACATGGAAGAGGGCGAGACCTCTGCATCGTGGGTTCCCTCGTCGTAGTGGTGAGTTGCCTGAGCCGCTCCGGGCACCAACCTGCTGGCTCTCGAGTTGAGGTAAGCACATGCATGCTGAGAAAACACCTCGTAGTCTTCGTCGAAGGCACCGAGGGTGGCCTCGAGAAAACGCCACGAACTATCATTTAAAGCAGCCAACCGCGTCGCGGTGTCAGCGCACGAGGCATCGACGGTGGCCTCGACGGCGAGGTGCTCCTCCAAGATCTGGGGGTCGGCACGAATGGCAGCCATCGCGACTTCATCCGCGCGTGCGGCCGAGATTTGCTTCTCCGCTGCCAATTGCTTCTTGAGCTCCTGGCTATACTGCGTGCACCATGGCTTGGGGTGGTGCTTATTTGGTGGAGGGGTCGGTGATTTGGGTGGAAGGTGTCGCGCCGGCGGTCGGGGCATGTCGGATGTGGAAGGAGGAGGAGGATGGGGGTCGGGTGTGGATTACCTGCCTGGATAGACGAGGCCGAGCAGCGTGAAGGACGGTCGCCGGCGAGGAGGCGGCGCTGCAAGCAAGGAGTGAAGGTTTTAACTTGGAAAGGAAGGCGGAAACAGGGGAAATGTGGCTTTTGGTAAGGGGAAGGGGGGGAAGGTAGATATTTCCGCGGAAGCTGAAAATTTTGAATCGGTTCAGCGAAAAAACTGGCGCGCAAAGTGTCATCAGACATGGTCCCTTATTCAGCACTGTGTACGATATGTGAACATCACAAATGATCCATATAGCTTAACCCGTGTGTGATGAGTTTGAACGTGAAAAATTTTGGTTCGAATTTCCCTGGTTACAGTGGTCATCAACGTCATTGCATAATTTGGGTACACAAAGGAGACTACAGCACACCCACACTTCTTAATCGAGCAATTTCAGCAATTAAAGAGAGCTAGCTGACCTAAACATTACTCTAACAAATTAAAGACCGGCGCTCTTAATTGAACAAAACAAAGAGTACTACTACGGCTGGTGCTCGTCGATCTCCGCCGCCTCCTCCATGTCCAGCTCACGCCAGACGATCTATTGGGGAAGGGGCTCCATGGCATCCATCGCACCATACTCGGCAAGCATCTCGCCATCCGCATCTGCCATATCTTTGGAATAGGCCACCACGAGCTAGGCGTGGGTGGCCACGATCTGGGCTTGGGCGGGCTCCGTCGTGGCAAGGTATGCCGCGTGGGAACGGACGGCTGCTCGAACGCTCTCGGCGATTGCCAATTCTTTGGCTGTGGATTGCCGACCATTGCCGGAGAAGCTTCGTTTGATTTGTGTGGTGACCGCCATGAGCTGGGCGTGGGTGGCCTCGACATGGTTGTGGGCGGCCTCCATCAGGGCTAAGGCCGCCGCTGCGGAACGAACAGCTGCTGTGCCGCTCTCGCCAGTTGCTATCCCCGAGGCAGATGTTGCTGCCGCCACCTAAGAAGCAACAGCGGCCGTTTGGGCTGCCTTGGCCGCCCGGCCGCAGATTGCGGCCGTGCTCATGAAGCTTGTTAGCACGCGCCTGGCGGCTGCAGCCGCGCTCTCGCCGGAGTGGGCCGCCGAAGTTGCCCTCACGAAGCGGGTCCACGTCCCCATCTTTCACCGGCGACGATTGAACAGTGAAATGATATTTGGGGAGCGAGCTAGTGTGCTTGACACGCCGGCTATGGACTGTAGCCGACGCACCTTCTCGCGTAAGCCGTATGCGTACTATACTCCGACGGTGCTCCAAGATATTTTGTGCTGCATCTCACACAGTTGGTGATAATAAACTATGTGCGATCTACTTGATTCTTCATCTTGATTTGAATTACATAATGGGGTCACAGCTGCAAAGGATGGTGTTTGAATTGCTAGAACTTTTATCTGCAGTGAACATGCAACTATAGGTGTGTCGTCAAAAAAATTGGAATTGTTCTGGGTTCGTTTGGACATTTTTATACATTAACTAGGTTTTCTAGGCATTTCAGGTGCACAATTCAAAATTAAACTACATGCACATGCTCCGGTGCACCAAAATAGTTTGTAAAATGATATATGTGTCCATGGGTTGATGGTTATGTCCCATGCAAGAAATGGGGATGAATTTCAAACACCACGGCACAGTGGCTCTCTGGCAAACATTGAGGTGCTTGCTTTTGTAATTCTAGTAAATCCAAAACTCGTCTGAAATTCATGAACCTTGGCATGCTATCATGGAATGGCCTCAACATGCTGGGGTAAAAAATATTGTCCCATTTGGGGTAGGTTATGGTATAAGCTTCTCACAAACCAGAGCTTCTCACAAGAAGCCTCATGGTTCCGGTAGGGAAACGTGTCACCTTTGTGGACGAAATGATATCTGTTGCCTCTTCTTGCTTTGAAAACATTTCTAGGGTCAACGTAGAACAACAGGAGTGTTGTGTCATTTTTTGGGATTTTTCGTGGTTTGTTACGACATTTTTATACATTAACTGAGTTTTCTATGCGTTTATGTGCATAATTCAAATTTGAACTACATGCACATGCTCCAGTGCATATAAACGGGTTGAAAAATCAAATGTGTGTCCTTGGTTGCAACCTTAGGTCCCATGCAAGAAATGGGAATGAATGCCAAATACCTTTGCCACCGCCGCTCGCCCACTAACATTGAGATACATGGTTTTAAAATTCTAGTAAATCGAAAACTCATCTGAAATTCATGAAACTTGACATGCTATCATGGAACAGCATCAACCTGCAGTGGTAAAAATATTGTCCCATTTGGGGCAGGTTGGGGTATAAGCTTCTCACAAACCAGAGCTTCTCGCAACAAGCCTCATGGTTAAGGTAGGGAACGTTTCACCTTTCTGGATGAAACGATATTTGTTGCCTCTTCTTGATTTCAATTTTTTCTCTAGTGTCAACATAGAACAACAGGAGTTTTGTGTTAAATTTTGGAATTTTTCGGGGTTCGTTTGGACATTTTTATACATTAATTGAGGTTTCAATGCATTTATGTGCATAATTCAAATTTGAACTACAGGCACATGCTCTAATGCATATAAAATGGTTGAAATTCAAATCCGTGTCCTTGGTTGCATGCTTAGGTCCCATGCAAGAAATGGGAATGAATGTCAAACACCCTGCCACCGTCACTCGGCCGCAAACATTGAGATACATGGTTTTTAAGTTCTAGTAAATCCAAAACTCGTCTGAAATTCATGAAACTTGGCATGCTATCATGAAGCGGCATCAACATGCCGTGGTAAAATTTTTGTCCCATTTGGGGCAGGTTTGGGTATAAGCTTCTCACAAACCAGAGCTTCTCACAACAAGCCTGGTGGTTTCGGTAGGGAACGTGCCACCTTTGGGGATGAAACGATATCCGTTGCCTCTTATTGCTTTCAAAAATTTTCTAGTGTCAACATAGAACAACAGGAGTGTTGTGTTAAATTTTGGAAATTTTCGGGGTTCGTTTGGACATTTTTATACATTAACTGGGTTTTCTAGGCATTTTATGTGCATAATTCAAATTTGAACTACATGCACATGCTCCAGTGCATATAAATTGGTTGAAAAATCAAATCTGTGTCCTTGGGTGCATGCTTAGGTCCCATGCAAGAAATGGGAATGAATTTCAAACACCAGGGCACTGTTGATTGCCGGCAAAATGTTGAGATACTTTGTTTTTAAATTCTAGTAAATCCAAAACTCATCTGAAATTCATGAAACTTGGCATGCTATCATGGAATGGCACCCGACATGCTGTGGTATTTTTCATGTCCATTTTGAGAGAAGGCGCACTTGAATAACAGCCAACAAAGGCATTTTGAAACAAATAGCTGCCACTGTAACATCTCAAACATTTTGTATAATTTAAATCGTGTGTGTTCTGTTAACCATTCACGTGACGCCATGCCTCACTCTTTTAATGGCTAGGAGGTGCCGTGCGGACTGGTGCTTGACTAAACGAGAGGTGTGCGAGCTGTAATCCAATGCGCAGGCTCACCGGGAAGCGTGCGAGCTATACGCCACGCAGGCTCATTAGGAAGCGAGCCCTTTGACTTCCATGGCCGCCCGCCTTGCTCGCATCCTCTCCATTAATGGCGCCCAAGCCGTAGTTTAATATGGTTTTTAAATATAAAACACTCATCGCAAATTTTTTATTTAGAACACCCGTATGCAAATGACAGCTTCCCCAGGAAGCCTAGCGAAAATGTGCCGAGCAGGATTTGTGCAGCTCTTGATCGCAAACGTTTTAGATAGAGCACCCGTATGTAAACCGACAGCTTCCCCAGTAAGCCAAGGGAAAATGTGCCGAGGGATTTGTGCAGCTCTTCATCGCAAACGTTTTAGATAGAACACCTGTATGCAAAGTCAGAGCTATGGTCTTCCGCAGTAAGCCAAGGGAAAATTCGCCGAGCAGGATTTGTGCATCTCTTCAACGCAAACGGTTCAGATTGAATAAGGTATGCAAAGCGAGACTTCAGCGTTAAGCCAAGAAAAAATCTGGCAAGCAGGATTTGTACCTCCCTTCAACGCAAACGGTTTTTTCGGATGACCCGTGTGCAACCACGTACACACAATTTGGTAAGATTTGCATCTGTCATATTGGGTATATTGCCATTTGTCTTACTGGAAAGATTGACATTTGTTGATCTAGTAACATTGCCATTTGTCAACCTTGTAACACTGCGATTTGTCAAAATATGCAGCTAAAAATCACTAGCACTATCTAATTTTTGCAACTAAATTTCAGTAATTAAGCATAGATTTCATTCATAGATTTAGCAGTCGTTCTTTATACAAACAGTTCAACTCGACAGCTGAACCGACCAAACTTTTCCCCAATTGTTGCCAACCACGTACTGAAATAGCTAATTCAACTATATATACTAGCTAATTTTAAGTACGTTGTACAGTTCCACCACATCTATAGTCAGATGAACTGAACAAAATAGCCCCTAAATACTACTACTACAGAGGGGCTTTGTACTACTTCCGGCAGCCTCTCCTCTGCCGAGCGCACTCAGTAAGAAGAAGAGGAGGAGGAGCCTACCGACGAGCTGGACAACTGCAATACAGTGCCTGCCACTGCTGCACCTTCAGCGACGCTCACCTCGAACGCCCTCTACCGCTCCAGACGACCCCTCTCAAATCGGTGGTTCTCCTTGTAGATCTCTTGATTCCTCGCCTCTGTGCGGCGTGTGCTGCGGCCACGGCGGCGGTAAGGTTCTTTGCGTGCTCGACGAGGCGCTCCTCCTCCTCCCGCAGGAACTCGATGTAGTGCGCAAGGTCCCGGACGCACATGCGGGCCTCCACCTCCGCCTCCCACCTTCGGGCGGCGGTGGCGGAGCGGGTGATGATCCCTGGAGTCGACGGTGGGCTGGCGGCCACGACAGTCGACAATGGGGTGGCGGCCACGACCACCACCTCCCGCCTTTGGGCCGCGGTGGCGGAGCGGGTGATGGCCACGGTGGCCGGCAGTGGGGTGGCGGCCACGATGGCCACCTTCCACCTTCAGGCCACGGCGACGGAGCGGGTGATGGCCCTGGCTTTCGATGGTGGTGTGGCGGCAATGGCGGCCGGCAACAGCTGCCGACGGGCAGCGGCGGCAGAGCATGTGGTGGGTGTTCTATGCACACCCAACAGGGACGCCACACGCACTCCACTACGCCGGGGACTGCGCCGCCGCCGTAGTGTAGCCTCCCAGCTGGAGCTGTCCTCTGATGACGGTGGAGTGGCTGAGCGATGACGACGGACCAGTGCCATTGGCGATTGTGGGATAAGCAGACGAGATAAGCTACAGGGAGGAAGGGGAAAATGCGACGCAGGACTCGCCGGCCGTGAGGGTTTATATAGTAGGCTGGTAAGCATTGGGATTTTGGGGGATTTCACCGAGTTGTGCGGGAAGCTTGCGTGGGAACCTACGCGGTTGCGGCGGAACGGGCTCACCACCATTTGGCCAAAAGAACGCCCCCGCGCGCTGCTCAAGCTTGCGCTTGAAGCCGTCTGTGGCAGCGGGGTGACAAGACATGCGAGAGGAGGATGAAAGGACACGTACACATGTGGTTAATAAAAAAATGATTGCGATTTAATTACCTACTATACCCCCGTCCTGGTTTATAAGTAGGATTTAACTAATAAAATACGAATGCATGCCGCCAAAGATTATATCGTTGGATTCTATTTGAACATAGTTTCCAATTATATAATTTTTGTAACATGCATTAACATTTTGTTGTTTAAATTTAAGGTCAAAATATGGCACAGAATATAAAGGGGACTAATAGACCAAGACGACGGTAGTAGCACACGGCCGCTCTCTACGCAGCGATGCAACTGTCCGCCGGCTTGTAGACGACCATTTCCTGCGTGTTCAACTGCTCAATGCGTGTGGTTGCTTACGGTTGAGGCGGCCGCGACGCGGTCTGCTCGCGTCCCACTGCACGCGCTCTGCTCTCGCGTCCCTCCAGGCGCTCTGCCCTCGTCCCTCCACGCGCGCTGCCAGTGTTTGGGGCCGGCGCACGATCACGCATGTTCATGTGCACGCGGTTGCGCCGGGCGCGGCACGACGATGCAGTTACCCGCTAAAAAAACTGCCATGAGGACGTGCCGAGAATCCAGGCCGCCTGGCCCCCATTTATTCCTGCGGCCATTTACCTTCATCTCTTGCGCCACATGACACAATAAGCACACCCACGAAGACACATACAGAGAGGACATCCAGCGGTTCCAATGATGCTCCCCGTGGCTCCAATGGCGCTCCCAGCGACCGACGATGACAACGGCGGGCAGTTCACCACGCATCACATAGTGGACACCCACGTGAGGGGGAAGGCCCTCTCGGTGGTGTACACAAATGATCCCGTCTCGGTGGAGAGCTCCATCCAAACTATGGAGCAGTTGCTTGCCAAGGACAAGTACCAAGTGGTCGGCTTCGACCTCGAGTACACCATCGGTCGTGCCGGGCACGATCAGAAGATTGCCGTCGCCCAGTTGTGCGTGCGACATGACGTCCTCGTCTACCACTACCACCTGGCCACAAGGCCTTGCGAGCATTTCTCCAGGTTTATCAACAGCTCCGACTACAGTTTCGCTACGGTGGACACCACCAACGATCTAAAAGTGCTCAAGGTTTCGGGCTTGAAATGGCAGAATCTTGTCAACATCCAGGATGAGTACAAGGTCTGGGGCAGCGACAACAACAAAAAGAACTCCCTGGTTGACCTCACCTCGGCCATCATCGACCCCTACTACATGAAGATGAAGGATGAGAGCAAGAAGGACAAGAACACCTAGCAAAGTGTCTGGCATGAGAGACTGGATGAACAACACGTCAAGTACGCGGCCAAGGACGTGTACACAAGCTACGAGATGTACATGCGGATCGTTGACATGAGGGAGTGTCTTCTTCCTGCCCCAGACAAGGGATCGAGCCACAGAGCAGTGGAGGGAGCGTCACAAGAAGTAGATGACTAGACGATCGTTTCTCCTAGTTTAGAATGCATACAATTGTTTATTGGCGTGTGTGCGAATGATCTGTATAGTCACTTATGTAATTGGATGTTTATTTCAGTTTTATATATATATATATATATATATGTTTGTGTGTGTGTGTTATTCTTCTGTAGACAGAGCAAATCACACGGCTTATTAGCAGCAATCATCTGTGTTATTATTGGTCTTCGCACACATTTCTGATTACGGACCTGTTTGCCGCGTATCACACACATCTTGTTCAGTTGAACCATTTCTATTGTGTTGCCTAATCACACACAGTTCATCCTAGTGAACTGTATGCCGTATATCACACACACCCTCATCTGGCTGCCAGTTTCTGTTGTTCTGCATCATCGCAAACAGTTCTTCTGGATTAACCATTCAGACTGGTCTAATTAACATGGATGTTTAGTTCCCCAACGTCATTAGCCGATCAAAGTCTGATCGAGGTTAGTGTCCTTTCAACTTTCTCCATGCTGGCATATTACTTATCAAAATTGGGGTATTTGTTCTGACTAATTGATCACTAATTAAGCAACCAATTGTGATTTCATTTTCTGACTCCGTTCCTAGGCAGTAACAAATTCTATTTACCAATTTATGCGCACTATATATTCTTCTGCCATGTTCTGAATAAATAATACCTTTCCACCTTTTAAGAAGGATATGTTGGATGCATAGTGAATGATCTGTATGTTACTAAGCGTACCAAATTTCACCGGAAGGACTTGAAGCATGTCATAAACTTTGTTGATAATCTGACAGAGATAGCACAGCGTATGAACGCTGGATTTTGGATGGGATTAATTATACCTATGGTGTACACATTGAACAAGACCAATTGTGTGCACAAAATGCTAGTACAAAGTCTTATATTTATGTTGATGCTCATAAACTATATATATCTTCAACGATATGTTACAATTGATTTTATTCAACATTTCAACTGAAATTGCCCGCTGTAGCAGTTCCTGGATCAATTTTCCGGCATGGTCGAATTACACTTATGCCTGCTAATAACGCCAAAGTGATTGCAAGGTACTGCATTTCCCGCAGAAATGGAACCATTCAAATTAACAAGTTCTCGCTTGTCGTGGCAATGCATCCATATTGGAAAATTGGAGACACTGTTCTACTCATGCTCTACCAAGGCATAGGAGGGCTCTTCCTTTTCATTGACGAGATGCCGAGTCACCATGATCAAGCTGCTTCCAGCGGATAGTTGTGGTTGTTGGCCCTCAGCCTCTTAAAATGTGCTAGCTGTTACTATGTTAAGTATGTAGATATGGACCATATGGTTGTTGGCCCTCAGCCTCTTAAAATGTGATAGTTGTTACTATGTTAAGTATGTAGATATGGACCATATGGTTGTCAAAACCGTGTTACGAAGATCCTCCTTTTGTCGAATAGTGTAACCACTATATATACGTTACTCAAATGATGTTAGCCAAGTTCTTAAATTTTCATGGAAAGTATTAGTATCGTACACAGTTCATTGAGTTTAAGCGTGTGCCCGATGTCCAGAAGGCATTTGCATACTAACTGTCCATATTGCAAATTCACACACGTGTTAACATAAGGAAACGTATGTGTAATTTACTAATCATTGCACACGAGTCCTCGCAGACGCATCGTGTGCGATACTCAGCCACCGCAAGCAACTAGTTTGCAATTTTCAAAGTTTTTTGTACACACAGAATCGCACACGAATTAACTGTAGTAACCGTCTGTATTGTAATTTCTCATCACAAACAATTCATCTGAGTCGGCTGTTTGCCGCGTATCACACACATCTTGTTTATACGACTCGTTTGTGTTCTTTTGGCTCATCGCAAATAGTTCATCTATGTGAACTGTATGCCGCATATCACACACATCTTGTTAAGTTGAACTGTTTCTGTTGTATTCCCTAATCGAAAACAGATCGTCTGAGTGAACCGTATGCCGTATATCACACACACATTGATCTAGCTAACCGTTTCTGTTGCACTCCCTAATAGCAAACAGTTCATCTGAGTGAACTGTATGGCGTATATCGCACACACCTTGATATGGCTGTCCGTTTCTGTTGTTCTGTCTCATCGCAAATAGTTCGGATGGATCAACCGTGTGCCCTGCATCGCACATGCAACTAAAATCGGAACCGTGTTTGATGGCTCCGCCATTGCAAATGTTTTGCATCTTTTTTTAGGGTTTTTTTACTTCACCATTTGCGATTAATGCATCGCACACAGTTTCATCAAAGGGTCTCTGATCGTAGTGTCACGTTAGCAGCATCCTGCAGTAGTGTTTAGACGCACGGGCAAACACGAAGAACGCGCGGGTGGTGTGGCCGTTGACCGAATCTTGACGCGTTCACAAGTTACGACACCAGTTTCACATAATACTAGTACTAGTATTATATGTAACAAGTTTAGGAACAAAAGTGACCGTGACGGACAAGTTAGCCTAGTAGTATCTACTAACAATTAAATGCGTGGATAAATAGATGTCTCACCTAGTGCTCGAACAAGGGGACTGCTCGCGCCCTACAAGTATTTGGAACTGACTTCCCTAAAAAAATATTTGGAATTAACGTGGTATTTAATATGAAATGTTTGCGATGAGAAGGAATACATTTCGCTTGATGACGTTTTATATTTAATTTGATATGGCTTAGCAGAACATTCAATCGATCAAACCATAGATTTCATTCAGTTTGACTGCGACTTTACATTCATACCACGATCGAATTAAAATAAACGCAAATGATAAATCCCAAATGTTCGGATTTTAAGCATGGCAATCCGAACGTTTTTCATGGCATATTTAGATCACGCGGCGGCGGTGGAGGCGTCTTGCGGTGGGAAGCAGCTCCTCTGCCATGCTCTGTGTGTCGTCGGGCCACTGACCAGCAGCGACAGCGGTGTCTTGCGCCGGTGTTGACGTAATTCTGGACGTTGGCCCTAGCTTCAAGAAGGCCAGAATGTTCTGGACTTCGGTCTACAGGAGCCAGTCAACTAGCGGGGGAGGCGACTGGCGTTGGTGCAAGGAAGCGGTCGACGGCGGCAATCCATGCCGCTAAGGGGGGCACTGGCACCGACACAGGGACAGGCTCTGGCAACGGCGCGGCGGAGACATTCGTGTGCACGGGCACCGGCACAGGCACGCGCGTCAGTGCTCACGTAGGCGCTTGCGCTGGCAAGTGCACAGGCGCGTGAAATTCAGTGGGGACCTCGTCGAACCCCGTGGCTTCAAGCTCGGCGACAATGTGCGGCTCCCAGGCCATCAATGCCACGGGGATGGGCGCTGGCGCAGTCGGGGTGACGGGAGCTGGAACGGGAGCGGGGACAAGCGTGGCGTCTTCCCGCAAGGCCAGTTCAATCTCATCCAAAGCGCCTTATGTTCTTGAGACTCCGGCTCGGTGTCTTCCTCAGGAAACTGGAAGACTAAGGGCAGACCATCATGATGCGGCATGGCGTACGGTGAGGTCAGGCTGTTTGGAGGTAGACGACAAGAGAATCCAAGAGGAAGAGAGATGATTGTAGCAAGACCGGGGAGTGCGGTGGTGATTTAAACTGCAGCTCTGGCGCCAATAAAAGTGGGGGCAGTTGGGAGGAAGGTGGGTGGCGGAGCCTAGTCAAAGGGCTCGCCTCCCAGTGAGCATGCGCAGCAGCCTGCTTGCACGCCTCCCAGTCAGTCGGCGCAGTGGTCTGCTCCCACGCCTCCCGTCGACTCACACGCTTGCTCAGACGGCACCTGCCGATGAGAAGCAGGTGTCGGTGTCAAAACCGGCGGACCTTAGGTAGGGGGTCCCGAACTGTGCGTCTAAGGTCGATGGTAACAGGAGACGGGGGACACGATGTTTACCCAGGTTCGGGCCCTCTCTATGGAGGTAATACCCTACTTCCTTCTTGATTGATCTTGATGAATATGAGTATTACAAGAGTTGATCTACCTCGAGATCGTAATGGCTAAAACCCTAGAAGTCTAGCCTGTCTGATTATGATTGCCTCTACGGACTAAACCCTCCGGTTTATATAGACACCGGAGGGGACTAGGGTTGCATAAAGTCGGTTACAGAGAAAGGAATCTTCATATCCGAACGCCAAGCTTGTCGTCCACGCCAAGGAGAGTCCCATCCGGACACGGGAGAGAGTCTTCTGTCTTGTATCTTCATGGCCCATCAGTCCGGCCCACATTACGTAGCCTGGACGCCCGAGGACCCCTTAATCCAGGACTCCCTCAGTAGCCCCTGAACTAGGCTTCAATGACGATGTGTCCGGCGCGCAGATTGTCTTCGGCATTGCAAGGTGGGTTCCTCCTCCGAATACTACAAAACAGACTTCGAGCACAGAAAACGTGTCCGGCTCTGCAAAACAAGTACCACACACAACCGCAGAGAGTATACTATTTCACGAGTCCAATCCGCTGACCACTTTTTGTAACGCGGCACCACGTTCCTGCACGGTCGTTATTTCGAACCGTTCTTTAGCCTCCCGCTCCATGCCTTAAGATGCGGTTTCCAGTGGTACGTCTTGTCACAGCAGAGATCGTGTCCCTTCATTACGGGATCCTCATCAATGCGGGTGTGGGTAATTGTCGGTGTACTAAGTTTTGGGCCATTAGTACCCTGTACTTGTGCACGGGCAGTTGTAGCCATACTCGCGGCAAGGCTTGTCGGGGAACAGTTCAAGGTTGACTCAGGCCATCAGGGAAATTCTCAAGTCAAAGATATGAGGATCAGCAGCTAAGAAGAGCTGGAATCCGAAGGCCAACTTCCCCGGCAAGATCTTGTCGGGGTGGCCTGCAGCGCCCGGCAAGGCTCGGCTCCCGGCAAGTCTTGGCGCCCGGCAAGGTTTTGTCGCTGTGCCACCGCTCTAGCACAGCAACAAACCCGACATTCTGGGTCCTTCTTTGGATGCGTGGCGACGCGCCAATGGAGGAGAGCTTAAGTGGTGCTGATGGGATGGCCCCTTTTTCCATCCCCAAGAAAGTGAGGACACCTAAACGGACACCTCACGGTGCATTAAATGCGTTCGTCCTAATCCGTCAGGGGTTAGGTATGATGACCCTGTAGCTACTTTACACCTCAATGTATGTACATTTTGCCACTGTGGTGACCCCTTTGTGGTATAAAAGGAGGCCCAAGGCAACTGCTACAGGGGAAGACGATCTTCTGGCCCATTCTGCATGCGTAGCTGCACTTTGAACATACTGTTCACTACAAGCGCTCCTGGAACCTGGGCTCAAGAACACTAATAATAACACAAGGCAGGAGTAGGGTTTTACACTGATCAGCTGCCCGAACCTGGGTAAAATCGCCCCGCGTCGATCGTTGGTTCTGCTCTTTGCGCATACCTCTCCCCCGCCGAATCGTAAAGGGGTGTCTTGGGATCCCATAGGTGTCGCACGCCGACATCTTTGGTGCGCCAGGTAGGGGGATTGAAGGTTGCGTGAACCTGATCTAGTGATCGGCGCCTTAGTTTCCTCATCATCTTCATCATCATGCCACCCAAGAAGAAGAGCGCTGCGACGGCGCAACCATCCACGTCCGTTTTTCCTGTGCCTTCGCGTACGGGCGATGGCGTGGGTGCAGAAGGAAGAGGACTAGAACCTCCACGGCGTTCTGGTGATCCGAGCCAGTCGAGCGGCATCGTTCGCAGTGGCAGCGGTAATCCACACGCCGCTGGATCCAGAGACGGAGCTATGTTGCCTACGGGCGGCGCAACGAATTCCAGAGATCGGAGGGCGCCTGCTGGAGCTCCCGCGCCGGCGCAAGCGTCACGACCTACCCAGGTCGTGCACGACGAGCGACGTCATGGCGCTGGTGGTTCAGGGCGTCCCCACGAAAAGATTTCTGCGCATCGATCCCGAGATGCACGGGACCAGCATGCACACCGAGCTGCCGGCGGAGGTGGCGCGCGGTCGCGTGACCGTGATGGTGCTCCTTCTAACATGGCTAGGAGTCAGAGCACCTAACGTACCTCGCACCTATCGCCGCCGCCTACACTAGCGGAAGCCTTGGCACGTGCGCAGCTGCTCCTCGATTTCCCTCCTGCCCCAGAGAAGATGGAGGAGTGGCGAGCTACCATCCAGAGCCTTATCGGCTTCGCCAACAAAGATGGGCCGCAAGAGGCAGGGCCCTCACAGCGAAGGCCCATCGATCCGGCGCGAGCCGATGTGGAGAAAACCGGAGGTGGTGCAACCACGGTGCACTCCCCTCCGCGACACCAGCGGCGGCCGACAGCCCAGCAGGTCAACCGCCGTGAAGAAGTTTCCATGGCGTCGTCCGATCCACAGATGCGCCGTGACCAGCATCAAGTTCTCCAGGAACGAGGCAAGGAGGACGCTCGAACTACCATCGGGCTACGACGGGAAGCGCGCTATCAGTCTGATAAGCGCGCAGGGCCGGCTGTCGATGAGCCCGCGCCAGGGGACGTAGGAGACTTGCCTTACGAGGTAGGGACTCCAGCGTTTACCCGTGAGCTGCGGCAAGTCCAGTGGCCTAATTCCCGAACCTTCAAGCCAGAGGTCCCGGAGAAATATGATGGTAAGACCCATCCCTCGGAGTTCCTGAGCATCTACACCATTGTGGTGCAGGCTGCCGGGGGCCGAGATGACAAGATACTTGCCAACTACTTCCCATTGCTGCTCAAGCCCACCGTCAAGTCGTGGTTGATGCATCTGCCGGAGAATTCCATTTCTTCTTGGTCAGATCTGTGCCATCAGTTTGTTGGCGCCTTTATTGGAGGCCACCAAGCTCCTGGCCAAGAGAGTGATTTGCATATCATCCCTCAGAAGGAGGGCGAATCTCTATGCAAGTTTATGCAGAGGTTCAGCCGGGTGCAGTACAATATTCCTGACATTCACCCTGCCGCTGTCATTAGCGCGTTTCATCATAATGTGCATAACCGCAGAATGCGGGAGGAGCTGGCGATGAACAAAGTCAGGAGAATTGCCGAGCTTTACCCTTTGGCCGATAAATGCGCTCGAGCTAAAGAGGGGAGGAAACTCCCTGGCGAGGCTGTTGGTGCGGCGGGCGAATCCGAAGATGAAGACACCGCGACCCCGTCAAGGAAAGGCCAGCGGCGGAACAGGAAACACGGAGGCAAGGCCGTGCTTGCTGTCGAGGAATCCAACAACCCCGGCACCGCCAAGAAGGCCAAGGTTGGTGACCCCGGCAAGGATCTTGCCGGGTGCCCTTCCTGTCAGGCCTTGGCAGCTGCCGACAAGTCGGAAAGCTCCGGCAAGCAGTATTGCAAGATCCATCGCACCAAGGGCCACGATCTCCAAAACTGTCGGCAAGTTGAACAGCTTGCCGAGAAACAGAGGGCCGAGTATGAAAGGTGAGATAAGGAGAAGGCCCATGATGGTGCTGACGCATCCGGCAAGAAGCGCGGTGGCCGAGGGGGGCATCGCGGCAAGGCCAAGCAACAGAGGGAGAGGCTCGCTCAAGGCCGAGACAAAGAAGAAGATGATGATGAAGAAGATGATGAGTCCAGTGAGCAAGAATTCCAGAAAGCTACAGAGGCCATGTGTATCGATGGGGGTGCCTCGCTGCATTCTTCCCACCGTCGACTCAAACAGTGGGTGCGGGAAGTCAATGCAGCGGAGCCATCGCCAGATGCATGTAGGCCCCTGAAGTGGTCTAACACGCCTATCATTTTCGATGCCGAGGATCACCCTGATCGCACAACTGCGGTCGGGTGCTTGCTATTGTTGGTCTCACCAACAATTCGCAACCTCAAGGTGACGAAAATGCTAGTTGACAGTGGGGCCGGGCTAAACCTAATCTCACCGGATGTGCTCAAGAAGCTCCAAATTCCTGATGAGGATCTCGAAGAAACGGGTATGTTTCAAGGGGATAATCCGGGAAGAACCCAGCCCAAGGGCAAGATTACGCTGCCGGTGACATTTGGTAGCGAGCTCAACTACAGGACCGAGAAGGTAGTGTTTGATGTCGCCAAGATCCCCATGTCATACAATGGGATCCTTGGTCGGCCAGCGCTGGCTAAGTTTATGGCGGCATCACACTACGCATACAATGTTTTAAAGATGCCCGGGCCGTTGAGCGTCATCGCTATCCATTCCGATAAGAAGGATGCGCTCATCTGTGCCGACCAACTTTACCGGGAAGCAGTTGCAGCACCTGCCGTCAAGGCATCTGCTCCTGCCGCTGGAACTCCCGGGGGGAAGAAGAAGAAGACCGGCGAGAATCTTGGCGCGAACTCCGGTAAGCGCGCCTCCTCGGAGTGCTGCGCTTCCGTCGAGGATGCACCAGAGAGTTCCACCGGCAAGAACAAGAGATCCAAGGCTGCTCCACCGGAGACCAAGAAGGTGCCCATTAGGGAGGACGGAATGGGAGGAACTTTCACCATAAGTTCCATCCTAGATGAAAATAGGAAAGCGCGCTCATTGTCTTCTTGCGGGCGAATGTCGACGTGTTTGCATGGCAACTGTCTGACATCCCCGATGTTCCCAGGGAGGTACTTGAGCACCACCTTGCTGTCTGTCCTCACGCATGGCCTGTCAAGCAGAGGGTCAGGAAGCAAGCCTTGGAGCGGCAAGAATTCATTGCCGAGGAAATCAGAAAGCTGGAGGCGGCAGGATTGGTTAGAGGAGTGCTTCATCCAACCTGGTTGGCCAATCCGGTTGTGGTGCACAAAGCAAATGGGAAATGGAGGCTTTGTATCAATTATACAGATATCAATAAAGCCTGTCCAAAAGATCCCTTTCCCTTGCCGCGCATCGACCAGATTGTGGACTCCACCGCTGGTTGTGATCTCCTGTCCTTCCTTGATGCCTATTCAGGGTATCACCAGATTTTCATGGCGAAAGAAGATGAAGAGAAGACCGCATTTATCACCCCATGTGGTACGTATTGTTTTATACGAATGCCTTTCGGGTTGAAAAGTGCTGGTTCTACATTTGCGAGAGTGGTCCAAATCGGTTTTGAGCCTCAACTCCATAGAAATATGGAGGCGTACATGGATGATATAGTGGTGAAAACCAAGGACAAAGCGACGCTCATACAAGATTTAGAAGAAACATTTGCAAATCTGCGCAAGATCAACTTAAAGCTCAATCCTGAGAAGTGCGTGTTCGGTGTTCCTTCCGGCAAGCTCCTTGGATTCTTTGTATCTTGCTGGGGAATCGAAGCGAACCCCGACAAGATCAAAGCTATTGAGCAGATTTAAGCGCCAAGACGCGTCAAGGATGTGCGTCGTCTTGCCGGCTGTGTTGCTGCCCTAAGCAGGTTTATTTCCAAATCTGCTGAGCGCGCCCTGCCCTTTTTCAAAATTTTGAAGAAGGCAGGTCCAATGAAATGGACTCCGGAGGCGGAGGCTGCGCTGCAAGATTTGAAGAAATACCTTTCCTCTCCGCCGACGCTAGTCGCACCTAAACCACAAGAGTCGTTGCTGCTGTATCTGGCAGCGACAAATCAAGTGGTTAGTGCTGCGTTAGTGGCGCAGAGAGAAGCTGATGAGGAAGCAAAACCAGCGTCAGGACCGTCAGGTGACACGGCAGGATCTTCCCCGGCAAGGATTGATCCCGGCAAGACAAGATCTATGCAGCCAGAAGAACCATTGCAGAAGAAAAAGGTGGTGCAGCGCCCAGTTTATTTTGTTAGCTCTCTTTTACAAGGAGCTAGGTCAAGATATTCTGGCGTGCAGAGGTTGCTTTTCGGCCTTCTTATGGCCTCGAGGAAGTTGCGCCATTATTTTCAAGCACATGAAATCACCGTCGTCACTCGCTTTCTGTTGCAATGGATTTTGCGAAATCCAGAAGCAACTGGCAGGATCGTGGAGTGGGCGTTGGAGTTGTCGAGCTTTGGCCTCAAGTTTGAAAGCACTTCGACAATTCAGAGCAGGGCCTTGGCGGAGTTCGTTGTGGAATGGACCCCAACGCCGGACGAAGAGGTTCAATAAACAACTCTACCCGGCAAGGAAATTGACCAGCAATGGGTTATGTACTTTGACGGGGCTTTTTCGCTACAAGGCGCCGGTGCTGGCGTGCTGCTTGTCGCACCCACCGGAGAGCACCTCAAGTACGTAGTCCAAATGTGTTTTCCCTGGGAGAGTTCGACCAACAACACAGTAGAATACGAGGGTTTGCTTGCCGGTCTTAGGATCGCGGCAGACCTTGGTATCAAAAAGCTCGTCATCAGAGGCGATTCATAGCTTGTCGTCAGGCAAGTTAACAAGAGTTATCAGAGTCCATTGATGCAAGCCTACGTGGATGAAGTGAGAAAAATGGAAGAGCACTTTGACGGTCTACAAATGGAGCATGTCCCTCGTGCCGAGAACAGTATTGCTGACGACCTGTCAAAGCGTGCCGCCCTCAAGTTGCGTGTGGAACCAGGAACTTTTGTGCTCCAATTGACTCAACCATCCGTGGCGCCATCAATGCGGCAAGAAAAGAGAAGAAAGTTGAACTCCGGTCAGTACTTCCTGGCAGAGCTCCCGGGAGCCGCCGGCAAGGAAGTTGCCGGGATCGACGACATGCCTGCCGGGGAACAACAGGCTCCAGCAGGGGCTCAGGCCCTTGCCGTCGAGACAAACGTTCCCCCGGCGGAGGAGTTGCCTTTAGTCCTAGCTGTCGAGCCCCAGGCTCTAGCATGGGCGCAGCACATTGTCCATTTCCTTCAAACAGGAGAACTCCCGGAGGAACAGGAAGAAGCGGAAAAGAGTTGCCCGTCAGTCTGTTATGTACAAGTTCGTCGATGACGTCCTGTACAGAAGGAGACCAAACGGAGTGAAATTGAAGTGCATTCCTCGGGAGGATGGACTAGAGCTGTTGGCAGAGATACATGGAGGCATATGTGGTTCTCACATAGGATCAAGAGCACTTGCCGGGAAAGCATTCCGGCAAGGTTTCTTTTGGCCCACCGCTCTCCAAGATGCAACTGCACTAGTAACCAAGTGTGAAGCGTGCCAGTTTCATTCGAAGAAATCGCATCAACCGGCTCAAGCTCTTCAGACAATCCCTCTCTCCTGGCCATTTTCGGTCTGGGGGCTCGACATACTGGGCCCTTTCCCCCGTGCTATCGGGGGCTTTGAGTACTTGTACATTGCTATCGACAAGTTCACAAAGTGGCCGGAGGTGGAAGCAGTGAGGAAGGTGATAGCACAATCAGCCGTCAAGTTCTTTAAAGGGATAGTTTGCCGTTTCGGTGTGCCCAACAGGATCATCACTGACAACGGCACGCAATTCACAAGTCGCACCTTCATGCAGTACGTCCAAGACCTTGGCGGCAAAATTTGTTTTGCCTCTGTTGCTCACCCGAGAAGCAACGGCCAAGCGGAGACGGCCAATGCTGAAGTGCTGCGCGGTCTCAGGACCAGAACCTTTAACAGGCTGAAAAAGTGCGGAAGACGCTGGATTGATGAGTTGCCGGCGGTTCTTTGGTCAATCAGAACGACACCAAATCGAGCCACCGGCCAGACGCCCTTCGCTCTGGTCTACGGAGCGGAAGCAGTTCTCCCCACGGAACTCACATACGGATCACCTCGAGTGCTCGCTTATGATGAGCTTGAGCAAGAGCAACTGCGGCAAGATGACGCTGTGCTCCTCGAGGAGAATCGTCTTCAGGCTGCTGTGCGAGCTGCACGCTACCAGCAAGCTTCGCGCCGCTACCATAGCCGCAAAGTTCATGCCCGAAGCCTTGAGGAAGGCGACCTTGTTCTTCGGCGGATTCAATCCGCCAAGAATTCAAACAAGTTGACGCCAAAGTGGGAAGGCCCTTATCGGGTAGTACGAGTCACCAGGCTCGGCGTTGTCCGCTTGGAGACCGAAGATGGCGTTCCAGTGAGCAATTCCTGGAATATCGAACATCTTCGCAAGTTCTACCCATAAGGCGCGGTTGCCGGGAGCCCCCGGCAACCACCCTTTTGTACAAGTCTTGCCGGCGAGGCATATGATCCTTTGTACAAAGCCAGGCGCAGACCCTGAGCACAAATGAATAAATTTAGGTGTTGTGCATTTCCTTATTGATTCCCATGATCATATTTATATATGCATGTTTGTCTAAGATGTTGTATGACACCTACTCCCGGTAAGTTCTAACGAACCGCCAAGGTTTCATATCTTTATTTTCTCTTCTTTCTTTTTCTTAAGAGACAGAAGGATTCCTCGCGTGCACATTTGCCGGGGGGGAAGGGATATATGAGTACCAGTTGGCGATGTTCGGAATCGACGCTTGCCGGAGGAAGGACAGTGACAGACAGCTAAGTTCTAAAAACCTAGAACAAGTTTCCTTTATTGCAAAGTGATTTCCTTGGACGATTCCGACTCCTGTATGGAAAATCTACACGTGAAGGAACCCTTGTTGTAATCAGTTGCGCCCTTATTTTGTTTCGAGTCCGCTCAATGATTTAAGTGGCTGCACTGAGAACGCCAAGGAGTCTTGCCGGCCACTGCGCCTCCAGCAGGCTGCTGAAGTCCCGCACCCAGCGCTCGCGGCAGGTTGCGCGTCGGCAAGTTTTTCAGTAAGCGTAGGGTGAACTCCATACACAAAGGAATCAGACAAGGACAATAGCAAGCATGTACCCAAACATAAGCAAGTTATATTACATTAATGATTTGCCGCAATTCTAACTTGAGACTTAATGACGACTGCAAGAAAAGGTGGAGCAGTTAATCTCTGCGCTGGCCTTCGATCCTTTTGATGGAGTCCACCTTCTCAAGGATAGGCACGACGAGCTCTTTGAGTGCCTCGAGATTTGCGTCCTTTGGCAGATGGCCAAGCGCATTGGAGAGGTCGATGCCGGGATTGTGGTGCACCACCTTGATAAGCACTTTGCGGAGGACGGCCCGGCAAAGCCGGCGGGTCTCGTTGGCCAATTGAGTCGCCCGGTTAGACTGGAGCAACTTCAGGGCATCAATGATGCTCTCGAAGAACATCGTCAATCTGGCACTCGAAGATATCCTTTCCTCGGAAGAATACCTGAAGTTCGACAGGCCCATGGCTGACAGTTCTGCCGTAAGCTTCTCTGCAGCGTCGATGAGACGTCCAGTCCAGATCTCCACCCCCTTTTCGTAATCGATTTGGGCGGCGGCAGCGCTCTTGAGCAGGTTCCTCTCTCCCTGGAGATCTTTGAGTAGAGCCTTCTCGCGGGCCCTGCCGGCCTCGAGGGACTTCTGCAACGTGGTCAGCTTCAGCTCCAGAACGGCAATGGCTTCATTTGCTGAGGAGAGCTGCTTGGTCTTGTTAGACATGGCAACTTGCATCTCCGCCAAGGTGTGGAGGGTTTTTTCCCTATCGCCTTTGAGCGTTGAGAGCTCCTTGCCGTGTTCTTCAAGATCCGCTTCCAGCTTCTTGACTTTGTCGCCCAGCTCATTCTTGGCGGCCTCTGTAGCCTCAGCAGCATCGATGGCCTCCTTGAGCTTGTTGGCAAGATCTGCAGTTAGAGCTCCGAGCGCCTCTTTGTGCTTCTGCTCCAGCTCCTGGGTCCGCCGCGCGACAAACTTCTCGATATCTTCATCTTTGCTGCGAAGCTTGGCGGCGAGCACCTGCTCACGTGCGGTGAGGTCTTCCTCGTGAGCATCAAGCGTAACGCGACGCCCCGTCAGGAGAGCATCTTCGGCAGCAATTCTCTGCGTAGCTTCATCCTGCGCCTCCTCCATGTCAGATTGTTTCACGAGGATTTCTGTCCACTGCTGGCTCACTTGTTCTCGGCCAGCAGTCAACTCTTGGAGGGCCTCGGTGTACCAGACTTGCATTTGTTCGACGCGCCTTTGAAAATCTGCTTCGGCCGCCTCGACAACTGCCATTCTGGAATCCGCTTTCTCTTGCGGAAATTTTCGCCCATGGCCTGAAGGAGCTGATCCTCTTCAGACTTGTTGCTGCTAGCGCTTGGGTCATCAACAACCTTGAGCCCGGCAGTAGCGATGATTTCCTCGTCGAAGACTTCCCCTTTGGCTGGTGCCCCAATGCTTGCCGTCCCCGGCAAGTTGACAAACAGGTTCTCGCCGACTTTGAGATATTTGCTGGTTAAGGGGCCTTCAGATGTTGACGGTTGATCCTCAACAACCGCCTCACCAGTAGCAGGGGGCTCCATGGCCGACGCAGCGCCTAGTGCTCCTGCGGCAGGAATGCCGTCAGTACGTTCATCAACCTCCTTGCCACCCTCTTCAGCAGGCTCTTTGGCGGGTTCCTCCTGCACAGTCTCGGCGTCCTCGACAGTGGCATCCTTGGCGGCCTCACTGGCGGCGATCCTGCCTGCCTCGGCAGCGGTGTCCCTGGCGGTCTCCTCGATGACAACGTCGACGTCCATGTGTTCCATCACAGGGAACTCTGGAGGACGAAGTAGGGAAACAGAATAAGATCAAGATTGCAGTTCGAAGGGACCAAAGAAAAAGAGATAAAGGAAAGAATAGCAAGCGCACTAAGGCAATCAGTTACCTGCGTCGAGCTGTTGAGAGGTGGCCTCGCCCCTCCCGGCAACCTCGGTTGCCGGGGGAGGGTTGCCGGTGCCCATGCTTGCCGGCTCCTCCTCAATCAAGATGGGCTCGTCGGTAGGATCCCTTGCCGGGGATGCTCTTGTGGGCGGCGTGGTCGATGGAGGTGGCACGACGGGGGCATCTTCCAATAACTCTCCTTGTTGCCGTTCTTCTCCTGCAAGCCCAGAGATATCAGCGGCAAGAATAGAAACCTCAGCGCCCGCCAACGGAAAAAGAGCAACGAACATACGCTGGGGGCTGTGCTGGGGACTGCGTTGAGGGCTGAGCTCCGGGCTGACAATGACAGTTTCTGGCACGCTCGTGGAGCCTGCCGGGGGCTCGTCGCCCGTGGAAGTCTTTGTCCTCTTCATCATCCTCTCCAGCAAGGTTTCTGCGTCACTGCAGAAACAATACGAGCAAGTCAGTAAGATTGATCCAAGATTGGAAGATAAAGGCTGTGGCAAGGTACTTACTCTTCCTCTTCTCGCTCCGGACTAAAGCCGGAGATGTCAAAATCGGCCTCCGTTGCGATGTCTGAGTGGGGAGGCGGAGGAGGGGTCCTAGGTCGCTTGGCTGTGGCAGGCGCTGGGGGTTGGCGCGTTTCCGTCACCTAAGCTTCCGGTGCGGTAGTGCGAGACACCCCTGTCGCCCCAGCAGTTGCCACTGGTGTGGGTCTCGCGCGCCACGCAGGTTGCTGTCGAACCCCTTGCCGCGGCGCAGTCTTGCCGGCCACTTTCTTGCCGGGAGCCTCGCTGCTCGAGGAAGGTTGGCTTGCCGGGATGCCAGACGCAGCCTTTCAAAGAACACGCTTTGTCTTCTTCGGGGTTGGGAGCTCTTCTTGCGGTTCTTCTTCAGCCATGTCTTCGTCGGACGAGCTCTCAGCGGCAGTGCTGCCCTGTTCCCCGGCAGCTTTGTCCTTCCCGGCAGGATCTTTCTCCACCACTACCTCTGCATCACTGGTTTCCCATTCTACGAAGCCGACGCTGCCGGCCTCCGCGGCAAGATTTGCCTCCTCCGCCCTGGTGGCGATGTATGCCACCTCTTCGTCGGTGGTGGCTCGGAGCAAGTCTGCTTCTTCCCGGACGGCCCTCTCCGTCTAGTTATCGAAGAACTTCTGTGCATCTTCCTCGGATGGCTCAGCCCATGTCGCGTCAAGACCGTGGGCGTTGAACATCAGCATGAAGGCGATGATTGATCCCAGAGCAGAATTGTTGCACAGAGGGACGATCCTTGCCGGCAACCGATGCTTGTCGTCGCACTGGAACAGCTTTTGGCGAAGGGCGCCAAGTTGCATAGCAGTCAAATTGTTGTTCAATCCAGGGCGCAGCCTCATGATGTCCGCTGCGTTCTGGTACTCCCAAGCTGGTCTTCCCCTGTTCTGTAGCGGGGCGATGCGGCGACGGAGGAAATCGAAGCCGATCATCTCCATAGTGACCCCGGCGGCTTTCAGGCGAAGGATCCTAGTGGTGGCGATTGCGAGCCTCTCGTCATCCGCGGCAAGGCCGCTCCAATCGCTGCCTCAGACCGCCTTCTGTCGTCGAGGCAAACAGAACGGATGAGGATATGCTTCCTTGATCCAGCACCACTCAGACCGCCATTCGTCCCACTTCTCCCGGTAAACTCCCTCTGGGTATATCTCCTTATTCCAAGCCCGTGGAATCCAGGCGATAGAACCAGAAAGGGCCTCCCCCTTTTGGATGCGAGGAATAAAATAATGGCGGAAGAGGGCGGTATTGGGAACTACTCCGACAAAATTTTCACAAAGATGAGCGAAGACAGACATACACATTATGGCGTTTGGCGTGAAGTCAAGAAGATGGAAGCCGTATGTGTACATGATGTCATTGAAGAAGTCAGAAAAGGGAGGACAGAGCCCACAATAGAAATATGCGATGAAAAAGGGGTATCTGTCCGACCCACTCTTGGAGCAAGAACCTGGAATCACGCGAGTAGCGGGGTGAGCTTGCGTCTCCCTCGCCACATACACTGGTACCGCCTCTTCAAAGCTTCCGCATCGAGTGACGGGGCGAAGACGATGTACTTCTTCTGCATCTTCACCAGTTCGCTCTCCGGGACATCGGCTTTCGCCTCCTTGCCTTTGCCTTTGCTGGTCTTGGGCGGCATAGCGACTGCAAGGGCGGAAACCGGGGATCGAGCGGGCATGGAGGCGGCGAGCGGAAGAGGGAAGGCTTTGCTCTGAGCTTGAGGGAAGGAAAACAATGGCGACGGCCAGATTGAGAAGAAAAGGGGGGTAAATAGGCCTGTGCCTCTGCGGCTTCTTCTTTTTATGGGGAAGGAGCGGGGCCGCCTCTTTTACTCCCCAATGTGAATGCGCCTCTGCGGGCGCATTGCAGTTGCAGCTTTTGAGGCACGCTTCCCACGTCGCGCATTCGACGCGCGTAGTGGGGGGCACAGTAAACAGGATATTTACGAGCAGTTAATCCTCTGCCATGTGTGCCCGTGCACTGTTTAGGCCTAGCCCAACAACGCCTCGCACTCGTGTATGGCCTAGGCCCGGGGGCTCCTGTCGGTGTACTAAGTATTGGGCCATTAGTACCCCGTACTTGTGCACGGGCAGTAGCCATACTCGCGGCAAGGCTTGTCGGGGAATAGTTCAAGGTTGACTCAGGCCATGAGGGAAATTCTCAAGTCAAAGATATGAGGATCAGCAGATAAGAAGAGCTGGAATCCGAAGGCCAACTTCCCCGGCAAGATCTTGCCGGGGTGGTCTGCAGCGCCCGGCAAGGCTCGGCTCCCGGCAAGGCTTGACACCCGGCAAGGTTTTGTCGCTGTGCCACCGCTCTAGCACAGCAACAAACCCGACATTCTGGGTCCTTCTTTGGATGCGTGGCGACGCGCCAATGGAGGAGAGCTTAAGCGGTGCTGATGGGATGGCCCCTTTTTCCATCCCCGAGAAAGTGAGGACACCTAAACGGACACCTCACGGTGCATTAAATGCATTCGTCCTAATCCGTCAGGGGTTAGGTATGATGACCCTGTAGCTACTTTACACCTCAATGTATGTACATTTTGCCACTGTGGTGACCCCTTTGTGGTATAAAAGGAGGCCCAAGGCAACTGCTACAGGGGAGGACGATCTTCTGGCCCATTCTGCATGCGTAGCTGCTCTTTAAACGTACTGTTCACTACGAGCGCTCCTGGAACCTGGGCTCAAGAACACTAATAATAACACAAGGCAGGAGTAGGGTTTTACGCTGATCAGCGGCCCGAACCTGGGTAAAATCGCCCCGCGTCGATCGTTGGTTCTGCTCTTTGCGCATACCTCTCCCCCCGCCGAATCGTAAAGGGGTCTCTTGGGATCCCATAGGTGTCGCACACCGACAGTAATCCAACCGTCCCGTTGGTATGATTCCTTGGGAATAGGCAGGTTTTGAGGCCTAGGGGGAGGCGTTTTGATATTCATCGCCTTTATAAAGGGGCACAGACCCATCTTTCTCCTCTACGCCTTCCCTTTTCCTCATCCTTTCCAACCTCGAGTTCTAGTACCCAAGGTTCAATTTATTTGTTCCGAGCCTTCTAGTCATGTCCAGACCCAACCCTCAAGGCCGGTGGGTGGCCTCCTCCGTCACAGAGGAGGATATCGCGAAGCTCCGGGCGGCAAAATACCTGACCGCGGAAATCCCCCACAGGCTCCCTGCTCAAGGGCAGGTCATTCTTACTCCCAGATCCGGCGAGAGGGTCGTATTCATCTCTCACTTCCTCCGAGGGCTAGGGTTCGCTCTCCATGCCTTCGTCCGCGGACTCATGTTCTATTACGGGCTAGATTTTCATGATCTAGCCCCGGGCTCCTTTCTTCACATCTCGGTGTTCATCGTCATGTGCGAGGCCTTTCTCCGTATTCCCCCACACTTCGGTTTATGGCTCAAGACCTTTAATATGAAGCCGAAGGTAGTCGATGGGAAGCAAGCGGAGTGCGGCGGTGCGATGGTGGGCAAACTCACCCACACACCTTGGCCAAAAGGCCCTTTCACGGAAACCTCCAACCTATGGCAACGGGAGTGGTTTTACATCACTGAACCCCGTGGTACCAAGTGGGCAGCTACACCTGCGTTCCGGCCTGGCCCTCCATTACGGCTCGCATCATGATTAATAAGGGGCTGGACTGGGGATCAATGGACGAAGTGCAGACGCTACAAAGCCGCATCCGGAGCCTCCTCGAGAAGGACACCAGCCTCATCGACGTAATCCAGGTAATGCTAGTCCGCCGGGTCCTGCCGTGCCAGCGACGGCCCCTCTGCATGTGGGAGTTCAATCCGGAAGGACCACGGACTCTTCAGCACTTCTTTGGCACGACGCACAAAGGAATGTGGAAGTTATTCTTCGGGACCCGAAAACAGTGGCCGGATACTACCGAGGACATCGGCCTCGACTGCAACCATCCGGATACCTCGGTAGGCCCTCGACTCCTGAACACAACTTAGTTAAATATCTCATAACAATATACTGAGAAAACCATCTTCGACCAGGGCTGGATCAAGAAGGCGGAAAGAATTAGGTGTTCGGCCCCTCTTCCCGAAGACTCAGCAGATCCTGTGTTAACAAGGATGCTGGCTTCGGCGCCATAACAAGTGTCGGCGAAGGGGGACAAAGAGGAGAGCAAGAAGGCCAAAGGCGGCCTCTATTCGAAAGGTAAACCAGACACTATGTCTGGGGAGATTGGAACTCCCTCTTCCGAAGACAAAAGAGAAGGAGAAACTGACATCCCCTCTCCCGATGGGAAGAAGAGGGCCGCCTCCGAAGATTTGGAAGCAAAGGCTTCTAAGCGAGGGAAGATGTCCCTGTCAGGTGGCTCAGGTTCAGAAGACGACGTTGTCGCACAGTTCCTCCATAAGGACAAGCCTTTAGCCGAATCGTAAGTGAGCAGGGGCATCTGAAACATATCCCATTGCTTTCCGGTTACCAGGGTAACATTTAAAATATATGTTTGCAGTCCGGCACACAGTCTTCCTCAACAGTCCTCCTCCTCGGGGGATCTTCTTCCGGAGATGATGGAAAGCGAGACGCCTCCACAGACCTTCTCGCCCGACAGGGCAGACGACTCCGAGGTGTCGTCCCGGAGGATCTCTCCCGACCAACAAGCGGTGCGAGGGATAATGAAAACTACGCCCGAAGGTGATACTTCGGCCGTCCAGAGTCCGGGGCATGCGGACCCTAAGGGGACCCACAATAAAGGGCCCGAACTATCCGGTTTACAGCCGGGGACGACTCTAGAGCCGGGTAAACATATTCTTTCGAAGGGAGTCCGTACTCCCGCGGCCGCTCCCAGGGATCCGGGGGCGCCGGATACAATGACGGGCATGTTGCAACATGCGTCCGTTTCAGAGGAACATCGTACCTTAATGGGTATTGTAGTTGAGAGGATTCTGTCCGCAAAAAGCGGATTGAATGAATCGTTCATGAGCCTGCTAAGAGGTTTCGAGGTATGCAATGTAATATCTTTAATTGCATTTCTACGTGCAAAATGCACCTGTGTATAGATAGTAGCCCCTGAGACTCTGGTTGGTGTCTGAAGGGAGGCGATCAGAGGATCAAAAAAGATATTCCCAGGAAATAATCTGATGGATTGGAACATAGGCTGTTTCATCCATGACGACTGCCCAAGCTACAGAGGTTGCAAGGCTGAAGCAAAAACTTGATGTGGCGGATGATGACCTCACACTTACTAACAGGCGGCTCGACGAGGCGCAAGGTATGTTTTTGGGGCAGTCAGTATATGTAAGTATGATAATATGAGCATGACGCTGAAAATTGTATACTGAGATATGCATAACTGCAGATAATGCTGCCACAGTTGAGGCCCTACGGGCTGAGCTTGCCCGGGCCAAGGAGCAAGCCAGGATGAGTGAGGCGGCTACCAAGAAGGCAGCTGCTGAGTTAAAGGCCGAACAGGCTGCTCGGCGCCAGTGCGAGGAGAGAATATCTACCATGACGCACGAGCTAAAGGATGCCAATGTTCGATGCGAATTCCTCGAGGAGGATAACAAAGCCAGAACGGTCGAACTCAGCAAGGCCTTACAAGAGGCGAGAGAAGCACCGTCCGAGTCTAGAGCGGCTCTGGAAGAGATCCGGCAAGCTGGGGAGATAGCGGCCGGTAAGCCTTTCTTATTACAGACTAAATTTGGCGATCCGAAGTATGCCCCCCTTAATCAAATGTGGAGTTCTCCTGACACATTCTTGGACTTGCCGAAGAGTGTCTCCGATGCGGCGCAGTTTTTCCAAGCGCAAGAAGGACGTGCAATGGAGAAGCTTTTCTGGTCGCAATTCAGCATGCCGAAGCGTCCGCTGTTGCTGAATGAATAGATGGCCCAGTGGGCCGAGCTCCACAAGATATCCTGATCTGCCATGAAGGACGTCGTGGTCCGGCTGTGGCCGACTGAGTCAATTCCAAAGAGTTATTTCGGTTTGGTGCAGCGACTTGTTGATGCGGTGTCGTGTATCGACGCTGTTAAGCAGTCAACGTGCATTGAGGGTGCACAGATGGCCTTTGCCCGTGTCAAGACGTACTGGGCGAAGATGAAGGCCACCGATATTGCAGCGAAGAGTCCACCTGAGGGCCAGGACGATCGCACGCCAGAGCATTATTTTGAGGATGTCCTAGAGGGTGCCCGCTTGATAGAGGGTCAGTGCTCGAAAAATATGATGTTCGAGTGAATATACCAACTTTGTAAAAACAATATTATGATATATTAAGGCCATATTTTTATACTTTTGCCTGAAAGTTTTGGTTCCTCCTGTGCGGCCGTTCTTCGTATAATCTGAAAGTTTGCCAGTCGTCGGCTTCAGCCCCCTCACATATAATACGGGGGTGTTCGGAAAAGCACTTGATCACTCTTGACCCAACGTCTTGGTCCATGAAGGAGGTGTCAATGCGGCGAACTAGGCAATCGGACTATAGGGCTTTAACACTTTCACTTAGCCATAGGAGTTTGACGGCGGGTCTACGATATAGCCCCTGGTATGTACGTGTTTACCCGAATACGGTGCGTTACATAGGTGACCAGAAAAACGGTCCTTCGTGTAATACGGAAAGAATCGCGAAGGATTCTGATAAGTCATCGAGTGGTTGACCAGCTCTCGCCGCATCATGACAGTCAGTTTTTGGCTTTCTCTACTGAGGTGCTCATCCGGATAAACTAGGACACAATCGCAGTAGTTCTCCCTTTACTACCCTAGCCGATATAGCGGAACGTAAGGTAGTAAGCACAGGAGCCGGGCAACCCAACTATTGACCAAAGACATGATTCGGAGCTGATGCATATAAGGCCAACCTCGTGACGCCGAAGTGTGCTGAAAAGCTGTTCGGACTTGTCGGCAACTCATGTGTTGCCGTATCGAGCCCCTGGCAATTTGTGCCGAGGTGCTTTTGTGAAACAACCGAAGAAGCAAAATTCAGTACGTAGAAAAAGCGAATACTGAATATGGGTTATGTTCACTGGAATCTGATTGACACGTCAAACGCAATTCTACAGATTATAACGCCCCTATCCGGGCTATTTAACATGCCGGTGGCCGAGGGCTGAGGAAAAAGGCACTTTACAGGTTTAAAATAAAGAGTGTGGTCTTACAAAAATCATTAGGACCTCCTGTCGCACGTCTGCGCTGCCTTGCCTCGGTTAAAGGACTCCTTAGTAGGAATAGCCGTTGGTTATTTATACGAAGCCGAACTTTAGAAAGAGTCCGTAAGATGACCAGGCTTGGAATCACCTGTTGTAAAGGATAAAGAATAGTTAGAAAAAGTAAAAAGATTATGAGGGTGCGGACCGCATTGTAGGCCTGTCCGTACTGTGCCTCCACCGATGACCATGGTATTTTAAGTGCATAATTATGTATGCGCGGTGTAAACTTCGCTGCTAGATGGGGCGGACAACGGAGGCCGAACTACTAATCCAGCTCTGAGATTGATTGGTCCTGTTTAGTAGAGACTGGCGGCTTGACGGCCGATGAGATACGTGGTTTGATAAGGCCGCTTTGTACTTCGGCTGCAGCAGCCATAGTACGCTCCTCTGTACGGAGGGAGCATTCCGTATTTCCGTTTATCGTGATGACGCCGCGTGGACCGGGCATCTGAAGATTGAAATAGGCATAATGTGGGACCGCATTAAAACGATTAAAAGCGGTATGCCCGAGTAGTGCATGGTAGCTGCTGCGGAACGGTACAATATCGAAGGTCAAGCCTTCGCTTCTAAAGTTGCTCGGCGAGCCGAAAACGACTTCCAATGTAATTGAGCCCGTGCAGCGAGCTTCTACGCCGGACACTGCTCCCTTGAAGGTAGCTGTGGTGGGCTTGATTTGTGAAGGATCAATGCCCATTTTGCGGACAGTGTCTTGGTAGAGTAGATTAAGACTACTGCCGCTGTCCATAAGGACTTTCGTGAGATGGAACCCATCGATAATTGGATCAAGGATCAGAGCTGCCGAACTTTCGTGACGGATACTGGCTGGGTGGTCCTTGCGATCAAGAGTGATCGGGCAGGCCGCCCATTGGCTTAATTTTGGGGTGCCTGGCTCTATGGCATTGGCATCCTGTAGTGCGCGCTTGCGCTCCTCTGTAGGGATGTGTGTCACGTATACCATGTTGACTGTTTTTACTTCGGGGGGAAATTGCTTCTGACCCCCGGTGTTCGGTTGGCGAGTCTCTTCGTCATCGCTGTCACTGGGCGGCCCCTTCCCCTTGTGTTCGGCGTTAAGCTTGCCGGCTTGTTTGAAGACCCAACAGCTTCTGTTGGTGTGATTGGCTGGTTTACCGGGGGTGCCATGAATCTGGCAGGGCCGATCCAGTATCTTGTCTAAATTGGATGGTCCATCTCTGTTTGCCTTGAATGGCTTTTTCCGTTGACCAGTTTTGGAGCCGCTGAATCCGGCGTTTACTGTCGTGTCTTGCGTTCCTTCATTATTATTTCGACGCTTGTGTTTATTGCGTCGTGGCTTGCCGTTGCCGTCTCGAACTTTGGAAGTGCCCGGATCACTGGTGCTGTTGCTTCTACGAGCGAGCCAGCTATCCTCTCCCGCGCAGAAGCGGGTCATCAGAGCGGTAAGGGCTGCCATGGATTTTGGTTTTTCTTGACCAACGTGGCGGGCAAGCCATTCGTCTCGGACGCTATGTTTAAAGGCCGCGAGGGCTTCGGCGTCCGGACAATCGACAATTTGGTTCTTTTTAATTAGGAACCTAGTCCAGAGCTTCCTGGCTGACTCCCCGGGCTGCTAGATGATGTGACTTAGGTCGTTGGCATCCGGAGGCCGGACATATGTACCTTGAAAGTTATCGTGGAAAGCGCCTTCCAAGTCTTCCCAGCTGCCAATGGAGTTCTCTGGGAGGCTGTTCAGCCAATGCCGCGCTGGTCCCTTTAATTTTAGTGGGAGGTATTTGATGGCGTGGAGGTCATCACCGCGGGCCATGTGGATATGGAGAAGGAAATCTTCAATCCATACTTCGGGATCTGTTGTTCCATCGTATGATTCGATATTCATGGGTTTAAACCCTTCCGGGAATTCGTGTTCCATTACTTCATCAGTGAAGCAAAGGGGATGTGCGGCGCCTCTATATCGGGCCAAGTCGTGACGTAGTGCGGATGTAGTCCGTCTGCGGTTTTCGGCCCGGACGTGGTTATGTTCGTTACGTCTGGCTTGATAGCCGTCGTCGCGCGCCAGGGCATGCCCCCACGATCCGTAGATCGATCTGGACTGACCTGCTCTGTTCTCCAAGTCTTGCCGCAGGTCATATGTGTATTCCCGAGCTGTAGTGTCTTTGCCTTTATGGCGAGGTAGTATGGGCAGGTGTTCGGCTTGGGTTGCCGCTTTGTCCCGGCCACGTGGTGGTCGGTCAGCCGCATTACGTGTTGATGGCATGGGCTCAAGTGCCTCGTCGTCGAATTGGGGTAGCAGTTTACGCTTCGGGTAACTTTTAATGGGACACTCAAGTCCGTATTCCTTGGCTGCCAGGACATCAGTCCATCTGTCGTTGAGTAGATCTTGATCAGCTTGAAGCTGCTGCTGTTTCTTTTTCAGGCTCCTCGCAGTGGCTATTAGCCGGCGCTTAAAGCGCTCCTGCTCGACGGGTTCCTCAGGCACGATAAAGTCTTCGTCACCGAGGCTCACCTCATCCTCGGAGAGTGGAAGATAGTTGCTGTCCTCCGAGTCTTCGTTTATGGCCTGTTCGTCAGGGCTGACTTGCCCATCTTCCCTATCGTCCTGTTCGGAAGTTGGCTCGACGGGATCTTCTTTGTCTTCAGCATCGTCCGGAGTATTGTTTTCTCTCGTGCCGGTATTGCTGTCTTTTCCACGGCGTGATTTAGGGCGGTGCCGCTGACGTCGGTGCTTTGGCTGTGTCTCAGGAGGTTTATCCTCAACTGGATCTTTCTCATTATCGCCGTTATTTTCTTTGGGAGTATCCACCATGTACACGTCATACGAGGAGGTGGCTGTCCAGCGCCCAGTAAACGGCGGGTTTTGGGCCTGCTCCTCTCCGGCATCGTCGTCCATACCGTCGATGTCTTCGGAGTCGTAATCGAGCATGTCGGTTAAGTCTTCGACAGTGGCTATGAAGTGGGTGGTGGGTGGGAAGCGA
The DNA here is from genome assembly GCA_011799875.1 of Thinopyrum elongatum. NCBI lineage: Eukaryota > Viridiplantae > Streptophyta > Magnoliopsida > Poales > Poaceae > Thinopyrum > Thinopyrum elongatum. The sequence continues at coordinate 162,498,152 of CM022297.1, read as the reverse complement.
AATTCTCCGTCTTCAGCCTCCAGTTCAAACCGGATATAATTCGGCTGTGAGTCCCCCACTAAGGAGAGGGGTTTTAATGAGTTTAGCACATCACCCAAAGGTGAGTGCCGGAAGATGTCCGCGGAGCTGAACTCGACGATCGGCGCCTAATCGAGCTCGATGGGCGCGGACGCACGTGGTCCAGAACCTATGGCCGGAAACGAATCCGAGGTTCCGGTGACACAGATCCCGTTCGAAGTTGGGTCTGTGTGTGGCTCCAACGCCGCTGAGTCTGCGGCTTCCGTGGCGGGGTTGAGCTTCCCGTCCTCGGATGGCGCAATCTGCTCCGGATCTAGGGCCAGAGCAGTTACAGGCGCAATCTCCCGGGTATGGTCCGATGACAGATTTAGGTCATGTTCATCGCGGTGGCAGGGAGCGGCTGCCATGGGCTCGAATCCATCGAAGATCAAGTCTCCGTGGATACCAGCAACATAGTTCAAGCTTCCGAACCTGACCTGATGGCCAGGGGCGTAGCTGTCGATCTGCTCTAGATGGCCAAGCGAGTTGGCCCGCAGTATGAAGCCGCCGAATACGAAGATCTGGCCGGGGAGAAAGACCTCCCTCAAGGCAGCATCGTTGTGGATGATTGATGGAGCCATCGAGTCTTCTAGCGACGACACAGCGGAACTCTCAATGAAAGCACCAATGTTGGTGTCAAAACCGGCGGATCTCGGGTAGGGGGTCCTGAACTGTGCGTCTAAGGTTGATGGTAACAGGAGATGGGGGACACGATGTTTACCCAGGTTCGGGCCCTCTCTATGGAGGTAATACCCTACTTCCTGCTTGATTGATCTTGATGAATATGAGTATTACAAGAGTTGATCTACCTCGAGATCGTAATGGCTAAAACCATAGAAGTCTAGCCTGTCTGATTATGATTGCCTCTACGGACTAAACCCTCCGGTTTATATAGACACCGGAGGGGACTAGGGTTGTATAAAGTTGGTTACAGAGAAAGGAATCTTCATATCCGAACGCCAAGCTTGTCGTCCACGCCAAGGAGAGTCCCATCCGGACACGGGAGAGAGTCTTCTGTCTTGTATCTTCATGGCCCATCAGCCCGGCCCACATTACGTAGCCTGGACGCCCGAGGACCCCTTAATCCAGGACTCCCTCAGCGGGACTCGTGGCGGCACGTAGGTCTAACACCCATGGTTTGAATAGTGAAACCGTTCACGTTAACGTGACATGTCTTTGTTCCAAAATACCTTGGCTTTTCATTTGTGCAACTTTTCATAAGCAGCTTGTCTCAAATTGAACAAAAAAATACGACAGCCTATTTGTGCCATATCACGTGACCAAGCTCAGTTTCATGAATTTCAGGTCACTTTTGGATTTGCAGGAATTTAAAATCCAGGATTCAAAACAATATCATAACCTGCATCATGAAATAAATTTTCAAGCCATACATCTTTACTGTTATAGATGTTAATATTTCTTAAGAAAGGATTTTGTTAAACATTTTGCTTAGTTAGACTTCAGACAAGTTATATATGCAGAGTAAAAAGATAATCCCTCCGTACCAGTGCATTGTCTGATATAGTAACTCTAGTAGGCGCAAACAATGCACGAACAAAATTGACTAACGAAGCTCCATTCTGTGCTCATCCTGGTGTAGTACTATTAGTACTAGGCAATGGAGTTGATGGGTGACCTTGGGTAGCGGCGACCAAGGGAATTGAACCGTGCTCGGCACGATAGGTAACGTGGGCTAGTTACTAAGGCATCCCTCCATTGTTCATCGCTTGTCATTATGGTCCGAGGACATGAGGGGAATTTCCTAGGGTTGGAATTCTGGCCACCAGATATTTCGACTAGTAATGCGGAGGCTCGAGTGGAGGCGCAAAGTTCAATAACACGGTTCTTTTGGTTGGGGTTGGCTAATGTGTGTACCACGCACGCCACCACCACGACACGAGCCCGGGTCTGGCTGGTACGCCATCGGGTGCTACCATTCGAGAATGCGAAAGCAATCTTTTTTTAAATTGCCAAACGAATCTATATGTATTACAATGCCCGTATTTTCTTTGCAAATAACTGGTCATTCCAAAAGGCACGGTAATTGATTTATGACAAGTTCTTGAATCAGAGTGAGTTTGTGATATAGTGATCTCAACGTGGATGTATGACCATGCATGTATGACACGAATTCAAAACTAAAATGTAAGTGATGCATGGTCCTCAATTCAATATTTAAAATGCACAATAAATTGAAACATGAATATTAAGTCTAGTACTATGTACATGCAAATGTTGTGTTTAGGTCTCTCCATCGACACCCCCCAACCACCACACATACTTCATGTATCGATAGATCTTCATTTCTTTGTTAATAGAGCTATTGGTATCCGACACACGCGCGGTCATTATTTCTCTTCACGTTTCAATCTCCATTTAAGTCACACCTGCCCACACACTCTCAACAAATGTATTTCTCACACACAACCTCGTCTTGCCCTCCATGACAAACCCTCCCTCTCTCTCTCAAGACACGTACATTGCCTTTGTAAAACACCTTCATCGTGCATGCACACACAAAGTCTATCTAGGACACTCTCGGTAACTATCTCCCTCCAGCCCTCACTGCAGCTTCGCCGCACGATATGTCGGTGTATCGTCTTTAACATTCGAGTGTACGCTAGGCCACAGTTACTCGATCTCTCCCTCTATAAATGACTCGATTGACCTCGCTTTCTCGCGTCATCTCTCTCACACCTAGACGCTCCCACTACACCTCTTGCATAGGCAGAGCTATGTAGATTGTCGGGGGTAACCCCTCGACCTTAGATAAAATTGTGAAGCTCTGTTTATGATTGTTTAGATTATATTTTTTTGAACATTATATTTCTCCCCACCCTCCCAAACAACGATGGGTTGTGCACCCCCCCCCCCCCGGGAGAATATCATGTGCCCCCACACCTTAGATGCTATATGGTGATACGAGTTCCTTGGAGCGTGTAGATCTGAGATATAGCGGCTCACAAGATGTCTTAATATTTTTACAAGAAACCTTAATGAGTTTGGGAATTGCACACAATTAGTACCAAAACTACTCAGATGCCCTTGGATCCCATATCCAACAGCCTCGAAGATCATATCATCGTAGCATCTAAAATGAGGGAAGACCTCATATTCTCTTGTGTCTAAGAATATCACGTGCTACAACACCTTAGATGCTGTGGTGATACAAGCTCCTCGGAGCCGTTGGATCTGAGATCCAACGACTCCTTGGTGGTTCAAATGTTTTTGCAGAAAAGCCTCCAAAGAGTTTGGGCGCAGCCCACAATCACAAAGACTACTCAGATGCCATTGGATCTCAGATCGAATGACCTCGAAGCTCGTATCATCGTAGAATCCAAGCTGCGAGAGCACCAGATGTTTTATCGCACGGGGGAATATGAGGTGCTCCCACACTGTAGATTCTATGGTGATACGAGTTCCCGGGAGATCTAACGGCTCGCAGTAGGAGGTTTGAATATTTTTGCAATATAGGCCTCAAAGTGTTTGGGAATTGCGCAGAAAGTACAAATACTACGCACATGGCATTGGATCTCAGATCCAATGACCTAGATGCTCGTATCACCGTAGCGGCTAATTAAGCTGCGAGGAGCACCTAATATGAGCTACTGGAAGCCGTTGGATCCAAGATCCAGCGGCTCACACGAGGACTGAATGGTTTTTTTTTTGCAAAAAAACCCTTGGAGAGTTTGGAAATTGCGCATAGTTACAAAGACAACTCCCAAGCCATTGGATCTCAGATCCAACGACGTAAAATTTCGTATTACGATAGCATCTAAGCTCCGGGGAGCATGTGATATTCTATGCCGCTGTCATTTTTGTTCCCTAACTTGCAAAATACGTGTAACTGGTGCCGTAACTTGTCTAACCGCACAAAGTGTTTGTGCAAAAAAACCATCCTACACTGAAATATCGGAACAACAAACGGGAGGCCCAGTTGTCATTGATCAAATTTGGACCTAAAACTAACAAATCTGAAGGACGAGATTCGAACCGGCAACCTGGAGTACAAAGCGTACGTCGATAGCCTGAAACCGCAACGGTTGTTGGCTTTGTCGCATAACTTGATTTTATACAGTATTACATTGAGTAGAGTAGAGGGAGTGGCTCGTCAACAAGTGCATTAACGTTGACTGACTTACTGGTGGGTCCCATGTCTGCCATCTCTCTCTCTCCTCTCCATCTAGTAGTACAACCTTTAGACGCACGGGCACACATGAAGAGCGGTGCGAGCTTGCCATGCTGTTATTATAACTAAATAAATGCTTGGAAAATAGATGAATCGCCTAGAACAAGAGACGTTGTGGCTTGTCGAGACGGAGCTAACCACACCTATCCTCCGTGCCACGTTAGCATGATGAAGATGTGTGGCTAGTGGGGTGTTTTCGACCGACTGGCTGGGTCCCGAGGTCAAACCATAGGTAGTTTGATACAGTTTATTTTTACACGCACATTTTTCCTCCATGCCGAGACGTGGCACACCCTACCGCGCGGTTTCTGGGTCCTCTCGGGTGGTGCACGCATATTTTCTTCCTTGCCGAGACGTGGGACGCCCTACCGCGTGTTTTCTGGGTCCTCCTCGGTCGTAGCGCCGAAGCAACTAAATGAGTCGTCAAATCACAAAAACCCACCTTTCCCGCCGAGTACATCAGTGAAGCACGGTGGCTAGCTAGTTGGGCTAGTGCAACCGATTAGCTAGGCCGCTGCCACATTTGTTTTTTCACCCCTTTTTTCTCTCCTTGCCGGTAGGTAAATTTAAATATCCACTGCTGCGTTGCACTGGTCTTTGGGTGCGGCAGGCACGGCAGGATTTTTATTTTTTTGATTGACGGGAGCAGGCGCGGCAGCAATTAGTCATGATGACTCCGCCTATAAAATCCACTGCTGCCTGAAGTGAAAAGTCGTCGACTGGTGTTTTCCCATGGGGAAAACCAAAAGATTCACCCTGCTCCTCGGCTGCCTCCCTCCACCTTCCGTAGATTGCATTGCCTTTCAACCATTCCACCCCCTTTGCTTCCTCTCCCCATTGCTTCTACCTGGTTCCATGGCTGCGCACCAGATGACGTACTCTGAGGTGAGGCGCCTGACACAGGAGCTCCATGCCAAGGATGCGGAGCTCAGGGCCAAGGACATGGAGCTCCATGAGCTCAAGGAGGAGAGGAGTGCCATGCTTCTCCTTTGTGTGCGGGAGTTCACGGAGCTTCAAAAGCGGCAGGCGTCCACCACAAAGATGCTCGAGGCGTTGGCGGCGTTGCTGTAGAAAGCGGGAGATACGGTAGGCGGTTAGGCGAGCCGGCTGAAGCATGAGCGGGCCAATCGTGACGAGGTCCAGGATCGCCTCAACTACTTTCTGGACCATGTTGCCACGCAGGTGTTGCGGCTGCGCGATGCCTACCGTCGTGCCAGCGCGACCATACCAGCCGTCGGGCTAAACCCGTTCGACCACCCCATCGACTTCAACGAGCTGCGGCTTCCAGACCTAGTCTCCTTCTTCACCTATATTTCCGAGGAGCAGAGTCGTCTCCGCGCGATGGTGGGGACGGAGCTGGGCAGGGAGGGGTTGCGAGCGGCCGTCGCCGTTGTCAGGCAAATCCTCTCAGGGCTTCGTCACCGGAATCCATTTGTGCCATTGGACGCCGTCTTTGACGAGCTGGCTCCCGTCGACCGGGAGCGGGCTCTGCGGGCGGTGGCACCCTGCATCACCAACGTCATGTGCCTTGAGAAGCAGATGGACTTCGGTGGTGTTTAGGCGTCCTCTGCATGGGCATGCACTACTGCAGGTTGGTCCAAACGCGACAGTCCAATCAGAGACCCTTCGATGAAACTGTGTGCGATGCATTAATCACAAACGATGATGTAATAAAACCGTCAAAAAATATACAAAATGTTTGCGATGACGGGGACATCAAACACGGTTCAGATTAGAGTTGCGTGTGCGATGCATGGCATACGGCTAATCCAGCAGAACTGTTTGCGATGAGGCAGAACAATAGAAACAGGCAGCCAGATGAGGGTGTGTGCGATAAACGGCATACAGTTCACTAGGATGAACTGTGTGTGATTAGCCAACACAATAGAAACAGTCAGCCAGATCAAGGTGTGTGTGCGATGGATAGCATACAGTTCACTCGGATGAACTGTTTGCGATGAGCAAAGACAACGGAAACAGTTCGACTGAACAAGATGTGTGTGATACGCGGCAAACAGGTCCGTAATCAGAAATGTGTGCGAAGACCAATAATAACACAGACGATTGCTGCTAATGAGCCGTGTGATTTGCTCTGTCTACAGAAGAATAACATATATATATATATATATATATATATATATATATATATATATATATATATATATATATATATATATATAGCCGGTCTATTATGCTAATATTAGCAGAATAGTTATTCTGCTAACACTTCCGCACTGCACGCTCAATACAAGTGCACGTCATTGTTTGAAGCAAGTGTGCTGCAGTAGTGAGGCGAGTTAACTTCCCATCGCAAAAAACTGCACGCGGTTTTTTTGATACTATTTTCACTCCAGTTTTTTAATGGTTTGTCGGAATGAGGCGTGTAATATACCGTTGGAAAGCTATGGATTAGCCGCAACTTCGGCATGTTAAATTTTTTTCAAGATTCATCACGGTATAAGAGTAGTTTTGAAAACGGTGTAGCATGACAAGTGGCAATGAGCGTTTTTTCGCGTTTTTTTAAACCGCTCGTCGGAACGAAGCAAATGATACACCGTTGGAAAGATATCGTGGAGGCGCATCTTTTTCAAATCTATTATTTTCTCTAATTCGTTACGGTTTAAGAGCAGTTTCAAATTTACTAAATTGCAGAATTGTGTTTTCAATTTTTTTTGAATTTTTCGGTATTGTTTTCGCTCCAGTTTTTTAACCGTTTGTCGAAACGAGACGCGTGATACGCCGTTGGAAAGCTACGGACGAGGCGCAACTTTCATATGTACAAATATTTTTGAGATTCCTTACGGTTTTAAGCTAATTTTAGAAATCGTGTGGCGGACGACGAGTGGCAGCGGCGGTTTTTTCGTGATTTTTTTACAAATCGCTGATCGGAATGATCCAAACGATACGCCGTTGGAAAGATATCGACGAGGCGCAACTTTTTCATGTAGATCACTCTCTCTAATTCCTTATGATTTAAGAGCAATTTTGAAATTACCTATACGCGGACACTCTGTTTTTCGCGACACCAGAATCAACGAGGTGAACTCCATCAGTCAAAAAAGCGCACAGCTTCAGACGGAAAACTACACTGCATCCGATGGGCAAGCATATTGTATGGTTTCTTTTGTTCTTTTTTCTAACTCTTTTTATGAACAAAAGTGGACCGCAGAGACGAGGGCAAATGAACCGCAACAGGATCGAAAAGTGAACCGCATTACATTTTGTTATCTTTCCCCTAACATTTTTGGGCTTCAAATAGGGCGTAAGTGAACCCCAACACTACCGAAAGTGAACCACATAACTTTTTTCTTGTCTTTTTTCATACTTATTCTTTTTTACACACGTAGACCGGTCGAGTGGACCTCATGGACTGAACGAGTGGACTGCATAATTTTATTTTGCTTTTTCTTTTTTACTACATGCGCAAAGATAATTGACTGCTTGGAGAGGGGTGTTCACAAGGACGAAGAAAGCGAACCGCATGGTCGAGAAAATTAAACCACAACACAATGTTGGATGAACTACTTTTTAAACAAAATCATATATATGTGCCTAAAAACAACACAAATCATTTCTGAAAAACAAATTTCATGCACCCAATATAACATTTTTTGTGAACCGCAGATGAATCCTTCAGGCTGAAGAAAAGAATATGTGCACTGTACAATAAACAACAGTCAAATTGAAATCCGACTACTGCGTAGCGTGCCGCGGGACTGTGCTCTCGCGCCACTGTGCCTTTGCCCTCCGCACGCCGCTGGACTGCACCCCGCACTGCATAACCACCTAAAATGTACCGCCATGCGACCAAAATCGTACTGCAATGTTGAGGCAATTTTTTTTTCTTTTTCTCCTTTTTCACAAAGTGAACCTCAGAGGGATTTACAACAAACTGCACCTATTATAAAAACACAAACATTTCACATCGAAGTGCATGGCACAAATTCAAAACAAAGAAGAGCAGCACCGAACCACACACACGAGGTGGACTCTAGGTCGGCGTGCACCTCGCCGTGTGGCCATCCTCGCCTTGGCCGGAGACAGCAGACTCGTCCGCCTCGTCGGGTGGCCTTCGGACGCCTCTCATACAAAAAAATCCCAGCAAGGAGACGCACGGCTGGAGGCGCTGCGGCGTGGCTCCCTGACTCAGAATCGAACTGCACGCTCCTCGAATCAAAACCGCACGCTGCCGCTGGCGATGAGCTGCACAAAACCTTTCAAGAAGAAAGTGAACTTCTCTGCTTGAGTAAACTGCAACCGATGCAAAAAACAAAATTCAAACAGAACACATGTGGACTGCACTGCGGTCAACGGCGGCTCTGGCCAGAAAAAATTACAGCATGACTCTCGTGCTCTTTCGCCGGCGAGGGAAGGAGGAGCTTGGGGGAGGCAGCCATGGCCCCGATCTGGACGAGGACAGGGCATCTGCACTGTACGGGCGGAGATGCAGTTTGATGGGGAAGGGAATGGGGGCGTAGTCCTTTTTCTCCCCCTGGTCGACGCGGCGGCCGTAGATGCCCACGGGCGAGACGGAAGTCGGATCCGGCAACGAAAACAAGGTAGGGGCAAAGCCGTCGACGTTTGGAAGATGGAGGCGCCCGGATTCGGCGACCACCGGGGCGTGCCATCGCGGGGAGGGGCGCGGGGGGCCGGGGTGAGGGGGCACCTCGCCTCTATTTGCGATGCACGCGTCGCCGGGCACGCACGGGAGGAAGGATCCCGCCGGATCCGGCGGTCGCGCAGCCGGGGTTGGTGGCTGGGCAGGGGTGGGAGGAGGATCCGGCTGGAGAAGGTGGGACGGTGAGACGATGACTCAGGTGGGGCGGGCCACACCGGAGAAGGTGGGGAGGGTGGGTGGTGGCTCAGGTGGGGCGGGCCACGCCGGAGAAGGTGGGGATCGTGGGACGGCGGCTCGGATGGGCCGCGCCGCGACGGAGATGGTGGGGAGGGTGGGGTGGGTGCGTGCGTCGGAGAAGGTGGGGATGGTAGGGGCGGCGGCTCGGGGTGGAGCATGGGTGCGGGGCAGGTTGGGGAGGAAGTTGGGGACGAGGCAGAAGGAGGAAGATGGTGGAGGTGGGTTGCGTCGTGGGGGAAGGGGAGGTTGGGTATGTGTTGGGCACTGTACGTCGGGTGAGGTGTTAGCAGAATAAGAAAAGTGTGAGTAGAATAATAGACCCACCCCCCTCTCTCTCTCTCTCTCTCTCTCTCTCTCTCTCTCTCTCTCTCTCTCTCTCTCTCTCTCTATATATATATATATATATATATATATATATATAGAGAGAGAGAGAATAAGTAATTCTTCACCCAAGTAATCTTACAATCGCTTCATAAATAAATTACGTTTGAAATACAAATAGTTACATTTATATTGATTCACTACGTAAAATTTGGTATAAGAAAACAAAAAAAAAAGATTATAAGACCAGAAATATCACATTTTTATGTATGTTTTACACTATGTTTTTACGTTCGTAATTTTACGTAACATAAAATATTTTTTACGGCGAGTATATATTTTCTTACGTTCTCTTTTTACGTATGGAATAAGACAAAATTTACGAAACCTAAAAATACGGTGCATTGACGTCAAAATAGAGAGGGGGTGAAGAATAACTATTCCACACCCAGGGTGACGAATAGCGCGACCCTATATATATATATATATATATATAACTGAAATAAACATTCAATTACATAAGTGACTATACAGATCATTTGCACACACCTCAATAAACAATTGCATGCATTCTAAACTAGGAGAAACGATCGTCTAGTCGTCTACTTCTTCTGACGCTCCCGCCACTGCTCTGTGGCTCGATCCCTCGTCTGGGCCAGGAAGAAGACACCTCCTTATGTCAACGATCCGCCTGTACATCTCGTAGCTTGTGTACGCGTCCTTGGCCGCGTACTTGACGTGTTGTTGATCCAGTCTCTGATGCCAGACACTGTGCCAGGCGTTCTTGTACTTCTTGCTCTCATCCTTCATCTTCATGTAGTAGGGGTCGATGATGGCCGAGTCGAGGTCAACCAGGGAGTTCTGTTTGTTGTTGTCGCTGCCCCAGACCTTGTAGTGGTCTTGGATGTTGACAAGATTCTGACATTTCAAGCCCGAAACCTTGAGCGCTTTTATATCGTTGGTGGTGTCCACCGTAGCGAAACTGTAGTCGGAGCTGTTGATAAACCTGGAGAAACGCTCGCAAGGCCTTGTGGCCAGGTGGTAGTGGTAGACGAGGACGTCATGTCATACGCACAACTGGGCGACGGCAACCTTCTGATCGTGCCCGGCACGACCGATGGTGTACTCGAGGTCGAAGCCAACCACTTGGTACTTGTCCTCAGCAAGCAGCTGCTCCATAGTTTGGATGGAGCTCTCCACCGAGACCGGCTCGTTCGTGTACACCACCGAGAGGGCCTTCCTCCTCACGTGGGTGTCCACTACGTGATGCGCGGTGAACTGCCCCACATTGTCGTCGTCGGCCGCTGGGAGCGCCATTGGAGCCACGGGGAGCGCCATTGGAACCGCTGGATGTCATCTCTGTATGTGTCGTCGTGGGTGCGCTTATTGTGTCGTGTGGCGCGAGAGATGAAGGTAAATGGCCGCAGGAATAAATGGAGGCTGGGCGGCCTGGATTCTCGGCGCGTCCGCATGGCAGTTTTTGCAGCGGGTAACTGCATCATCTGGTTAACCACATGCATAATGGCAGCACGAACGTACGTGATCGTGCGCCGGCCCCAAACACTGGCAGCGTGCGTGGAGGGACGAGGGCAGAGCGCCCGGAGGGACGCGTGAGCACAGCGCGCGCGGCGGGACGCAAGCAGAGCGCGCCGCGGGCGCCTCAACCGCGAGCAACCACACGCATAGAGCTGTTAAACACGCAGGGAATATGGTCGTCTACAAGCCGGCCGGTAGTTGCGACGCTGCGTAGAGAGCGGCCGTGTGCTACTACCTCCGCCTTCGTCTATTAGTCCCCTTTATATTCTGTGCCATATTTTGACCTTAAATTTAACCAACAAAATGTTGATGCATGTTATAAAAATTATATAATTGGAAACTATGTTCAAATACGAATCCAACAATATAATCTTTGGCGACATGCATTTGTATTTTATTAGTTAAATCTCTAGTCAAAATTTAGCACAAAAATACATAGACGACTTATAAACCAGGACGGGGGTAGTAGGTAATTAAATCGCAAACGTTTTTTTATTAACCATATGTGTACGTGTCCTTTCGTCCTCCTTTCGCACGTCTTGCCACCCTGCTGCCGCAGACGGCTTATAGCGCAATCTTGCGCAGCGCGCGGGGGCGTTCTTTTGGCCAAACGGTGGCTCGAAGTGGCGCCAATGAATCGTCGGTGAGCCTGTTCCCGCGCAACCTCGCAGGTTCCCATGCAAGCTTCCCGCTCGACTTGGTGAAATCCCCCAAAATCCCAATGCTTACCAGCTTGCTATATAAACCCTCATGGCCGGCGAGTCCTGCGTCGTATTTTCCCCTCCCTCCCTGTAGCTTATCTCGTCTACTTCTCCCACGATCACCAATGGCACCGGTCCATCGTCGTCGCTCAGCCACTCCGCCGTCATCAGAGGACAGCTCCAACTGGGAGGCTACACCGCAGCGGCGGCGCAATCCCCGGCATAGTGTAGTGCGCGTGGCGTCCCTGTTGGGTGTTCGCGGAACACCCACCACACGCTCCGCCGCCGCTGCCCATCGGTAGCTGTTGCCGGCCGCCGTTGCCGCCATCCCACCATCTGCCGCCGTGGCCGCCACACCACCGTCGAAAGCCAGGGCCATCACCCGCTCCGCCGCCGCGGCTCGAAGGCGGGAGGTGGATGTCGTGGCCGCCACCCCACCGGCGGCCACCATGGCCATCACCCGCTCCACCACCGCGGCCCGAAGGCGGGAGGTGGTGATCGTGGCCGCCACCCCATCGTCGGCCGCCGTGGCCGCCAGCCCACCGTCGACCGCCGGGGTCATCACCCGCTCCACCACCGCCGCCCGAAGGCGGGAGGCGGAGGTGGAGGCCCGCACGTGCGTCAGCGACCTTGCGCACTACATCGAGTTCCTGTGGGAGGAGGAGGAGCGCCTCGTCGAGCACGCAAAGAACCTTACCACCGCCGTGGCTGCAGCACATGCCGCCGCAGAGGCGAGGAATCAGGAGATCTAAGAGGAGAACCACTGCTTCGAGAGGGGTCGTCTGGAGCGGCAGAGGGCGTTCGAGGTGAGCGTCGCTGAAGGTGCAGCAGCGGCAGGCACCATATTGCAGTTGTCCAACTCGTCGATAGGCTCCTCCTCTGCCTCTTACTGAGCGCGCTCGGCAGAGGAGAGGCTGTCGGAAGTAGTACAAAGCCCCTTCGTAGTAGTAGTATTTAGGGGCTATTTTGTTTAGTTCATCTGACTATAGATGTGTTGGAACTGTACAACGTACTTAAAATTAGATAGTATATATAGTTGAACTAGCTATTTCAGTACGTGGTTGGCAACAATTGGGGAAAAGTTTGGTCAGTTTAGCTGTCGAGTTGAACTGTTTGTATAAAGAACGACTGCTTAATCTATGAATGAAATCTATGCTTAATTACTGAATTTTAGTTGCAAAAATTAGATAGTGCTAGTGATTTTTAGCTGCATATTTTGACAAATGGCAGTGTTACAAGGTTGACAAATGGCAATGTTACTAGATCAACAAATGTCAATCTTTCCAGTTTGACAAATGGCAATATACCCAATATAACAGATTTAAATCTTACCAAATTATCTGTACGTGCTTGCAAACGGGTCATCCAAAACAACCGTTTGCGTTGAAGGGATGTACAAATCCTGCTCGGCACATTTTCTCTTGGCTTAGCGCCGAAGTCTGGCTTTGCATACCGTATTCAATCTGAACCGTTTGCGTTGAAGAGATGCACAAATCCTGCGCTGCGAATTTTCCCTTGGCTTACTGGGGTAGATCATAGCTCTCACTTTGCATACGGGTGTTCTATCTAAAACGTTTGTGATCAAGAGCTGCACAAATCCTGCTCGGCACATTTTCCCTTGGCTTCCTGGGGAAGCTGTCGGTTTGCATACGGGTGTTCTATGTAAAACATTTGCGATGAGTGTTTTATCTTTAAAAACCATTTATGTTGTTTTTAAAGAAAATCGTTTGATAAGTCTGTACATTCAGAGAGAAAAACGCAAGTTCGTTCAAACCATATCTTTTATTCAGTCACACTGCGAATTTATATTCATATGATCGAGATACACTGATACAATATTAAACCCCCCAAAAAAACTAATTCTGGCGGCGGCGGCGGAGGCGGCGTGCCGCGCCGGCGTTGTCGTTGTCATCCTCCGGCACACCGTTGTTGAAGTCTTCAAGGTAGCACAGAATGTTCTTCACTTGGAAATGGGAGGTCTGCGGGAGGGAGGGGAATGGGAGGCGAACAGTAAGGCCGCCCGTATTAAATAGCGGCTGGGGCGCCATTAATGGAGAGGATGCGAGCAAGGCGGGCAGCCAGGGAAGTCAAAGGGCTCGCTTCCCAGTGAGCCTGCGCAGCGTACAACTCGCACGCTTCCCGGTGAGTGTGCGCATTGGAGGACAGCTTGCACGCCTTTTGATCAGCCTGCGCACCGGACTGCGCTCGCACACCTCCCGTTCAGTCAAGCAGCTGTCCGCACGGTACCTCCTATAGCCATTCAAAGGGAGACACATGGTGTCACGTGAATGGTTAACAGAACGCACACGATTTAAATTATACAAACGTTTGAGATGTTAAAGTGGCAGCTATTTGTTTCAAAATGCCTTTGTTGGCTGTTATTCAAGTGCGCCTTCTCTCAAAATGGACACGAAAAGTACCACAGCATGTCTGGTGCCATTCCATGATAGCATGCCAAGTTTCATGAATTTCAAACAAGTTTTGGATTTACTAGAATTTAAAAACAAAGTATCTCAACATTTTGCCGGCAATCAACAGTGCCCTGGTATTTGAAATTCATTCCCATTTCTTGCATGGGACCTAAGCATGCACCCAACGACACACATTTGATATGTCAACCCATTTTTCTGCACTGGAGCTTGTGCATGTAGTTCAAATTTGAAATATGCACATAAAATGCAAAGAAAACCTAGTTAATGTATAAAAATGTCCAAGCAAACCCTGAAAAATCCCAAAAATTGACACAACACTCTTGTTGTTCTATGTTGACACTAGAAAAATTTTGAAAGCAAGAAGAGGCAACGAATATCGTTTCCTCCCCAAAGGTGGAACGTTCCCTACCGAAACCATCAGGCTTGTTGTGAGAAGCTCTAGTTTGAGAGAAGCTTATACCCAAACCTGCCCCAATTGGGACAAAAATTTTACCACAGCATGTTGATGCCGCTCCATGATAGCATGTCAAGTGTCATGAACTACAGACGAGTTTTGGATTTACTAGAATTTGAAAACCACGTATCTCAATGTTTGCGACCGAGCGACGGTGGCAAGGTGTTTGCCATTCATTCCCATTTCTTGCATGGGACCTAAGCATGCAACCAAGGAAACAGATTTGATTTTTCAACCAATTTACATGCACTGGAGCATGTGCCTGTAGTTCAAATTTGAATTATGCACATAAATGCATAGAAAACTCAGTTAATGTATAAAAATGTCCAAACAAACTCTGAAAATTCCTAAATTTAACACAACATTCCCGTTGTTCTATGTTGACACTAGAAAAAAATTGAAATCAAGAAGAGGCAACGGATATCGTTTCGTCCAGAAAGGTGAAACGTTCCCTACCGTAACCATGAGGCTTGTTGTGAGAAGCTCTAGTTTGTGAGAAGCTTATACCCCAACCTGCCCCAAATGGGACAATATTTTTTACCACGGCATGTTGATGCCGCTCCATGCTAGCAAGTCAAGTTTCATAAATTTCAGACGCGTTTTCAATTTACTAGAATTTAAAAACCATGTATCCCAATGTTAGCGGCCGAGTGACGGTGGCAAGGTGTTTGACATTCATTCTCATTTCTTGCATGAGACTTAAGCATGCAACCAAGGACACACATTTCAATTTTGAACCCATTTATATGCACTGGAGCAAGTGCATGTAGTTCAAATTTGAATTATGCACATAAATGCATAGAAAACGCAGTTAATGTATAAAAATGTCCAAGCGGACCCCGAAAAATCCCAAAAATTGACACAACACTCCTGTTGTTCTATGTTGACACGAGAAAATTTTTGAAAGTAAGAAGAGGCAACGGATATCGTTTCGTCCCCCAAGGTGGCACGTTCTCTACTGAAACCATCAGGCTTGTTGTGAGAAGCTCTGGTTTGCGAGAAGCTTATACCCAAACCTGCCTCAAATGGAACAATATTTTTATGTCGATGCCGTTCCATGATATCATGTCAAGTTTCATGAATTTCAGACGAGTTTTCGATTTACTAGAATTTTAAAACCATGTATCTCAATGTTAGCGGCCGAGCGACAGTGTCAAGGTGTTTGACATTCATTCTCATTTCTTGCATGTGACCTAAGCTTGCAACCAAGGACACGCATTTGATTTTTCAACCCGTTTTTATGCACTGGAGCATGTGCATGTAGTTCAATTTTGAATTATGCACATAAATGCCTAGAAAACTCAGTTAACGTATAAAAATGTCCAAACGATCCCCGAAAAATTCTAAAATTTAACACGACACTCCTGTTGTTCTATGTTGACACCAGAAAAAAATTGAAAGCAAGAAGAGGCGACGAATATCGTTTTGTCCACAAAGGTGACACGTTTGCCTAACGGAACCATGAGGCTCCTTGTGAGAACCTCTGGTTTGTGAGAAGCTTTTACCATAACCTGCCCCAAATGGGACAATATTTTTTACCTCAGCATGTTGATGCCATTCCATGATAGCATGCCAAGGTTCATGAATTTCAGACAGGTTTTGGATTTACTAGAATTACAAAAGCAAGTACCTCAATGTTTGCCGAAGAGCCACGGTGCCGTGGTGTTCGAAATTCATCCCCATTTCTTGCATGGGACATAAGCATAAACCCATGGACACATATATGATTTTACAACCCATTTTGGTGCACTGGAGCATGTGCATGTAGTTTAATTTTGAATTGTGCACCTGAAATGGCTAGAAAACCAAGTTAATGTATAAAAATGTCCAAACGAACCCTGAATAATTCCAATTTTTTTACGACACGCCTATAGTGGCATGTTCACTGCAGATAAAAGTTCTAGCAATTCAAACACCCTCCTTTGCTGCTATGACCCCATTGTGTAATTCAAATCAAGACAAAAAATCAAGTAGATCGGACACAGTTTATTATCACCAACCGTGTGAGATGCAATACAAAATATCTTGGTGCACCGTCAGAGTATAGTACGCATATGGCTTACGCGAGAAGGTGTGTCAGCTACAGTCCTCAGCCGGCGTGTCAAGCACACTAGCTTGCTCCCCAAATATCATTTCACTGTTCAATCATCGCCGGTGAAAGATGGGGACGTGGACCCGCTTCGTGAGAGCAACTTCGGCGGCCCACTCCGGCGAGAACGCGGCCGCAGCCGCCAGGCGCGTGCTAACAAACTTCATGAGCGCAGCCGCAATCTTCGACCGGGCGGCCAAGGCAGCCCAAACGGCCGTTGTTGCTTCTCAGGTGGCGGCAGAAACATCTGCCTCGGGGATAGCAACTAGCGAGAGCGGCACAGCAGCTGTCTGTTCCACAGCGGCGGCCTTAGCCCTGATGGAGACCGCCCGCGCCCATGTCGAGGACGCCCACGCCCAGCTCGTGGCGGTCACCGCACAAATCAAACAAATCTTCTCCGACAACGGTCAGCAACCCACGGCCGAAGAGTTGGCAATCACCGAGAGCGTTCGAGCAGCCGTCCGTTCCTCCGCGGCATACCTTGCCACGACAGAGCCCGTCCAAGCCCAGATTGCGGCTGCCCATGCCCAGCTCGTAGCGGCCTTTTCCAAAGAGATGGCAGATGCGTATGGCGAGATGCTTGCCGAGTATGGTGCGATGGATGCCATGGAGCCCCTTCCCCATGAGATCGTTGGGCGCGAGCTAGACATTTAGGAGGCGGCGGAGATCGATGAGCACCAGCCGGAGTAGTACTCTTTGTTTTGTTTAATTAAGAGCGTCGATCTTTAATTTGTTAGAGTAATGTTTAGGTCAACTAGCTCTGTTTAATTGCTGAACTTACTCAATTAAGAAGTGTGGGTGTGCTGTAGTCTCCTTTGTGTACCCAAATTCTGCAATGACGTGGATGACCACTGTAACCAGGGAAATTCGAACCAAAATTTGCACATTCAAACTCATCACACATGGGTTAAGCTATATGAATCGTTTGTGATGTTCACATATCGTACACAGTGCTGAATAAGGGACCGTGTCTGATGACACTTTGCGCGCCAGTTTTTTCGCTGGACCAATCCAAAATTTTCGGCTTTCGCGGAAATATCTACCTCCCAGCCCCCTCCCTCTTCCCAAAAGCCACATTTCCCCTGTTTCCGCCTTCCTTTCCAAGTTGAAACCTTCACTCCTTGCTTGCAGCGCCACCTCCTCGCCGGCAACCCTCCTTCACACTGCTCGGCCTCATCGATCCAGGCAGGTAATCCACACCCGACCCCCATCCTCCTCCTCCTTTCACATCCCACATGCCCCGACCGCCGGTGCGACACCTTCCACCCAAATCACCGAACCCTCCCCCAAATAAGCGTCGTCCTAAGCCATGGTGCACGCAGTATAGCCAGGAGCTCAAGGAGCATTTGGCAGCGGAGAAGCAAATCGCGGCCGCACGCGCGGATGAGGTCGCGATGGATGCCATTCGTGCCGACCCCCAGATCTTGGAGGAGCACCTCACCATCAAGGCCACCGTCGACGCCTCGCGCACCGACGCGGCGACGCAGTTGGCTGCTTTAAACGACAGTTCGTGGCGTTTTCTCGAGGCCACCGTCGGTGCCTTTGACGAAGACTACGAGGTGTTTTCTCAGCGTGCCCATGCTTACCTCAACTTGAGAGCCAGCAGGTTAGTGCCCGGAGCGGCTCAGGCAACTCGCCACTACAACGAGGGCACCCACGATGTGGAGGCCTCGCCCTCTTCCATGTCGAAGGAGCCAATCATCATCGATATATCCGACGATGAGGAGTAGCTTGTCTTATTAGCTCACTATAAGGACCTATGTTCAGTTTGCTAGCTACACCGGTTAAGCATGCTCGGTTTACCCGTTGCATGTGCTGCTCCTGCTTTCCCTTAACAAATTCTAGTGAATTGTCCTATCTACTTTTACCATGCAATCTGTTGCTCTAGTATATATGTTCTATATGTCGTGCAATGTGGTGCTCACTTATTGACTGTTTGGTTAATTAGTTGCCGTGTTCAGTTAACTGTTTGGTTCAATTCTGCAAATGTGATGTTCAATTCTTCAGGGTGCAATTTTGTATTGTCTTCCATGTGAGAAATAAATCAAATTTATCTTTAAAAAATACATGAGAAACAAATACAATTGCTATATTTCCAAGTTGTCAAGCATGCTTGGTTTGGTTAACTGTCTGATCTTCTAGTATATTATACATTGTGCAATGTGGTGCTCAGTTAACATTTGGTTCATTTGTTGCGTTGTTTAGTTAACTGTTTGGTTCAATTCTGCAATGCGATGTTCAATTGTTGTGGGTGCATTCTACTATTGTATACCATGTGAGAAATAAATCAAATTTGGCTGTACTAAATACATGAGAAACAAATACAATTGCTATATTTCCAAGTTGTTAAGCATGCTTGGTTTGGTTAACTGTCTGATCTTCTATTAGGAGTATGTTATATTGTGCAATGTGGTGCTCAGTTAATGTTTGGTTCATTTGTTGTGGTGTTTAGTTAACTGCTTGGTTCAATTCTGCAATGCGATGTCCGATTGTCGTGGGTAGAATTTTGTATTGTTGTGCATGTGAGGAATAAATCAAATTTGGCTGCACTTAATACATGAGAAACATATACAATTGCTATATTTCATAGTTCTTAATCATGCTTGGTTTGGATAAATGGGTTTTCCATGTGGCTTGAATTAATCTGATGAATCTGCAATGTGCTTATTTTTCATCAACATATTTTACTAATAGCATGCGAACCCTCACTTAACATGACCACTAACTACCTTATATGTGTTGCAGGGAAACAATGGGAAGCACTGAGGTTTACAATCGAGGTTTGCACATGCATGGTCCTTTGTCTAATAGCACAATATTGTGCAATTGCAGGAACCATTCTAATATTTATGTTTTTAACAATTTGGTCTTGCACATGTAGGTCCTGCTGTCAAAGGTTTTAACCCACTGTTTGACCCTTTTTGCATATGGGGAAATGAGTTGTCCATGAATATCAGTCAAGTCAAGAAACTCAGAAAGATTGTTAGGATAAAGAAATTAGCGACAAAAAACAACAAGATCTTTGTCTGCACAATGAAGAAGACATCAGTTCACTACAGGATGGTACTAACAATTATACCTTACCTTTTTTATTCCTTTGCCCCATTTCCAATATAGAGAAGATATTTATGCACATCCTTGTTTTCAGGCCTTTCCAAAGCAGTTCACTGATGATTACCTCTCAAACCACCTGTATGGTCAGGAGGCGAGGAAGGTATTCATACAACACCCACGGTTCAATATTGAAGTGTTCCTGAAGAGGACGAAGGATGGACGGTCAATCATCCACAGCCACTGGCCTAAAGTTGCAAAGACCTTCAACATCAATGAAGGCTCAATATTCGCCTTCCGCTTCAGCAGTTTTCCAGATGAGATTCATCTGTCTATGTACCGTCTATGATGCTAATTTTGAAAGGTTATAGATGTTGCATGTGAAACTTGGTGCTGGTGCAGTTGTGTAATGGGGTAGCTGAGTGCTGAAGCTATATGATGTTGTACTCTGATGTATTTCAATTATGAAATCCTGCTTCCTTAATATGAAAATGAAATATATTGTGTGCTTAATATGAAATGCCAATTAGATTAATAAATGGATTATTAATAATAGGACAATTAGCCTGCTAATGGCCAATTAGCCTGTTAATTGGGGTTTTCTATTGCAAATGGTTATTGAGAAAACACCATGGGCGATGTCCTCAGGCAACGCACACAGTTTCTAGGAATAAACCGTGTTGGATCAATGAAAAATCACACACGACATCCTCTTGAAAACTGTTTGCCTTAGGCCACCTTGCGCAAATGTTTACCACATAAATAGTGTGTGTGATGGACAGCCTTTGCCACACAGTTTCTTCTATGCACCGTGTGTGATGCATTCAATAATGCAAACGATAAAATTGTTAATGTCATCTACAATGGCAACGCTATCACAAATGATTTAATGGGGAAAATTGTGTGTGATGTACTTGCGAACGGAAACATTTTCCAATGGGATGTATATGCGAACGGAAACGTACTTCTTGGATTAACTGTGTGGGATGTACATACTAACGGAAACGTATTCCTTGGATTGACTATGTGGAATGTACACACGAATGGAAACGTTTAGCCGGGACTGACTGTGTGCGATGTACTTACCATCGGAAACGATTTGGCCTGTATAATTGTATTTTTAGCACAACTATACGTATAACCGTATTTGATCGCTCGCCCGTCACACACGACCTCATTTTGCTGAACGTGTGTGCCAGGAGGGCCTATCCCCGACGGTTTCTGGGTCGTGTGGGAAGGACCCCCCTATCGCAGTCACACACTAGGCAACGGTTCAAAACGCCATCGCAGAAAGGGGTTAAAAACCATTTGTATAGCACCTCGCTGTACCAGTGATGTCTCGGCGCAATATGACCGTTGGATCAAACTCAGACGGTGCAGATTAATCACTGTAGCACAAAGCGTGCGGGTGTGTTTGGTTGCATTCTTATCTCAATATAGTTGTTCCCTCTTTATGCATGCTCATCTCATCACCCCTCTTCATGCATGCTCTGCATGCTCCTAGTGTATTTGTGTTAACCTAGTGTGGACTCATGCACCCTTCATGCACTCTGCCAAACACCCAAAAGTGGGTCGAGAAGGGAACTTTTGCTCCCATGCACTCTTCATACACCCTACCTAACACTGATTCGTGCTTCATATGGTTCATGTTCCGTGGAGTACTGTAGCACCGTACTCTCCGTGTGCTGTAGACCTAGTTCTGTTAACATTGATCTCACCGTGCATTCTCGACCGAACAGTCAATAAAGGGGCATGTTACATTACTATTCATAGTTGACATGCGCACAACATCATTTTTTATGGTCATATCTTACTACACTAGCAACAATATTATGGTACTTATGTATGAACCACCGCACATGCCTAGTAGTAGGAGTACTGTGTGTTCAAGTGGCTACCGTGTTTTGCACTCCTCCGTCGTAAGAGTGGAAACGCTCGCCGTAATCATTTTTTTCAGAAACAGTGGACATGCTCTACCGCGTGGATCCTCCTCGACGTTCGTCGGGAACCTTGCTACTCACTTTTGCCGACGTGTGGGACAGCCAGCATCGGGGTCCACTTGCCATGCACTAAATTACTCTGTACTAGAGTGCACAACTACACGGTAGACTACCCCGGTCGAAGCGCTGCAGTAATGCCCAATGAGCCGTCAAATCATAAAACCCCCACCTTTCCAGCAGCAAGTTGGACGGATGAAGCAACCATCATTTCACTCTTCTCCCTCAGCTTCCTCTCTTGAAGAAAACCCCAACTCGCTTCTCCCTCATCTTGTTCCTCATTTCTTCAAGAAAACCCTGACGCGCTTCTTCCATTGTTCTTCTCTCCTAAAGAAGGAAAGGTGAGTGCATCAATGGTGTTGCTTCTGGCCAAGGCTCGATCTTGCAACCTCGCGACTGATCCTATAACTCCCTCTCTGTTCTTCTTTTGGGTTTGTGATTATGGTTTCTTTTCTTTTATTTCTATTTGACAGTTTCTTGATGGACCCTGGAGCACCGGCCGAAGTGATGTCTATGGCTCTGGCCAAAACCGTTGAGGCTCAGGGTACGAAGAAGCGCAAGCACCCCGCCGAGACTACCACAGACAAGCTCAAGGCCATCGCCCTCTCCAAGCCCGCCTCTCCGGGATCCCTCGTTAAGCCAGTCCAGGTAATATATCTTCTTGACGATCTTTTTGGCGATCTTGATCCTGTTTTTTCATCTAACACGCAGTACTAGTACTAGTAGTACAACTTTCTGGGTGATCTTGCATGTGATTTTTGTGTGCCAAATGATGGTTCTAAATTGCTCTTTCGACCAAAACATGCAAGAGGTTGACATACATATGATTTTTGCACATAACACTTATTTCTTATAGATTACTTTCAACTACTTTATGAACATCAATGCTAGCTGTAGGAAATGCAAGATTTTAGCTCTCATGCCTTTGAAGAGAGTATAGTAGCCTTAGTAACTTGTGTTATGGATATTCCAAGTAATCCTTCTGCTCTCATGCCTTTGAAGACATGTTCTAGTGTCTTTGTTCACTCATCTCTGTGCGTATATGTAGTCTTATATGGAGTAAAATATCGAAAATCATCTTATATTTCTGAGCGGAGGTAGTAATAAAATATTTGCTTTCTGTTTGAATTAGAACCAGGTCCACAGTGGAGATGAAGTTCTCAAAGTCATATCGTGTGAACTGGAAGACCTGAGGATGAGTTCTACTAGTAAACTATCCAGCTGACGTGTCCTTGTCGCCACGTGTCGTGAACAAGTGTTTTCTTGTAGCATTGTTGTCAGGTGTGTTCTCGAGGGTGTACTTCACCACAACAATTTTCTAGCTGTGCCTTCGATTACGAAGGGTGTGGTTCTTGTAAAGCTTCCCGACAAATCTGATGCAGACTGTCTTCATCGTCATGTTTATGAGTGCAAAGACCACTCTGTTAGGTTTTCCAAGGTTGACGAGATGGCGATGGTGCCGGTAGGCATCTCTCACGAATTCCATGGCCTAGTCAGTTATGTGGGGTACATCCTGTAGGTCGTGGGAAGAAATAGTCTGCAGAGTTTAATTAGTGCAACTTTGCTTGTCTATAGTAAGTACTATTGTTTAGTACTTGATTTATGTGTGTGAACCCTGTATTGTTTAGTACTGCCGCTTTTTTTGTGTGGTGAGTCCTGAGAACAGTCTATGTTAATGTCTGTCCACTCAATTCAGTTTGTATATTTTGAAGTATCCAGATCATCTTTTTTGTGAGGACGGTTTATCAATTGTGGTTACACTCCATTATCAGTATGCATTGCAGGGTTTATCACACCCACCAGGATTTCCAGTCCCATGGATGTTCGCTCCATACGAGTTGTTACCACCTTTGGATTGTCCTGCTTGTGGGAGTAAGTGCGGGCCCTGCATGCCACCCATAATTAGATGATCAACCTTCAGTTTACAACTTGAACATAGTGATATCCTGGTAAGGATTCACTCGTGTCACATCAAGTAAATATTATTGATTTACTATCTAAATCTTATTGATTTACGTTCATGTTTTCTTACTTTTGCTGCAATTTTATGATGTAGGTTTTGCCATGTCACATTCGTTACAGAATAAACTGTTTGGTTTGCTCTATGATGGTTATTTTTGCAGGTTTCACTTCTTATGTCATGTTAGTAATGAAGGCACTGTCCATCACTTATATTACTGGACACAATTGGATCAGTCCGTTGTCATAGTAAAATCTGAAGCCCTACGATGAACTGCAGTTTGTTTTAACAAACACACCACAATTAGTCCTTCTCGCGTTTAAAAGAAGTGAAGAAAAAGACTGGATCAAGGTCACAGAGCCTAGTGAAGTTAGAAAGCTGAAGTATGAAATCATAGCAGACCAGAGATGACCGCTACTGCTCGCACGTTGGTACCACCTTCAACATCGGATCGAGCATCGGCACCTACTTCGACGGCACTGGCTCTAGCACTGACAGTGGCAGCAGCTCAGTCTGATCCACCAGAGGATTGGGCACCGACCATGTCAGCGGATCAGGCTGATCTACCGGAGGATCGGGCACCGACATGGGCACCTGCACAGGCACCGGCACCAGCTCCACAAGGAGCACCATCTCCAGCAGCAGCAGCGGCAATACTAGTTGCACCGGCACGGGCACCAGCAATGGCTCCGGCACCTGCACCAACACTTGAAGTTGCACTTGCATATGCTCTGGCCCGTGCAGCGGCAACGGAACCAGCACTTCCACCGGCAACAGACTGGGCTGCAGTTCGCACTGCATATACCAAAGTCCTTACAAAAACCGACATCTCCACCTTCTTGGTAAGCATTGGCAGCCCAAGTGCTTCGTTCTTTTTTCTTTCCATGTTGTTTCACATGATTCACTGTGTTGATCTAACTATTTGTGTATGTCTTCTTGTTTGCAAACAGAGAATTCCTACAGCAACGAGGGAGTCGTTCAATAATCCTGGTGACTGTGGCCAAGTTTCTCTTACCATGCGCAGCCTTGGTGTGAATGAACCTGCTCAATATCCCGTAAGTACAAAGGATGATCGCATGATGGTTGATGCTAGAGGATGGTCAAGGTTCAAAACTCTATCAAATCTTGCGGTAGGGGATGATGTCAAAATCGAACTTTCTCGGCAAGGAGAGCTGGTCCTAATCAACTTTGAAATTCTTCAATAGCAGCACGCAACTACCGAACTGATCTATCCTCCGAGAGCATTTGATGTAATAATATGGCATGGTGAAACAAGTGCCCTGTGTGTATAAGTAGTACGACAGTATTATTTATCACGTAGGATATCATGAAAGAATTGCAACTCTGATTGCTGGTTAGGAACTGTCGTTCGATTTCATTCTAACACCTGTCATGCTTTATTTAGTTTTCTGTATTCGCCTTGCCACAACATCTAAAACCAGCGCCGTACCGATCGCTTGCAATATGAAATGCGTTGAGTTAGAACACATGGACCCCCAAGCATGCAGGCCCACCGGCTATGGCCCAAAGTCCAGAACCCTCAGCCCATCTGAGTATTATATTCTCATCTGAACCCCCATATTATGTTATATAAATTCCCCTTGATTTTTCTTATGTATAAAGTTGTGATATAAAAGATTTTTATATTTCTTTACAGAGGGAGTATCTCTCTATCAAAAATATATTTATGTGTAAATAGTTACTCCTGCCTTTCTACTTCCTTTCGCTGATATGTGGGGCATCCAGCAACGGGGTCCATGTGCCATGCACCAAATTAGAGTGCACAACTGCACGGTAGACTCACCCCGGTCGTAGCGCCGCAGTAATGCCCAATGAGCCGTCAAATCACAAAAAACCCCACCTTTCCAGCTTTAGCAGTAAGCTCGACAGACGAAGCAGCAATATTTCACTAGGCCTGAATCCCCTTCTCCCTCGTCTGCTTGTTCAGAGAAAACCTCCTCTCGGCGATTGCGTAGGGTTTTCTCATGGAGAACCAGGTACAAATTCTTCATCCATCCCTGATAAATCCTAGTCCCTTGGTCGCGGGTAATCCTAGGATGGCAGCCGCCGCCGTTGATGCATTTTTCTTCCTACTGAATCTAGTGTGTTTCATTTGCAGTGCCCAAAGTGCGAGGATCCTACAGGTTTCTGCGCCCTCGACGAGACGCCACACTTGTTCCTTCTCATCCTAACACAGGATTTGAAAACGCGCACAGTATGTTCCTAGAATCCTCTTTGCTATCCGGGAGGGTTGGGGTTTTTTGAACATGCTGTCAACTAATTTGGAAATTTGGATCGCTATATTTGGATAAAGGGTACTAGTACCATGGTCAACACTGACGTGAAAGAGGAAATTATTTCTAGATTTGGATAGCGAATACATTATGTTCTCATATTATTTTTCCTGCAGTGCATTCCTTGCTCTGCCAGAACACATGTACTCAAGATGGTCGGCCTTGCCATAACTGAATACACCAGTTTAATGGTCACATAAAAGACAAGCCATGGATATAAGTTCCCAGTTGGGTTCATGAACCAAGAAGATCACTGCTTTTTTATGGCCGAACTTGGATAAACTTTCTCAAGTGTTACAGACTGAAAGTTGGCACACGAATGTTGATGGAAATAGCAGAACCTGGTCTCATCTTCATTGTGATCTTCCACCCCGACGTCGTTCCAGTAGTTCATCCATGTTAGTTTTGTATCTGGTTCTTGTGTGTTGCCTCGATTACTTCTTAATCCACCTATTCTGTCTAACTAGTCACAATTTGACTTTAGAAGTAGCAACAATTTGTGATTCCCTTCTCTCACGAAGATGCTACTTCTAACTAATATTTCCTATAACTGGTGGCACGTGTAGGTTATTTCAAAGTTTAGCACACTACTCGTTTGTTATTCTATAAGAACTCGACTGTTACTGATGGCACTGAACTTGACTGGGACGACATCCACCAGTTCCTACACTTTATTGATCATCGTGAGGTCCTTGTGGGGCGTTTGAATGGTGGAAGGCCACGTGGGATATGTGTGCCACTGGTGCACACATTGAACAGGTCCAACTGTGTCAAGAAACTTATGGTACGAGCTGTTTTCTGTTATATATGTTGTTCATAAACTCTTGCTTATACACAGTTTTACAGCTGTGATCTTCTTGAAACAGAAACTACCCTGTTCTATTATTCCTATACAGATGCCTGACCATGGTCGGGTCAGACTTGCGCTTGGTCACAACATGATGTTTATGTCAACCTACTCAATTTCCCTTGGAGGTGAAAAGATACTTATTCATGGGTGGTCTCAAATAATGAAGGCTCGTCCATCTTGGAGAATAGGACAAAAGGTTATGCTCATGCTTTTCCATGGCTCTAAAGCGAATATCCTGTTTATTGACCACATTGCGAGATGAAGCCGCTTTCAGAAGGTTGTGGATGCGCGGGGTGGCGCCTGGGGCTTGGTGGCCTCACCCTTGGTTAACTGTAGGCAAAGTAGCACTGTTCGATGCGTGCTTTGTATGGTTGAACCTGTATAACTACTCATACTGCTTTCAGCTATGGTTGTTAAGTGCCCTTGCTTGTTTCAGTTAAGGTTGTTAAGTACTCCTGCTGCTTTTACAGTCTGTCGTGTTTCTTCAGTCTCGTCTTCCTCCAGCCGCCAAAACCAAACAAGCGCTGGCGGGTCCGCCTGCTTCTGCCTCCCATGGCTGGCTGCGCCTCAGTGCACGTATCGCCACCCCACCGTCTCCTAAATCGTTAACGCCGGCGTCCGAGGCCTCGTCGTCATCCTCCGCGCACTTTGGTGCGCTCGCCGTGGCACCACCCTCTCGCGTTGTCAACATGGTCAACAAACAAGAGGAATCGGGAGAGGACTGTACGTGGAGAGGATGACAGTAGGGACCTCCATTGTCAGCGTACAGAAAAAGAAAATGCTTTCTCCTAGTGGTTTGCTGACATATGGGACCCACGACATTGTCAGCGTATAGTCGATAGACAAGAGAACAACACAAGATCGGCTGACACCTGGGACGTAGCTGCTCGACCAGTAATTTTTTTGTTATTATTGAGACGGAGCAGGGTTTCAACTAGGCTGTGGCCCATCTAGCCCAGGCTTCTATTTTACGTTCACCACATGACTAGCCCAGCTATTTTTTCTTTGTGAAAATGGCTAGCCCAGTTTATTTTTTCTAAAGAATACCCAATCCAGGCATACCCAACCTAGGCCTACTTATTTTTCTCCACCCTGCTGGGCTGCAACTCTTTCAAGATGGCTGCAAATCTTAAAATTAATATGAAATGGGCTGTATATATAAAAAACACACGACAAATTGGCAATTACTTTCAAATCTCTGAATTTTTTCACATTTTCATATTCCAATTTCACTGGGCTTTAACCTAATTTAAATATATCTTCAAAGTACTTTAAATCTGGCTTGACATTTTGGTATTAAAAATAGTTTGGACCCCATCGAAATATATGAAATTTCGTTTAAATTTTTAACCCTGGCCCTGGCCAACAAAAAGAAAACGGACTGCAATAAATTGCATAAGAAGTTGCAAATGAGCTGTAAATTATTAAAAAAAAAGGGAATGGGCTACTTGTGGGCCTATTAAGTTGACGCGTATGCAAGATTTTTTTACTTATTATATATGTCAACAAACGATTCTATCAGAAGTGACCGTTGGATGTCAATCCAACGGCCCTCGTGCTTCTTCAATCTCTAATCTTCTTGCTCCACCGCCAAATCCAGCGCCGGCGGGACCGCCTGCTC